>CAIGQZ010027068.1:916688-942873 GCA_903798205.1 Danio tinwini | reverse complement strand
CGGCATCAGAGTTTGTAGGCATCTCTGCAGAGTGCATGTCGGCATCAAAGTTACTACGCATCTCTGCAGATGTCTCTGAGATTTGCCATGTTTTGTACTGTATCTCATTTATAGTAAAATGGCAGTTGCCGCCAACAAATATAGCGAGTTGCCCGCTTGCTTCTGTTCTCTGCAGTACTTGCAGTACGTTAAGTTGTCCTCAAAGATGAGCCATATGAATGTTTTTTGTCACTGTGGACTAAAATTGTATTTCCTACCAGCAGTGGAAGATTAACCACTATCACTGCTTGTATAATCCTCAGTCCCCTCTCAGGGATCTTGTGCTGCATCTCTCTTTAGGAGACACAATGGGACACGATCCCTCTCTTATGACCGCCTGAAGCACAGGTTCAGTTTATTTATAAACTAATTTTGAGAGGATCTTGTGCTTATGATTGTCTATGGCTGGTCCCGCATTAGCTATCCCGATTAACCAATCTGGCGAATCCAAACGCTTAATAAATAACCAGATTTTCTTACCTTAAGCTGTGGTCACACTGCACTTTTCTCCCCATAAACTTCCATTCATACGCACGCGAATGCGTCAGACCGGAAAAGCAAGGTCGTGCGTCAAGTTTCGCAGACTGCTGCGTTGGAAAGCCCTGTTCCTCCCCCTCTCTCCTAGATTAATCCAGGATAGGGTGGCACGGTGGCTCAGTGGCTGCAACTGGTGCCTCGCAAGAAGGTTGCTGGTTTGAGTCCCGGCTGGGTTTCCCTCGGGTACTCTGGTTTCCTCTGACAGTCCAAAGGCATGCGGTATAAGTGAATTAAATAAACAACATTGGCACCGTATATGAGCGTTTTAGTACTGGGCATTCACAGTACAAACATATTCTGGTACAGTTGGTCTATTCCACCTAATAATCAAGGAATAGGCCGAACGAATTAATTCAGGGGAGCTCTCGAGACCTACCTGAGCTCAGACTACCCTCTCTCCCGATAAAACGTTAGGGAGCCCCGAGCTCAAGGATCTCAGGACTCTCTCCTGGGACAACATGCCAAACATGCCTTGATTTCAATCATCAGCTAAGTGTGAACTCTTGAAATCAATCCAATGCAATTGGCGGGGTGTAGCTGTGTGTGTGACATCAGACCCGGAGGTATAAAAGCACAGCAGAAATGAACAACTTCAGCTTTTTCTCTCTTCACTCAGCTGCATGAGTCTGTTCCTCCTACTTACAAGCACTGATAAGGCACTACGATCAGACATAAAACTGACTTGCGCGCACACCCACACACTCTTTTTGCATCACTAATAGAAATAATAAGCTCAGAAAAAGATTGAAATCGTGTGTCCTCTGTGTCTCCATTTTATCAGAGCATGGAGCGACTGTGTTCAAGAACTAAACTACCTGACAAAAGTCTTGTCATCGATCGCAGGTGTAAGAGCAACAAGAAATAACTTGACTTGTAGTTGATCATTTGGAAAAGTGGCAGAAGGTGGATTTTTCCAGTGAATCATCTGTTGAACTGCATGAACTGAAGCACAAGCTGCAGAGCGCATTGGACTTGCTGGAGAAAGCGATTGTCACATGGTGTAAGACGCGTTATGTGAACGAGGCCTAAAAGAAACTTATGTAAACATATCAATGTCTGATTCTGATTAAGTTCAATTATTTGATTATGGATATCCATGTAAACTGTGAGAGTTTTCCAGAAACTTCCAGCCAAGAGTTAAAGAGCAGAGTTGGACAGAACTAAAATATATATTTTTTTATTAGTAGATCAAAGTATTAATAATTATTTATAGCTATATAACCATTTTTACTTTTCGTTTAAGACCAGGCATGTAACATAAAAAAGCAGACGCTGAAAATGACAGCAGTGAGCGCACATCTGCTCATGAGTCTCCAGTCCTGAAGAGCCCCCCGATACGCCACATGTACAAAGAGAAGAGGGAAAACTCATCCGCCAGCGGGAACGCTTTGGTTTCCAGCTGCACCACAAGCTCCTGGTTTACTCTATCACTGTCCTGTGCGAGATGCTCCAGCAGCCAGAACACATAGAAGGAATTCTGATAGCAGACCCAGTCCACCTGATGATGTGCATGCTCCTCTCTGGATCCCTGCAGGAGACAAAATCATCACGTTTTTTGTTTAATAATCATAATCTCTCTATGTAAGAATTATTCAGGATGAACAAGCTCTGAATGTAACATTAAAACACCACATTACAAAGAGCAATGATGAAAAACAATTCTAAAGAGCATTACATTTTTGCTTGTTTATAACATTAAGAAAATGTTAAGAAAATGGTACAGTTTAAGTCAAAATTATTAGCCATCGTGTAAAGTGAACAAACTTTAAAATGTAGTTTTCAACACTGCACCTGCATTTGTTGACATTCATTCACAACCTGCATTTGCAGAAAACAATCTGCGAGCCTTCATTAATCTCTGGAGTGCGCTGTAATGGTGACATATGATTCTGTTGTAGTGAGTGTCCATGCATAATATTAATGCCACTCTGTATGACTGCTAATGATTCCAAAACACTGACAAACCACACAAGCAGCACAGCATCTCAATTAGATTCAGCTCTGGACTTTTGAGTAGGCCACTCCAAAATTTTTGTTTTGTCATTTAGGCATTCAGAAGTGGACTTGCTGGTGTGCTTTGGATCATTGTCCTGCTGCAGACCTCAAGATGTTCCACCTTGAGATCACTAACAGTCAGTGGGACATTCTCCTTCAGGATATTTTAGTACAAAGCAGAATTCATAATTCCGTTTATCACAGCAAGTCTTTCAGGTCCTGGAGCAGAAAATCGACCCCAGAGTATCACACTACCACCACATGTTTACTCTTATATTACTGGTATGATCTTTTTCTGAAATGCATTTTCAAAATGGAAATCTTCCAAAAAGTAAAACTTTTGTCCTGCAGTCCACAGAGTATTAAGATGTTTTCTGGCAAAACTGAGACAAGTCTTTATGTTCTTTTTGCACAGAAGTGGTTTTCACCTTTCTTTCTTATGGTGGAGTCATGAACACTCATCTTAACCGAGGCAAGCAAGGCCTGCAGATCTTTGGATGTTGTTGTGCGGTCGTTTTTAACCTCTTGGATGAGTTGTCGGTGCGCTCTTGGGGTAATTTTAGTAAGATAGCCACTCCTGGGAAGGTTCTCCACTGTTTCATGTTTTTGCCATTAGTAGATAATGGCTCTCACTGTGGTTCACTGCAGTCCTAAAGCTAGAAGTGGCTTTACAGTATATCCTTTTCCAGACTAGTGGATCTCGATTAACTCATTTGTCTTTTAATTTATTTGGATCTTGGCATGATGTCTAGTTTTTGAGGATCTTTTGGTCTACTTCACGTCAAATTTAAGTGATTTCTTAAATGTGAACAGGTGTGGCAGTAATCAGGCCCGAGGGTGAGTCAAGACATCTAGTATTTGCGGCCAGTAGTCTATTTTCTCACAAATGGAAAGCAGAATGTGCACAAAGGGTTCAGTACAATCATCACAGCACTTGTCCCTCACCGTGGAGAGATTTGCTCATGAAAATATGTCTGATAATGTAGTAATCTATATCATTTGCAGATATTTCAGAAATGTAGTAAAATTACAGCTGCCTTGTTTGCGTTACTTCGTTACTTGAATAGTTCTCTTGGTTTCGTCAGTTCAGTTTTTGTTCTTGTGCACTGATTTGCTGCTGAATAACCAATCAGAGTGCTCTCTTTAGCCGATGGCTGACAGATTCTACTTGATGAATTGGGCCAAATTGACATTAACCAAATAAGATGCGATGCATGGAACACACTAGCCAGACTCATACTTACTGATGATCCAGTGAAGCCCAATGGCCTTTGAGCTTGGTGTGTCCTGCCCTAACATGTGTAGATTTTTCTGTATGGTTATTCACTCAAAAATAAGTCACATTAAAGGCATAGTATGTAACTTTCAATGCCAGAGGGATATATATTTACAAAAACTGTAGTATTCAACTGAACAGAACTTCAACAGTGACATTTATACTAAACTGAACTGAATCAGTTTTATATTTAAATGGATAGTTCACTCAAATATTAAAAAATACTGACTACTTACCTCAAAGGGTTCTTTCTTATTTTTTGTAATAGATTAAGTGAAGTTTCACAAACTAATTTCGAGAGGAGCACGTGATATGATTGAGCACATCTGGCTTCTCATCTGTAATCAGTAATAATCCAATGAGTGATTCAAGTTTACTATATATGGATCATTTTCTCCCTACTGCTCTATCTTCGTTTTGGAAGATACCCCCTTCCACCCCATCTCCTCCTTCTCCTCCATTTTCTAGGGGGAGCTCTCAAGACCTACCTGATCTCGGATCCCCTGATATGCTTATTGACCGGGCGGGAGCCTTGAGCTCAAGTATCTCCAAGCTCAGGGTTCTCTCCCGGGACAGCATGCCAAACCTGCTTAAATGTTAAGCATATCTAAGTGGGAACTCTTGAAATCAAATAATCTGATTATAAATTTATTTAATGTTAAAAAACAATGATGGTAATTTTTATATTTTAGCTTCACATCTGTAATGTAAACATCTGTAACCAGAATGTTCTTAAGAGTCAAGACACGACATTATGGGGAAACCCAGCAGTGACGTGTATGAAAATATGAAACAGAATTCCATCATCAATCAATCATAAAGCTGACACTGCTGCTGACTGGCATACTACTAGTTTGTAGCATAAGGAAAAAATTGTATGCATGAGTTGTCATTTAATGTGTCATTAAGCAGCATGTTAGCAAACTGCACTTCCTCTGCCAGTGATATACAGTAAATTGAGCAAGTCAGATCTGTGAGTGAGTTGCAGAGGAACTGGCATCTCAACACAGCCCGCGTTTTCAATAGAGGAAAACCAAATGTGGCATATTTCATCTCAACAAACACTAAACTACATTCTAACACAGATGCTTGTGTCTTGCATCATCATGAAAGACAATGTTAGCATGTGTTTATTTTAATCGCAGGAGAAAACTGGTTGATTATGTTTTTTGTGTCTTCATGGTTGTTACACTGATGTTATAGTGTTTTGATGTTGCAGGTTGTGACAAGGCAAATTAGAGCAAATTAGAGTTATTGTTATTAGAGCAAATTAGTGTAGATATAAGCAATCAAAGCTTACATATGTTTAATGGAAAGTTACAGCACTCAATTGTGGGAAGCCTGAATGCTTTTAACTCGGTAAGAGTAAAACACATGCTCTGCCACATCAAAACGCTGCATGAAATCTGCCTCTGCTTTCTGCTCTGATTAATTATTAGCTTTAATTCCCCATCTCATTATAAATCCTTGAGATTTAATCTGTTAAATATTATTAAGTATCATCTTATTTCTAAAACTATCAGATTTTTTTTCAAGCATTTTAGGTGAAGTTTATTTATGAACTAATTTTGAGAGGATCACGTGTTTATGATTGCTCGCAGCTGGGCCTGCATTCTCCAATTTATGATTCACCAATCAGACAATTCCTAGATCTCCATAAACTACTTCTCTTCCTTTCCTAGATGGGTGGCACGGTGACCCAGTGGTTAGCACTGTTGCCTCACAGCAAGATCGTCACTGGTTCTAGTCCTTACCAAGCCAGCCAACGTTTCTGTGTGGAGTTTACACATTCTCCCCGTGCTCACGTGGGTTTCTCCTGGGTTTCCCGGTTTCCTCCCACCATCCAAAAACATGCAACTTAAGTTAATTGACTAATCCAAATCAACACTATAGACATGTTCCTAGTAAGTAGTTATATCTTTATAAAAATCCCTAATTGCTCTCTAGCTTCAAACAGCAGGGGAGTTCTCGAGATCTACCTGAGCTCAAATTCACCTTTCGCCCTGCAAACGGGAGGGAGCCCCGGGCTTGAGGATCTTATGAGCTCAGGGCTCTCTCCCAGGACAGCATGCCAAACAAGCTTTAAAATCAATCATCAGCTAAGTGTGAACTCTTGAATTGAACGTTAATGCTAAAATGATAGTGATTTTAAAACTTTTATCTAATGTAGGTAACCTGTTTTCGTGTCGACTAGTAGGAGCTGTACCATTTAGTCGACTACACCCACACATCCCTCACTCAAAACAATTTCATTAACTGAATCTTTTCAATTCCGATTTGTGCCACTTTCATATGCGGTATGAAATGTAACAAAGATTTGATGTTTTCCAGTGTGACTGCAGTGTGCATGGTTGTGTTCAGTGGCATACAGTATAGTGAAATGGCACGCAGGGCAAATACCCCAAGAAAGTTAAGGTTGTTCATTTTGTTTATTTGAACAACAACTGGCTCTCATTTACTAATCATTAACCATTAACCTTTAAACCTATTTAACCAAAAACTACACCATTGAGACTTAATGAATTTCAGTTTACATTAAGTTTACCTTAAGTCATTTAGCAGACGCTTTTGTTTAAATTAGCTTACAGTTGAGCAGGCATTCAGCGATTGAACACGAAGAGGTAATACACACAAGAAGTGCTAGTTATACAAAGTCCCTTGTTTGCGAATTTAGCGCTACAGTTATTTTTAGGAGAGAGAAAGTGCTTCTACAGGTGGTTTGTCAAGGCCACTCACCTGTGTGAAGAACACTTTATAAATGCGCAGTGTTTGTGTCTGTTAATGTGTCAGTGAAATAAATTAGTGTACAGTATTTTCTACAGGTGGTTTGTCAAGGCCACTCACCTGTGTGAGACACTCAGAATTTGTAGTGTTTTGGGTTGGCGTGTGGATGGGAAAGGAGGGGGTCTTGGTTTTATTCACTGGAGTCAAGATGCTTTCGGAAAAAGGTGGGTTTTTAGTTGTCGTTTGAATCATCAGTCCGTGTGGGAATAGGAAGTTCATTCCACCAGCGTGGAGCATTGAATGAAAAGGTTTTAGAGAGTGACTCTCTGTGATGGTACCACAAGGTGGTGCTCACTCCCCAATCTGAGGCTACTGGAGGGGGTGTAGACCTTCAGGAGCAGGTGGAGGTAAGAGGGTGCAGTGCTAGTGGCTGACCTGTAAGCAAGCGTCGATGATTTGAACTTGATCCAAGCTTCGATCGGTAATGAATACAGAGAGATAAAGAGAGGTGTTAGATGGACTCTCTTGGGCTTATTGAAGACCAGGCAAGCTGCAGCATTTTGGATTATCTGTAGATGTTTAAGAGTGCAGGATGGGAGTCCAGCTAGAAGATCACTGCAATAGTCCAGCTTAGAAACGACAAGAGCTTGGACTTGTGCAGCATAATCTGTTGGCAAGGGTCTGAACTTTCTGATGCTAACAGGTGCAAACCTGCATGATGTAGCTGTGTTAGCAATGTGTGTTCTTTGAAGGACAGCTAATCATACAGGATCACCCCAAGATTTCTTACTGAATTACATGGGGTAATCGTAAATGATTGCAGCTGGATTAAGAAATCATGATACATGTGTGGTGTTCCAGGGAAGACAAGACGTTTAGTTTTTGTCAGATAAAGCTGTAGGTAATAGCCTTTCATCCAAGCTGAGATATCCTCCAGGCAGTGCAATATTCTTGCAGCTACCGCAGGGTCATCAGGATGAAATGTGTCATTGGCATAACAATGATAAGAGAAAACCATGTGATTGTATGATGGTTCCCAGTCATGTGGTGTACATAGAAAGTAATAAGGGACCTAGAACAGATCCCTGAGGCACTCCAGTGGCCAACTTGGAAGATGAGCTGTGGATACCTCTCCTCTCCAGGCAACTATGAATGATCTGCTGGTGAGGTAAGACTCCAACCAGTGATGCCCATTCAGGAAAGGGTGGACAGTCGAATCTGGTGGTTCACTATATCAAAGTCAGCAGACAGGTCTAGTAAAACCAGAATGGATAATTTAGAACCTGCCTTGGCAATCCGCAGGGCTTTAGTGACTGAAAGTAGTGCAGCCTCAGTGAAATATCTAAATTTTAAGCCTGATTGGTTGCATCCAGCAGGTTATTGTAAGATGAAAATGTGGAAATTTTATTAAAAACAACACTTTTCGGGGTTTTGCTAATTAAAGGAAGAGTGAGTCTGGTCTGTAATTTTCAACCAAATGAGGTGTTGAGTGATGTTTTTTTTTTGAGCAATTGAGCGTTACCCGCCTGCTTAAAAGTATTTGGGAACAGGCCAGTGTGGAGTAAAGTGTTAATGATGTGTGTTAGGGCTAGCACTATAACCAGGGAAATGTCCTGCAGGATAAATGAGAGGATTGGGCCCAGGGTGTTGGATGGCCAGAGAGGGGAAGATACTTCTTTCTCTGTAAGGAGTGAGAAGGAGGAGAGTGAATTTTCAGCAGAAGGTGTTGTTTGATGGAGAACTGAGATGTACGTGTTAGGAAACAGACTGCTAATGTGAGTAAAAAATTAGGCCAAATCATCAGCTGATAAGGAGATGGTGGAGGAGGACAGAGCAGAGTATTAAATGTCCTCAAAAGTTTGCGGGTGTCTGAAGTGTTATTCATTTTGTTAGTGTAGTATAGGGTTTTGGTCAAATTGAGTTGGAAAGCAAATGATGCCAGCTGGGCTTGGTACCTGCTAAGGTCAGCAGGGGCTTTTGACTGTGCCATGCTCTCTCTGATGACCTGAGTGCTGTCCGGTGTTCTCTCAGAACATCAGGGAGGGTGGTGGTGTGATTGTGAGAAGCATTAAGTCAAAGGTAATACTGAAGTGGTTCGAGGTGTGGAATGGTTTAACTGTGACTTTATCAGAAGAGCAAAGTCTAGCATAGATAATGTCAAGTTGATTGCCTGATTTATGTGTGCTCGTGGTGGTAAGCTGGTTGAATAATGTGAAGAGAGAATGGAAATCTGTAGCATAAGGTTTGTCCAATTGAATATTAAAGTCACTTAATACTACAAGTGGGATGTCATCATCGGTGAATGAGGACAGCAGACCATCCAATTCTTAAGTAAATGCACCCAACTGACCGGGAGGACGGTAAATGACCAGAATGTGAAATTTAGCTAGAGAAGTGATGAAGAGAATGTATGGTATTCAAAAGAGGAAATGTTGGTAAGAATAAGTATTCTTGAGAATAAGTAAGAATAATTTGAGTATTTTCAATTATTAGAAATGAGAAAGCCAGTGGGGTGGGGAGTGTGGAGGAATGGAAAATTGCAGTCCAATCCAGGTCTCAGTCAAGGCCAGTATCTGAAGATTAGATTTGTGTTGCAAGTGCTGGAATGAAGTCTGCTTTGTTTACAGCCGACTAACAATTCCACAGACCAATGGAGACAGATGAGGGTGTAAGTGATGAAATGTGGATTGGGTATAAGTTGTTACTGTTGCATTAACATCTGCGTGTGTTGGGTGAGCGTGAGCATGTGATGACAGGAATGAACTGCTAACACATTGTGAAAAGACTAAATAGAAGAGCCTACTTTAGTACTGGGTGTTGCTACTTGATGGTCTTTACCCTCATTGGTCTTAGTCATGTATGTTGAGCCAATTGTCTTTACCCTCATTGGTTTTAGTCATGTATGTTGAGCCAATTGTCTTTACCCTCATTGGTTTTAGTCATGTATGCTGAACCAATTGTCTTTACCCTCGTTGGTCTTAGTCGCGTAGGTTGAGTCAATATTATTTACCCTCGTGGGTCTTAGTCGCATTAATTGAGCCAAATGTCTTTGCCCTTGTTGGTCTTAGTTGCGTAGGTTGAGTCTCCTTAAATTCTTCTTAAATGATTTGATAACTTTTAACTTTACGTTCGTAATCTTGCAAGTACAGAATGTTCTTAAGGGCCAAGACTCGACATTATGGGGAAACCCAGCAGTAACATGTATGAAAATATGAAACAGAATTCCATCAACAATCAATCATAAAGCTGACACTGCTGCTGACTGGCATACTACTAGTTTGTAGCATAAGGAAAAAATATGCCTATGTTGTCATTTAATGTGTCATTAAGCAGCATGTTAGCAAACTGCACTTCCTCTGCCAGTGATATACAGTAAATTGAGCAAGTCAGATCTGTGAGTGAGTTGCAGAGGAACTGGCATCTCAACACAGCCCGCGTTTTCAATAGAGGAAAACCAAATGTGGCATATTTCATCTCAACAAACACTAAACTACATTCTAACACAGATGCTTGTGTCTTGCATCATTATGAAAGACAATGTTAGCATGTGTTTATTTTAATTGCAGGAGAAAACTGGTTGATTATGTTTGTGTTTTCGTGGTTGTAAAGGTTACACTGATGTCATAGTGTTTTGATGTTGCAGGTTGGGGCATGGCAAATTAGAGTTTGTTGGAACCAACAATGAAAGCTTATGTATGCTTAATGGAAAATTACAGCACTCAATTGTGGGAAGCTTCAATGCTTTATACTTGGTGAAAGCAAAAAAAAGGTTCTGCCACATCAAACTGCATGAAATTTGCCTCTGCTTTCTGCTCTGATTAGCCTAGCTTTAATTTTCCATCTTATTATAAATCTTTGAGATTTAATCTGTTAAAAATACAACCCCAAATCAGAAAATGTGGGACTATAAATGCAAATAAAATAAAAAGTTGTGATTTCCAAATTTATTTTGACTTGAATTTCATTGTAGACAATATGAACACAAAATATTTCATGTTCTGTCTGGTCAACTTTTTGTAAATCTCTATCCTTTTCTGTCATTCAGACCTGCAGCACATTCCAAAAATGTTGGGACAGGAGCAGTTTAGGACTAGTATTCAGGTAAACTGGTTAAATAATGTGATTTGAAACAGGTGATTGTAATTATGATTTGGTACAGCATCCAAGAAAGGTCTAGTCCTATAGGAGCAAAGATTGTCCGAGGATCACCAGTTTGACAACAAATACATGAGAAAATTATTGAACTGTTTAAAAACAATGTTCTCAAAGACAGAGAAGACATTTGGATATTTCACCTTCAACAGTGCAGAACATCATCAAAAGATTCAAGGAATCTGGAGGAATTTCTGTGTGTAAAGGACAAGGGCGCAAGCCTAAGCTGAACAACCGTGATCTCCGATCCCTCAGACAGCGCTGCATCAAGAATCCTCATTCATCTATAAGCTAGATCACCACATGGGCTCAGGACTACTGCGGCAAACCTTAGTCAAGTACCACAATACGTAGTTACATCCACAAATGCCAATGAAGACTGTACTGTGCCAAAAGGAAGTCAGAAGTGTCCAGAAGCAATGTCGCTGTGGCTCGGAGGCATCTGGGATAGACCATCACACAGCAGAAATGTGTACTGTTGTCAGATGAATCAGTATTTCAGGTATTTTTTTGGGAAAAATGGACACTGTGTGCTCTGGAGCAAAGTAGAAAAGGATCAAGTCCAAAAGCTAGGGTCTGTCAAGATGTGGGGTTGTGTCAGTGCCCTTGGCAAATGTAACTTGGACTTCTGTGATGCTCCATTAATGCTGAAAAATACATTTTGGAGCAAATATGCTGCCTTCTTTTCCAGGGCATGCCATGCATATTTCAACAAGACAATGCCAAACTATATTCTGTACACATTACAAAGTCCTGGCTGCAAAGGAAGAGGATACAGGTACTTGACTGGGCTGTCTACACTCCCGACCTGTCTCCTATAGAGAATGCGTGGTGCATTGTGAAGCGCAAAATGTTACACTGAAGACCCCAAACTGTTTCCAACCTTAAGACTTGTTTGCAGGAAGAATAGGACAAAATTACACCTAAAACACTTCATCACTTGGTGTCTTCAGTCCCTAAGCTTCTTGTAAGTGTTGTGAAAAGGAATGGCAATATTACAACAAGGTAAATGCTTTACTGTTCTAACTTTGTTTATTTAAAAAAACTAAACAATAAAAATCATAAGGAACACATTAAATAATGTTTGTTTGTAAAGTCAAAGCAAATAATCTTTCTTTTTTATTTGCGTTTTCCATACTATCCCAACTTTTTCTGATTTGGGGTTGTAATTATGTATCATTTATTATCTAATGTAGTCGACTACTGTTTTCAGAGCTGCACCGTTTAGTTCACTAGACCCACATATCCCTCACTCAAAAAAAGTTTCATTAAGAAATACTCATAGGCGTGCAACAATCTACTGTAGCTTTGTTTGGTGGTATTATTGTTGTACATTCTTAATTACAACAATACTACCTAATATTTAATTGCTGAAATTTGTATCATGGTATATGGTACTAAGCTGCAAAAATAATAAGCATGATAACTGAACAATTATTTGTATATTGTATTTACATGTTCAAAACAAATAAAAGGTTTACAATGGTTAAACTCTACAATAAAGTCTCATCAGTAAACATCAGTTAAATGAATTAAAATCAATAACTGAATTTATTAGCTGTTAACTACATTTAATAGAACGATTACAGCTTTCTTAATACGTTATTATTTAGGCAATAACTAAGAAATTAACATCACCTAAGCTGGATAAATGCTTTTGTATGGTTTATTACATACTTTAGTTAGCGGTAAGAAAAGGAGCCTTTTTGTACAGAGTTAATGAATTGAAGGCCTATAAAGACCATAGAAGTTTCAATGTCGTAGGCGAGATTAATATGAGATAATATTCATCTTTGAAAATAAATCATCTATTAAGTCTTCAGCATACCTGCCAACACTCCCGGGAGTCTCCCGTATTTCAGACCCACCTCCCAGTTTGTCATTTCTCCCGGAAAACTCACAGAATTTCAACCCCTTCCCCCGGTCCTCAGGTGAGTGGTACAATCTGTAACACCCTATTCACACGGGGCTTCAGCGTCAACACCTGACAGAGGGTGTGTTTGAAGTTGGGGCTGACGTGATCGTCATAGCGGCATCAGCTAATGAAATTAGTCAGCAATTGGCTACTGTCTGAACTGGTGTATTTGCATACAGCGATCTGATTGGCTGGCGCTTCCGTCGGCACTTGAAAAAGTTGAGAAAGTCACAACTTCTGCAGCGATCAACGCCACTGAAGCGGCGCCGATGGATCCACAATGCAGTGCGTTGAAGCTGAGGACCTTTGTTAATGGAGCGAAACACCCCTGGGATCGCCGACAGACCAGGCACCCCTTCTGGTCGCTCTGCTCACCATCCGATCGTCGGATTTTCAGAGACAAATGTTGGCAGGTATGGTCTTCAGGCATTTGTTGCTGTGATGAATAAAGGCAATAAAAAGGCACTGAAAGTTTTATTCACAATATTTTAAAGTGGCCACAATATTAATATTGTGCATATTAATCAACTATACAGTATATTGAACTTGGTCCACACCTAGGCCTGTCACGATTTCCATTTTTGGTTGTACGATATATTGCACCAAAATATATTGCGATAAATTATATTATTGTCATTTTAAGACCATTTTATGCCACTCATTATATAATGCCAGAATGACAATCTAATATCACAATGCAAGTACACTCTTTCAAAAAACACACAATAATTTATTCTTAAGAATATTTAATTTAATTATAGTCATTTTAACAATTCAATAATTAAGCATTGGAATCAGAATGTGAAAACACATATCCTAAATGAATAATAATAATTGTTAACAAAAAAGTGCAAGGTGCAAAGTAATATATCTGCTACCAGATCTATTTTCAGTTGTCCACATGAAAATATACTGTCGTAATTTATAGTAAATACTATAGTGTTTTTAACCATCCTGACAACTCCAGTAGAGGTAGAGATGTTGCACAATCAGTTAAAATGTTGCTAGAATTGTTTTTATGTATGGGCGATATATATTGCGTCACTAAAAATAATTGAATTGATGTCCATGTGTTGTGCGATAAGTCGATATATTGATTATTGTGACTGATGTGACTGATGTTGAGGTATTCTTATTTTCTGTATTTCCTCCCCAATACACACAATTCCAATTTCAAATATTGACATTATTATGTTTATGATGCTTTAGTAATCGTGCCAATTCCACTGTACATTGTTGATTTCATTTTCTTCAGAGAAATAAACTGAAAGACTGAACTGAACTTCTTCTCCATAACAAGTAAGTCCCTCACTAGCAAGAATGATTTGATTGATGAAATCCTTACAATGTTCTCTATGTTCATCTTATTTTATTCATTCAGTTTTCTGTGAATAGCACAATATTTACAAATTTACTAATGGCTGTACCATCTCTACATGAAAACAAGGTGGATGTGTACAGTACCCTACCTCACAGGCGTCCCATAGCTGCTGTGCAAGCTGAATGATCTGAGACATCAGGAGCTGAATGAGTGGAGTTCTGGTGATACAGCAGTTTCCCCCCAGAGCCAGCAGACACTCTGACAGCGAGCCCTGCACTGAGAACTACAGCAGAATGACAGCACATTAGACTCTCTTCAGAATGCTACACTGATGAAACTGACCAGCTAATAAGTATTGGTAAATTAGGGAGCACTTAAGGCTGCGTCGAGTGATCGGAGTGACCCATGGGCCTGCCTTGTGTGTAGCTGTGCATATATACTTCTGCACTCCGTTTGTGTAGCTCTGCAATAACACTTCCGAAATGCTAGCTGGCTGTAGGATTTTAATGTTTCTCTGTGTTGAGATTCTTTGCGGGTGTTTAGTTTTTTCTGAACGCTACCTTAATGTACAAGTAGCTAAAACTCGCTCATTCAGAGGCAGGAACCGGTGGACGTGCAACAACTTTAATCATAAGGTGAACACAAAACAACTGTTTCCATTTAGAACTCCTTCACAGGACTCGAGACTGGTAAACACTCGCTCCAGCAGGCTCTCGGCCCCGCCCACACTGGTCACAGTGTGGATACAATTTCTCCATCCAACTGGGATCATCGACCATTGACCCATCTAATTCAGTAAAGATTTTTGGGGGTAATCCTAGATGACCAACTGTTCTTTAAAGAGCAGTCCTTTTAATACAGCTCAATCTTGCAGGTTTGCACTTTTCAACATTAGAAAGATCATTCCCTTCCCAACAGGTTCTGTTTTAGCTGATTCTGCTGGGTTCATCAAATTGTCATAAACCATGTCCTATACAGGCATGAGATTCTAGTGGCAAGCACTCACATGACACAACACACAGCTATTGGATGTGATAAAATCCATCAAACTACAGCTGAATGTTGTTGTTCCAGTTAAAATCCACGTCTAAAGAATTTCCTGTCATCTTTTTTGCATATCATCGCTGGGTAACACTTTAGTTTAACTACTACTTCACAATGCACTATTAACTAGTGGATTACTGCCTGCCCATTATGAAGATATTGACGTCACACAGTGTCCGGTTTGAATCCATGCAGTGTATCCTCACCTCCGCCTACACAGAACTACCCATAGAGAATTCACCCAGTCAGCTGTATTTTAACTACAGATATGGTTAGATGATGACTACAGCAGTTTTCTGTTGTCTGCATCCAAGACGAGACATCTAAAAAAATGTACAGATCAGCGAGATTTTCACTTGAATTGAGAAAATAGGTCTTTAAACGAAGTGAATTGCTTAGCATTTTAATTCTGTATTAGATTATGGGGCACCCCTTGTCTACATTATAATAAATTAGATCTGAAAATAATAACTCTGAAACTAAGACTTTTTAACACCTTTTTAATGCCATACAGAATAAAAAGAAAAAAACACAACTACTGACCCTCCTGAACACTGTTAATTATACATATAAAGTGTGAAAAACCTTAAACCAGGGGTGTCCAAACTCGGTCCTGGAGGGCTGGTGTCCTGCAGATTTTAGTTCCAACTTGCATCAAACCACCTGCAAGAATGTTTTTAGAAAGCCTTGTAAGAGCTTGATTAGCTAGTCCAGGTGTGTCTGATTGGGGTTGGAACTAAACTTTGCAGGACACCAGCCCTCCAGGACCGAGTTTGGGCACCCCTGCCTTAAACCATGACAACACTGCACACAGGCCACCAGTCGAGGTGGTCATGCAAAAAAAAAAAATCAGCAGATCATTGTATCTCCAGTTCTTCTGACACAGCTGTTATTAGCAATTATAGAGCAAAATCCCTGCAAACTTTGTTTACGTACCCTGCTGAAAAATCCAGCTTAAACCAGCCTAAGATGGTTGGTTGGTTTTAGCTGGTTGACCAGTCTGGTTTTAGAAAGATTTTGGCCATTTTCAGGCTGATTTCCAGCCATTTCCAGCCTGGTCTTAGCTGGTAAGGCTGGGAGTTGACCAGCTAAAACCAACTTGACCAGCCAAAACCAGCTATCTCCAGCTTAAACCAGGCTGGTCAAGCTGGATTTAGCTGGTTTTAAGCTGGTCATTTTCTAGCCTGACCAGCAAAGACCAGGCTGGAAATGGCTGCAAACCAGCCTAAAAATGGCCAAAACCTCTCTAAAACCAGGCTGGTTGACCAGCTAAAACCAGCCAAACAGCTTAGGCTGGTTTAAGATGGATTTTCAGCAGGGTAAGTGAAATCCCAGTGAAGGTTAATTACGTAAGCAAAATCCTAGTATGTATTTTAGGCCCTGTTAACACTGGCAGTTAAATGTGTGAAATAAACGCATGCATTCGGATATTTTCGAGCTTGGTTTCAGGCCTCCATCATATGTGGAAATAAATCAGATCTAAATCGGATATGTGACAATGCGACTATCATGTAAACAGGCAGATTGGATTTATGGAGGCATTCCGTTTTGTACATCATTAAACTTGCAACAATGTGGTACTTCTCCACGGTTTAATGACGGAGAACGAAGAGTGTGTGTGGAGACGCTGACTCCGTAAACAACAACAACAACAACAACAGAGGAAACACGGAGGAGGAAAGTAATCAGTGGTCAGAGAGGAGTCAGTGGAGGACACCATATAAAAACCATAGACACAAGCTGCGATGACGTCCTTTCCCTCCTCCTCCGCCTTAAAATCATTGTAAAGTTGGGCGAACTTCGCATATTTCGCAGAGCTAAAAGCAAGACAATTCCTTCCATTGTGGCTAGTGTGGCGCAGATGCTAGAACCCATCTTTACACATGTGCGACATCATAAATTGTATGGCAAGCGTAAACACATGAATCGGATATGGGTCACAATATAGGATATGGGTCAGATATAGGCAACAAATCGGAATTGGGCGTCAAGACCTGACAGTGTAAACGGATCCTTATGGGTTTTGCCAGAGACTATAAATGGACTTTGGTTGTGGCTATGTTGTTCTTCTTGATGATAGACAAAGAGATTTAAGTCCAAACGAAAACAAAATCTTCTTTACAGGGTTGGTTTGATTGCATTTTTAAGAGCTCTGAAGTGCAGATTTAAGATATTCTAAGACTTATTAAGGCCTTATTTTTATACTATGAAATTTAAGGATCCACAAACTCCCTCTAAATATTGTTTTGACTGCTAATCCACATGCGATTATAACTATAAGGGTTAAACATTCTGGATACTCCATATATGCTTATATTTCTGGATTTTCGAAATGGACTGTACTAAATTGGCTGTAGTATATGAGTGTGTGTGTGTTAATGAGAGGATGTATAGATGTTTCCCAGTACTGGGTTGCAGCTGGATGGGCATCCGCTGCATAAAACATATGCCAGAGTAGTTAGCGGTTCATTCTGCTGTGGCGACCCCTGTTAAATCAGGGTCTAAGCTGAAGGAAAATGCATGAATGAATTAAACGGACAATGACTTCTAAGTAGAACGAAGAACAAGCTCTCGCGGGATCATGATACGTGCAGTTTTGGGAAATGCACATGGAATTGCGATAGGCATTAGTAAACTTGCAAGTACAGAATGTTCTTAAGAGCAAAGATACAACATTATGGGAAAACCCCACCCTGACCAACTGTATGTGGAATCTATGAGAACTGCACACACTGTGCTGAACTGGAATCTGTGCAAACTGCACACACTGTGCTAAACTGGAACACCCATCATTAATAAAGCCGACATTGTTGCTGATTGGCTTATAACTAGTTTGTAGCATGTGAACAAATATCCATCCATCAGTCATGAATATCTTAGGATAAAGTAGCATGTTACAAGACTTCACGTCCTCTGCCAGTGATATACAGTAATTTGAGCAAGTCAGATTTGTGAGTCAGTTGCAGAGGAACTGGCATGTCAACACAGCTCCCATTTTCTATAGAAGAAATCCAAATGAAAAACGACATTCTAACACAGATGTTAGTGTTGAGCATCATCATGAAAGACAATGCTAGGATCCGTTCATTTTAATTGCAGGATTTAATTGCAATTTGTCTTCATGGTACAAAAATGACATTGATTTTTATTGTGTTGATGTTGCAGGTTGTGGCATGGCAAATTAGAGTTTGTTGAAATAAGCTATCAAAGCGTGTGTATGCTTAATGGAATATTACAGCACTCAACTGTGGGACACTTCAATGCTTTTATTTTTTATTTTTCCTGTTCCACCACATCCCAAAGGTGCTCTATTGGATTGAGATATGGTGACTGTAGAGGCCATTTGAGTACAGTGAACTCAATGTCATGTTCAAGAAACCAGTCTGAGATAATTCGCGCTTTATGACATTGCGTATTATTCGGCTGTACACTGTGGTCAGCAACAATACTCAGGGTAGGCTGTGGTGTTGACGCGATGCTCACTTGGTACTTATGGACCCAAAGTGTGCCAAGAAAATATCCCCCACACCATTACACCACCACCACCAGCTTGAACCGCTGATACAAGGCAGGATGGATCCATGCTTTCATGTTGTTGAGGCCAAATTCTGAACCGAGCATCCGAATGTGTCAGCAGAAATGGAGACTCATCAGACCAGGCAACGTTTCTCCAATCTTCTATTGTCCAGTTTTGGTGAGCCTGTGTGAATTGTAGCCTCAGTTTCCTGTTCTTAGCTGACAGGAGTGGCACCCGGTGTGGTCTTCTGCTGCTGTAGCCCATCTGCCTCAAGGTTGGACGTGTTGTGTGTTCAGAGATGCTCTTCTGCAGACCTCGGTTGTAACGAGTGCTTATTTGAGTTACTGTTGCCTGAATTTATACTTTGCATTGTCTTAAACTTACTTCTAAATATTTTTTTTCTCAAGCATATGCAGTTGTCTTGATGAATGCTAAATGTACAAAATCCATATTTCTCTGCTTTTCTGAAATGATTTATACAGAACTGTTGGATTTGTGTACAGTATTTAACCCTTGTGTATTGTCCAAATAGACTACCCTTTTGTTATGTTAGAGGCTGTTTTTGCCCCATTGACTTACATTATAAAGACATTGTTTTGATAGCACGATGACGCAGTGAGTAGCGTTCTCACCTCACGGTAAGAAGGTCGCTGGTTCGAGCCTCAGCTGGATCAGTTGGCGTTTCTGTGTGGAGTTTGCATGTTCTTCCCGTGTTCGTGTGGGTTTCCCACAGACTCCAAAGACATGTGCTATAGGTGAATTAGGTAAGCTAAAAATTGTCCATTGTGTGTGTGTGTGACAGAATGAGAGTGTCTGGGTGTTTCCCAGTGATGGGTTGCAGCTAAAAGAGCATCCGCTGTGAAAAACATATGCTGGATAAGTTGACGGTTCATTTCGTGGCGACGCCAGTTACATAAAGGGACTAAGCCGAAAAGAAAATGAATGAATGAGTGTTGGTAAAGTAAAATAAAATGGTTGAATCAAAAAAATCCTAATATTATAATTAAATCTTAATATTCTTCTTAAATATCATAATATTTAATATTTATATTAAAATATTTAATAATTATCTATATCGAATGATATGAAACATGATATTGTGGTAATGTTTCTCTTACCGCATTGAGTTCTTGGTTGGTTAGCAGTAGGTTGATCATCTCCTTCAACAGATCCTCCACTTTGCTGAAGTGCTGCACTGGAAACCCCTGGCGTGCTCCTCCTGGACTCATAATCTGTGCCACCACCTGAATAGCGTTATGCAGCTGCTCTGGGTGACGTAAAGGCTGTCCAGTGTGTGCCTGCCTGAAATTCTCCACCACACAATCCAGCAGCTGCACTACTGAATCCCAGACTACATCACCATCCTGACACAAAGACTTCTCGAAACCGCTGCTCAAGCCACTCAGACACTGTAGGAACTGCACGTGCTTGGTCAGTCTGTGGTCCTGGCGCCACTGCCGGTCTTTCAGAGGAAACTTCTGGCTGTTTGGAGGGGTCGGAGGCAGGCATGGTCCCGGAGCACTGTATCCCTGTGTCTGTAAAATGTTCACAGCATCACAGGCAAAGTTGGCTTGCTGAGTGTCATCCTGAGAGAGAACTTTGGCAATCTCTTGACCTGTAAATGCAAAACACAGAATATCTACATCATTTTATGACATTAGCAATGTCCGTCTGCAGCTTTTTTGGTGGATATTTACAAATAAAGACTGAATGGTTGATTGATTGAATGATTGATTGATTTATTCACTGGTTAATTTGTTGGTTGATTGATTGGATGGTTGAATAATTGGTTAATTGGCTGGTTGGTTGGTTAATTGATTGGATGGTTGATTTGTGAATTAGTTTATTGGCTGGTTGATTGATTGATTAATTAATTGGTTGGTTGATTGATTTGATGGTTAATTGAGTGATTGATTGGCTGGTTGATCTATTAACTGGTTAATTGGCTGTTTGATTGATTGGTTGATTGATTGGATTGTTAATTTATTAACTGGTTAATTGGTTGGTTAATTGATTGATTGGATGGTTGATTTATTAACTGGTTTATTGGTTGGTTGATTGATTGGATTGTTGATTTATTAATTGGTTAATTGGCTGTTTATTGATTGTTTGATTTATTAATTGGTTAATTGGCTGGTTGATTGACTGGGTTGTTGATTTGTTAGTTGGCTGATTGATTGATTGGATGGTTGATTTATTAATTGGTTACTTGGCTGTTGATTGATTGGTTGATTTATTAATTGGTTCATTAGCTGTTTAATTGATTGTATTGTGGATTTATTAATTGGTTGGTTGATTGATTGGATAGTTGATTTATTAATTTGTTAATTAGTTGGTTGAATGATTTTTTGATTGATTGGATGGTTGTTTTATCAATTGGTTGTCTGATTGACAGATTGATTGGATGTTGATTTATTAATTGGTTAATTGGCTGGTTGATTGATTGGTTTATTTATTAATTGGTTGGTTGATTGCTTGACGGTTAAATGGCTGGTTGATTTATTAACTGGTTAATTGGCTGGTTGATTGATTGGCTGGTTGATTTATTGGATAGTTAATTTATTCATTTGTTATTTGGCTGTTGACTGACTGGTTGATAGGATGGTTGATTTGTTAATGCATTCATTGTTTGGTTGATTGATTGGATGGTTAATTCATAGCTTGTTTAATTGGTTGCTTGTTTAATTAATTAATTGATTGATTGATTGATTGATTGATTGATTGATTAATTGATTGATTAATTGATTGATTTTTTTGTGCTTTAAACTAATTGAGAAAATGTAGTGAAGTCTTTTTATTCTATCTCTTATTACTGAATAAATCTGACAAAGATGTACGCACAGCCCTACCATGTGCTTGTCCAGCACTGCTCCTCGTGTTCAGCAGTGTGCGTGTGAGCAGCAGCTCCTGTCTGAGATGCAGCAGATCTTCATGAAGACCTTCAGCTTTAGACTTCCAGCTTTCGTCCTGCCGTTTGAGTCTTTCAGCCAGAGATTCGGTGAACTGCCTGGCTCCTCCTGCTGGCCTGAGTTTGACAATAGCTAAAGCCACAGCCAGTCTGGAGGCTCTGATGTACCAGCTAACGGCTCCTGCACATATAATGCAACCATTTAAGATAAACAAGAGCTAGTCCAGTAGTTCAAACCAGTGAACACAGAAGCACACACACTCGATATGTTTGAATTCAGGAAATCATATTAAATTTAAAATAAATAACACTTACCAGCAATCATGAAAGAGACATTTGCAAAAAAAAACTTCACAGATAATGTAATGTTAACAGTAAATTGGTTTAGATTTTTTTTTTTCCAAAACAACTAATCAGAGAGTAAAAGGATCAGATTTTCTTTATTTAAATGTGGGAAAATAAACATTATGGATGTTTAATACTAAATCAAAAGGTTAGGTTGTCTCTGTAGACCAAAAATATTTATTTTATTTGACTTTTTTTGGCTTTATGAGGAAAAAAATTCATTATGTATGCAACATCTATACATTACAGATGTGAAATAAAATGAAAGAGATGATGCCAACCATTGAGAACTTCCAGGACAACACATACACTTAATACACTTCCTTAAACATGTACACATAGACATTGCCTATATGATATAAAACTGCAGGTTAACTTTGTCTGTATGTAATAACTTCTATTTGTTTGTAACTTTAACTTAATTTGATTGTCATGCAATGATGTGCACCTTTTGTAAAGTTGCTTTGATACAATAATTACTGTAAACTTAAATTGAAATTTGCACATAATAAAATAAAATCTATTGATTTATATTTATTTGAGTATTTTTTACAGCACTATAAAACACAAGCATGCACAAACAACCTAGAAAGGGTTTCACTATTTTGGCGAAACCTTTTTTTATGGTCAGGTTGATATTTACTATGGAATTCTAATTCTATACCATAGTGTCATTTATTCATTCATTCAGTTTCCTTTAGCTTAGTCTTTATTTCAGACGCCGCCACAGCGGAATGAACCACCAACTACTCCAGCACATGTTTTAAGCAATGGATGCCCTGCCACCAGCAACCCAGTACTGGGAAACACCCATACACACACTCATACACTACAGCCAATTTAGTTCATCAATTCCCCTATAGCGCATGTGTTTGGACTGTGGGGGAAACCTGAGCACCCGGAGGAAACCCACGCCAACACAGGGAGAACATGCACACTACACTGAAATGCCAACTGGCCCAGCCAAGACTCGAACCAGTGACCTTCTTGCTATGAGGCCACAGTGCTAACCACTGAGCCACCGTGCCGACCCCTTACAGTGTCAATAATATAATAAAATGAATATAATAACCTCACTATGCTTCACTTTAAATTTGAAACATCAACATGCACATGCAGTATTACCAAATGCACTCAAAAATCAGCTAAACAACAATTCTTGAGGGCATTTTTGGGACAATTTAACTGTTTTATGTTTGCTCCATTTGAATGTGTAAGTTAACTTAAAGCAGCACTCGGAAGAAACCCACGCCAACACGGGGAGAACATGCAAACTCCACACAAAAATGCCAATTGACCCAGACGAGGCTCGAACCAGCAACCTTCTTGCTGTGAGACGATCCTGCTATCCGATCCCTGCTAAAAAAACAGCATATGCTGGTAAGGTATGTTTTGGTGCTGGTATGCTGGTCTTGCTGGTTTCAGTGCTGGTTTTGCTGGTCTCGATACTGGTTGTGCTGGTCTCGATGCTGCTCTTGCTGGTTTCAATGATGGTCTTCCTTGCCTGAGTGCTGGTCTTGACCAGCAATACCAGCATTAAAACCAGCATGGAGACCAGCACAACCAACATAGAGACCAGCAAAACCAGCATCAAAACATACCTTACCAGCATGCTGGTTTTTTCAGCAGGGGTGCACCACCGTGACGCCCTGTTTTGGACTGATACGAGGATAATTTAGCTTTTTAGTATTTAAGAATACTTACTTTACTAACATTAACTTGCATAATGTTAAGAAATACGTTACAAATACGCCTTTAACGCTTTGTAACGCTTTAAAATGTCTAAATACTGTAGTACCAAAAGCATGTAGTTCCAGCATCCACCAGCAGAGGCTGACAGAGACTCGGAGGAAACCTCCAGAGAACAGCTCGTGGTATTAATTATTTTACAAATACATGTTTTTAAATCGTAGGAAACTCTAAATAATGTGCTCTATCAGAACAACATGTCATGACAGACATGTTGAGGATTTAGTTTAATTAGTAGGCTACGGGTAACGTTACTATAGTGAACCGTTTCCACAAAGTCAATACATGAGGAAACATAAATATCTGTAATAATAATATTAATAACTCTACAGCACAGCTGCCACCATAAAATGTCCACGCAGGAAATGTCTGGCACGAATGATGAATGCTAATAATGAACAGGCTAACTTACATCAGAACTGCACAGCTAACAGTTAACAGCAGATAAGCTAATAAAATGAATCACTTTAACCATTTAATAACAGTTTGTCGTGTATGTGCTATGACAGTATATTTGGTAAGGATAATCAGACAGATTATCATTCATCTGTATCCTGATAATAGCCTGTCTGAATGTTTTAACGTTACCTTCAGGACACGAGGCAGATTTCTCCTCCATTCTGCTTCTTCTTCAATCAACAGTCAACCCGAGACACTTATATGATGTTTGCTGCTATTAATAAATGTCACATTAAACTCGAATAAAACGTTTTTATCTTGAAAATCCATTAATAAATCACTGCTAATGACACCGGCAAGTGTAATCAGACGTTAAACAGAATAGCCACGCCCTCCACGCAAACGCCCCGCCCACTAATTAATATTCGCTAATTAAAGAGATCAATTTTTCCACAGTATCCACACACTACGCGGTGAGGTACATTCAATTAAAGAATAACTATTAGTACTAGTTAAAGTTAAAGGATAATAATAAATTATTATTTAATTTATTATAGGCCTAGCCTACCTATAGTCAGAGATTATTTGCAAAAATCCATCAATAATAGGATTACACGACGAAAACACCATGAATGTTACTAATTTCAGGTAGCGTGTTCTGGCTTTTTAGATGACTATTTTTTATTACATTTCATAAAATTTTTGTAATGTGATATTAAACATTTAATAAGAAAGGTAAAATAGCTTCTTTTTTCAGTCTATCAGTGAAGAGGCTGGTCCACCAAGTCAAATTGGTTTCATTCATTCATTTATTTTCTTTTTGGCTTAGTCCCTTTATTCACACAGCGGAATGAACCGGCAACTTATCCAGCATATGTTTTTATGGCCTTCCAGCTGCAACCCATCACTGGGAAACATCCAAACACACTCATACACAAACATACGCAACGGACAATTTAGCCTACCCAATTCCCCTATAGCGCATGTGTTTGGACTGTGGGAGAAACCGGAGGAAAGCCACACCAACACAGGGAGAACATGCAAACTCCACACAGAAATACCAACTGACCCAGCAGAGGTTCGAACCAGCGACCTTCTTGCTGTGAGGCGATTGTGCTATCCACTGTGCCTCCGTGCTGCCCTAAATAAAACATGTAACAAATGTAAAGTGTGCTATGGAATATGATGTTGACGATTAACAGCACACTTTAATCAATGTGAACTAACAAAAAAAAACTAAGTAAAACTTTTAAAATATTAGCTGGAGTGCCCACCACACTAACTAGAGGGCACTCCTGCTATATGAATGAACACTCCAGCCGGACTACACATCCCATCATGCTTTGCATCTCACAGCTGAAACAGTTTATTATTCTGGACATTGATTACATTTTCTGTACATTATACAGTTTTAAATGATCAAAGCTTACATTTTTATTGCATTTTTTGCTCAAGTTTTCTTTTCTAAAAACACTTTAATATTGGCTTTAATAAAGGCTTTAATATTGACTACGGTGACCAGAAAAAAACACAACAAATGCCGTAGTATTCTCCGTGTATGAGCGGGCACAGCCATTTGAATCTTTTTGGCTTGAGACTTCCGGTCTCATTCACTTCCATTCGTTTTTAGACATTAAAAACAGCTTGTTTTGCTGCTTGATGTTGATGTTTGTCTGTATAGTCATGAACACACTTGTTCGTAGAGCTTTCTGCCGTTAATTATTCCTAGTCATTTCTCCCATAGGCAGCTAAATCAGAAGTTCTAAAACAATCGCAAAAACGTGCACACTTCTGCATTGCAAAATAAGGTCACTACTTGAGTAGTTTTATACACTCACTGGCCACTTTATTAGGTACACCTTACTAGTACCAGGTTGGACCCCCTTTTACCTTCAGAACTGCTTTAATCGTTCATGTCACAGATTCAACAAGCTACTGGAAATATTCCTCAGAGATTTTGCTCCATATTGACATGATAGCATCACGCAGTTGCTGCAGATTTGTCGGCTGCACATCCATGATGCCAATCTCCCATTTCACCACATCCCAAAGATGCACTATTGGATTGAGCTCTGGTGACTGTGGAGGCCATTTGAGTACTCATTATCATGTTCTAGAAACCAGTCTGAGATGATTGGTGCTTTATGACATGGTGCGTTATCCTGTTGGAAGTAGCCATCAGAAGATGGAGACACTGTGATCATAAAGGGATGGACGTGGTCAGCAACAATACTCAGGTAGGCTGTGGCGTTGACACCATGTTC
>CAIGQZ010027068.1:905965-916288 GCA_903798205.1 Danio tinwini | reverse complement strand
CCTGGTCTGATGAGTCTCCATTTCTGCTGACACATTCGGATGCTCAGAATTTGGCCTCAACAATATGAAAGCATGGATCCATCCTGCCTTGTATTAGCGGTTCAGGCTGGTGGTGGTGCTGTAATGGTGTAGGGGATATTTTCTTGGCACACTTTGGGTCCATTAGTACCAATTGAGCATGGTGTCAACGCCACAGCCTACCTGAGTATTGTTGCTGACCATGTCCATCCCTTTATGACCACAGTGTCTCCATCTTCTGATGGCTACTTCCAGCAGGATAACGCACCATGTCATAAAGCGCAAATCATCTCAGACTGGTTTCTTGAACATGACGATGAGTTCACTGTACTCAAATGGCCTCCACAGTCACCATATCTCAATCCAATAGAGCACTTTGAGATGTGGTGGAACAGAAGGTTGGCATCATGGATGTGCAGCCAACAAATCTGCAGCAACTGCGTGATGCTATCATGTCAATATGGAGCAAAATCTCTGAGGAATACTTCCAGTATCTTGTTGAATCTCTGCCACAAAGGATTAAGGCAGATCTGAAGGCAAAAGTATTTTCCAACCCTGTACTAGTAAGGTGTACCTAATAAAGTGGCCAGTAAGTGTATATAACGCATAAAATCATAGTATCTACCAATGCATTATTGTTTAATTGCTAAAACAAAACAACTACTGACCGTGCACCACATTTATTGCGTGATGTGGTGGATTGACAAAAAAGAAACGCAATGAATTAACATAACGCCATTCATCTGATGCCAAGGCTTTAGCATTAATAGACCAAGCTTTTGCCCATCAATGGCAGCGGTAATTACTTTTAACTTTCCTGCACTCATCCTCGCACAGGGGTCAAAGTTCGCAAGCAGTCAGCCTCAACAGGCTTTAAAAAGCCACTACAGATGATCCCGAGAACTGACGTGTATTTTCGAGAATGACACCCTGTTTAATCCCACCAGTCTGTCCATCATTCCTACATCATGTCCTGAAGTGAGAGCTGCTTTCCCCGGGTCAAAAGTGGAGCTGTAACCCAAAATGAAGAGTCTGCTTGAGCCGCGCTGCAGGTGACAGATGCCTAAATGGAAAAGCCACTAATTGGATGAGGCGGGTGCAGCGGGATTACGTCTGAGCATCAGATAATCAGATTATTCCAGAAACAGATCTTGCTTTTTTAACTACTTCAGTCTAATCTGTCACACAATGTCACGCCTCTACACCGCTATCATCTACCTCCATCTGCTATCCCGGTTTTTTACGTTCACGGTATTGCCTCTTTTCTAATTTCTGATTGTGGGTCTCGCCGCTCAACTCTTAGGTCTCAGACACCAAAAATGGCTTTTCCAGCTTCTGACGGATATATCCAGGAAAGGAGATGTAGCACCTGAAGACTGTGTGCTGTCTTTAATTCAGCATGGGGTTCAGTGCGAGACCTGAGGGCAGCATGTCTTGGAAATGTGGACAACTCTTCACGCTCTTCTTCCTTATTTTGTCTGTTACAGCAACTCAAGGTACTGAGGTTATTTTATTACTGTACATACTGTAGATGAGGACAGCATGTTTGGTTCCAATTTGTCAATGGGTTTAATTGTCTAAGCTGAGGTGCTCTATATTATGACTTGTAACTTCCCGAAGAGGTGTAAGACTACTGAATATACAGACTAAAATAATGCTTGGTTGTTTTAGCCCAACATTGGGTCATGTTTTGACAAACCCAACTGTGTTTGCATCTACAGTAGGCACACTTTAAAAAATGCTAGGTAGTTTTAGCCCAACATTTGTCAAATTTGAACCAACCAAAATGTTTTTGCATCTACAGTACGTATGCTCTAAAATGGTGGGTTGTTTTAGCCAAATATAGGGTCACAATTGGACAAACCCAACATGCACATTTTGTATGTCTCTCTTATTTCACACACACGGACCAGTCCATGGATCTCTCTGTTAACGAGCTGATGTGTTAAGTAAGGTATATAAAATGTGCATGACAGGGGGGTCCTGATAACTGGATTTAAGAACCACTGCTTTAACCCAATTGCACAAACCCAATTGATTTTTTCATCTTTAGTAGGTCAATTCTTAAAAACAAATGCTGGGTTGTTTTAAGCCAACTGTTTTTACATCTACAGTAGGTACGTTCTAAAAATGCTGGCTTGTTTTAACCCAGTGGTTCTGAATTCCCATCCTGGAATTAACCCAGTGGTTTTGAACCCCCCCCCCTGCACATTTAGTATGTCTTGTGTGTCAAATAAGAGAGACAGACAAAAGCTAAGGACTTGAATTGAGAACTATTGTTTTAACCCAACATTCGGTCAAAATTGGACAAACTCAACTGTTTTTGCATCTGCAGTAGGCACACTCAAAAAATGCTGGGTTGTTTTAATCCAACTCAGGGTTCAAAATTGTACAAACCCAACAGTTTTCGCATCTGCAATACATGCATTCTAAAAATACTGGGTTGTTTTAACTGAACATTGGGTCTAAATTGGTAAAAACCCAACTGTTTTATTGGATTTACAGTAGCTGCAATTTAAAAATGTTGTGTTGTTTTAACCCAACATTCGGTGAAAATAACACAAACCAAACTGTTTTTGCATATACAGTAGGTAAACTATAAAACTATAAAAACCCAGGGTTGTTTAACCCAACTTTTTTTATCTACAGTAGGTACGGTAGGTGTTTGACCCAACTTTAAGTTAAAACAGCTCAGCATTTTTTTGAGTGAACCTACTGTAGGTGCAAAATAATAAAAATGTGTCACATTTACCCACTCACCACAGGATACCCACATAGCTAAATTTCTCTGGCCCAGATCTGGCCCACACAATCAGTTTTTGCTTGGCCCGCATGCCCCTGTGAATTACGGTACATGGTTGGACCAAGTTTGGCTTCCATTCAAGAGCTTTTGTAATATTGTAAGAGTTGTATTAACCCAGTGTTGGGTCAGATATGAACAAACTTGAGAGTTGGGTTTAAAATGGCATTTGAATTTAATTGAAAAATTACCCAGCAGTTGAGTTTGTCCATAAATGAGCCAACCTTGGATTGATTTAACTCAGCATTTTAGTGTACACAGAGTGTAAGTTTTCCAACAATGGATTATATCAGTGTTCACAATGTAAGTTTGCTTGGCCTTGGTGTCAAAAGACTAAATGTGCAGATCTGTCAGCACTGCATAATGTCCTAGTCTTGGCAATTGAAAGTTGAGAGCCTTGATTACTGACATTTCATGTTTAACAAGTGAAATTGTTGTGGCTTCTCCAGACAGGTTAAATCCCATGGAGACCCTTCCCAGTGTCAGCGTAACCAACCTGCCAAACCCACCAAAGCAGAACACAGGGATCAGGACTATATTTGAGATGGAAAAGCATCGCATCAAGAGGTCCGAGTTCTTCCATTCAGAGGTGAAGGTCTGTCCACAGGAGACAATGAGAGAGGTCATAGCAAGCCATCAAACATACTACACACTGAGAGGTAACTGCTGTCACTCATTTACTGGAGATATCTTCCAAAAACTGCATATCTCCATGTCTCAGTTATCAATTTGCCTGATTCAGATCATACATTTACTGGACATGTACTCTAGAAAACACTGGGTTGTTTTAGTCATTGGGTCAAAATTAGTCATTGTGTCAAAATTGGACAAACCCAATTTTTTCTATAGTAGAAAAATGCTGGGTTGTTTTAATCCAACTGTTAAAAAAATGCTGGGTTGTTTTAGCCCAACATTTGTTTTTTTTTTTCATATACAGCAGGCACCCTCTAAAAATACTGTTTTTTTATAACCCAACAATGGATCAAAATTGGATTAAACCAACTTTTTATTTTGCATATACAGTGTACGCTCTAAAATGCTGGATTGTTTTAACTCAAGATTGGGTGAAAATTGAACAAAACCAAGAGGTACCCTCTAAAAATCCTTCATTGTTTTAGCCCAGCTGTTTTTGCATCTACAGTGGGACTTAGTGGTTGTTTCAAATAATACAGACATTCAGCATTTTGCCTTCACACAACACAATCAATAAAATGGAGATAACAGTGCTATTGGCATTTAATAACTCACTTGAAGATGGAAGTGTAAATGCATCCCTGTTTGTCAGGCTAGCTGATTTGGTGTTTCATGTCATAGGCAGTTTACTTGATTCATCATGTAGAATTGTAGTGAAAGAGAGCGCTTTGAGAATCAAAATGAAAGAGAGCATTTTGAACATTGGGTCAAATTTGGACAAACCCAACTGTTTTTGCATCTACGGTAAGTACGCTCTAAAAATGCTGGGCTGCTTTAACCCAACACTCAAATAAAACAAACCCAACTGTTTTTGGATCTACAGTACGTATGCTCTAAAAATTGTGGGTTGTTTTAGCCAAATATAGGGTCACAATTGGACAAACCAAATATAGGGTCACAATTGGACAAACCCAACATGCACATTTTGTATGTCTCTCTTATTTGACACACACGGACCAGTTCATGGATCATGGATAACTGGATTTAAGAACCACTGCTTTAACCCAACATTGGGTCAAATTGGCAGGTGTGCTCTAAATATACTCGGTTGTTTTCATGCAACACTGAGTCAATTTTGGACTAACCCAACAGTATTTTTTGCATCTACAGTAGGTACAGTAGGTGTTTGACTCAACTTTGGGTTGAAACAGCTCAGCATTTCTTTGAGTGTATAATAAAAATGTGTCACATTTACCCACTCAGATGACTATAAACCCCCTTTTTTAATTGAATAGCTCCTTGAATGTTTTTATAGTGGCCATGAGCAGTTTTTGTATGCTGCTTGTGCACCCTGTGCACCTCGTGTTTTAACCACCTGCTGCCTCCTGCAGTTGAGAAAGAGTCAACTCTGAGCGGAAAAAGTGTACCACGTCAGATGTGTCTGAGCACTTTCATTCATTTAGAGAGGCATTTTTTCTCCGTTTGGAGAAAAGCAGGCACCGCTCATCACCAGGCTAATAGCACACCTACAGTGAAGCATGGTGGTGGCAGCATCATGCTGTGGGGATGTTTTTCAGCAGCAGGAACTGGAAGACTAGTCAGGATAGAGGGAAAGATGAATGCAGCAATGTACAGAGACATCCTGAATGAAGACCTGCTTCAGAGTGCTCTTGACCTCAGACTGGGGTGATGGTTCATTTTCCAGCAGGACAATGACCCAAAGCACACCGACAAAATATCAATGCAGTGGCTTCCCAACAACTCGGTGAATGTCCTTGAGTGGCCCAGCCAGAGCCCAGACCTAAATCCTATTGAACATCTCTGAAGAGATCTGAAAATGGCTGTACACCGTCTCTTCCCATCCAACCTGATAGAGCTTGAGAGGTACTGCAAAGAGGAATGGACAAAAATTCCCAAAGACAGGTGTGGCAAGCTTGAGGCATCATATTCAGAAAGACTTGAGGCTGTAATCGCTGCCAAAGGAGTATCAACAAAGTGTTGAGCAAAGGCTGTGAATACTGATGAACATGTGATTTATCAGCTTTTTTATTTTGAATAAATTTACAACTATTTCAAAATACTCTTTTTCCACATTGTCATTATGGGGGATTGTGTGTAGAATGTTGAGGAAAAAAATACATTTAATCCATTTTGGTATAAGGCTGTAACATAAACAAATGTGCAAAAAGTGAAGTGCTATCAATACTTTCCGGATGATATATATATATATATATATATATATGCACTAGTAATTGACAACAGTGATGAACTAAGTACTCTATGTAAAGGAGTCTAGTTTTGGGCTATTCTTAGACGTCTATTAGATTTTCACTGACAGCCCAAGTTTAGCCTTGTTTTAGCGAAGCTGTCTAGGTTTAGATGTCTATTAGATGTCTATTAAACACAGACTTGTTTGCTGGGAAAAGTCTGCTATCAAGTTGATCGTATTCATCATTTATTGAATGATCTCCTCAGTTTGCCAGGAGGCTGTATGGGAGGCTTTCCGCATCTTTTTGGACCGAATTCCCACCAGCTCAGAGTACCAGAAATGGGTTAATACGTGCCAGCACGACTCCCTGTGCATTTCAGACTTTGCCAGGAATTTCAGCCAGTCACAGGAACACATCGACATGGTCTACAAGGTAAATTCATCCAAACTGCACAATGCACCAATACAATACACCAGTGTTTCCCAACCCTGTTTCTAAAGGCACACAACAGGACACATTTTCAACCTCTGCCTAATCAAACACACCTGAATCAGCTCATCAGAATATTAGAAGAGACTGCAAAACCTGAAGTTAATGGGACAGATAAAGGAGACATCCAAAATTTACTGTTGGTGTACCTCCAGGAATGGGGAAACGCTGCAATACACCATACTGTCGAAATATGCCACACCAGTCTGTGGATGGGCCATTGTCAAATAGTAGACACCCTAAAATGGTCAGTATAGTTCAAACTCTGTCTTTGCCTTTGTTTTTCTCTTCCAGAGGGTGAATATAAATAGTGAAAAGTTAGAACGGTGAGCCTGCACTATCATTTCATATTCTGAAAGTGTCTGCAATCAACTAAAATGAGCAAAGATTACGTTTAATATCATGCTATGTATTTATTTTAAATCGCTAGAATTATAATTGACGAGCCTGCAACTGATACGGCACAGGAAAAGGAAGGTAACGTATTGTTTTTGGTCTTTATTTGAGGCGTTATCATCAATCGAATCCTTGTTACTGAACTCCACCTTTGTCGTTCAGGTTCAGAGGATATCCTGACTGAAGAAGTGACAGATGAATTTCTCCCCACAGCTGAATCGACCGCTGTCAGCTCTACCACAGACACCTCTACCGCCTCACAGGTTCAGTGCACAATTTGCATATTTCCTATTCTTAAAGGGACAGTTCATCCAAAGCCTGAAATCATTTACTCAGATTGGCAGAGCGAGGTTTCGCGAAACACTGAAACAGTTGAAGCAAAAGTGTCGAGGCTTCAAAGTGTTTTGAAGCCCGTCTCTACAGTGACGCTTAGTGGTCATTTTTAGGTATTGCTCTGAAACACATGAAACAGTTTCGCAAATTGAGGAATTATACCCCACATTGTATGTTCGAGATATGAAGTGATTTAATGGAGCATTTAGTATTTCTGACTTGCATGCAGACATAATGGTTTGAATCCAGGGTGAAGCAGCTATAGGCTTTTAAAACATGGGTTTTTATTGCTCTGGTCTTTTGTTTTAACATTGGCCTGACATCCGAATAATGTTTATAAATGTTCATAAAACTAATAAAAGACCTCAAGTCACAATTTCTGATTTTTTGGTACAAGCCGGGATTCGAACTTGAGACTTCGGCAACGCAGTTGCACTATTCCCATGCATGGTCCTCTAGTCTATGTGCGATTGTCGTTTCGTTTCCGACCCTGTCAATCAAACGCAGATTCAACAGGCATGTGTCATGATCACCAGCAATCTACAACCAGACATGGCTGGTAAACACACTTGCATTCACATGAACTACAAATCCGCCATGTTATGGATTACAACACCCAGTCATGCAACACACACACAACGGGTTCCAGATCACGACTGATTACACTAGCTGAAGTCTTCTGTGACAAGGGTTGTGACACTGACAACAGAGGTGAGGATCCAAATGCAGGGTTTTAACAGGATGGTCAGGCAAGCAATGATCAACACAGGAGCAAACAGATATATAAGGGAAATCCAGAGTAGTAGTAAAATAACAGGCAGATGGTCAGAAGGCAGGCGGCAGACAGGGAGAAACAGATAAACTAGGCAAGGATCCAAACCAAGGCAAAGCAAGACAAAGGAAACGCGTTGAAATGTCACATCCCCTATCACAGAAGACTTCAGCGCTGGGAGTGTAATCAGTCATGATCTGTGACTGGTTGTGTGTGTGTGTTGCATGACTGGGTGTTGTAGTCCATAACATGGCGGATTTGTAGTTCATGTGAATGCGAGTGTGTTTACCAGCCATCTCTGGTTGTAGATTGCTGGTGATCATGACACATGCCTGTTGAATCTGCGTTTGATTGACAGGGTCGGAAACGAAACCACAATCGCACATAGAATGTTTCTAAAGGTTAAGGATAGGGGACGTGATGTGAGCGGGTGGATCTTGCAGTGTGCGTAGAGGGGGCGGAGTCTGAGGAGTGATGGTGGAGTACAGCTTCAGTAGTTCGGCTCTTTTTTACGGAGTTCAGGAATTGTGATTTTATTGGAGACGAAAGATGATGATCTGGCTTGTGGCAGTGCAGATGGGCCTGCGGCCTCTCACTGGGGCCTCTGCTTCTTTTCCTTTTCTTTACGGCGTTGAGCGAAGCTCTCGCTGGTGATGTTGATGTTGTTTTAGTTGTTATTGCTGATGTTGTTGTCCGTATTGTTTGGCATTTTTGGTGTTTGGTAGAAATTGCTTGGATAGCTGGGTCCTATCCTAGCTTGTGGTCTTCCAAAACGAAGATAAGGTAGCAGGGTGACATTGTTATCGGCTGGGTGTAGGGAAGGGGGTGGGTCTTTTGATAGCAAGCTGATACACGCATGACAAGTCGACCAGTTTCTCTCACAGATACAAACAAGAATGACATTGTTATTGGCAGAAATGTACACTGTGGCCTGGTGAAATTCTAGACTTGTAAAAACAAAAATTGTAAGCATATGTATATGGTCACATAATTACAGTTCTCAAAAATGTATCCTTGGGCAAGTACCTCCAATAAGCCTTGGATTGATGTCTTTTAGTGGTACCCCCTACCCATTTACAGTGCATCCAACACCTCGTTCGCTCCTAAACTTTAAAGCTCTCTTCTTTCTGACATCAGACAGGCTGATCCTTTAACTGCTTTCAAATCTGTTCTTAAAACATTATTTATTTGTTATTTTTAATGTCTTATGTACAACATTCATTTAGCCTTTTTTATTCCTAAACCTTCCTTCTACCTACCTAAAGGCTCTATAAAATAATGTTTATTATTTTTACTATTCCAAAATAAATCTCATAATCACTTAAGGGTGAGTACTGTAAATGGTGAGTAAATGTTCATCTCTGGGTTAAATATTGCATTTAACATTAGTACATGTCAAATGTATTGTAAAATGTTGTTTATAATCAGGCTTTGACTTTTTGGGCCAGACCACCGGGTCGATAAGCCTGGTCTTAAGCTTAACAACTAAGACAGATAAGTTATGCAATGCTCTCTCGGCGGTCTGCAGGAAATGTGGGATTGCTTGCTAATAACGTCAACAACAACAACAACAACTCAACATGGAATTGACTTTTAAATATTTTAATATTCAGTAGTTTTCTTGAAGGAGTGTTCATAAGACTGTCATGACACCTTTATAATGACGTGACACATGCCATGAATATGAGTGAAATCTTATGTGTGCTTTTGACAACTTTCAAGAGTCATTGACTGCGTTTTTAAATGCTAAGGTGACATTGTTTGAGATGTCTTTGTTATGACAACTTGATATCGCCAAGGCAACATAACTTGTCATAAATCTGTCATAAACATGAACGTTAATATTTATTCTTTTTTTTTCCTTCGGCTTAGTCCCTTTATTAATCAGGGGTCGCCACAAGAAGAATGAACCCCCAACTGATCCAGTATATGTTTTACGCAGCAGATGCCCTTCCAGCCGCAACCAAGTACTGGGACACACCCATACACTTTCATTCTCACACACACACACTCATACACTATGGCCAATTTAGTTCATCAGTTCTCCTATAGCGCATGTGTTTGGACTGTGGGGGAAACCGGAGCACCCGGAGGAAACCCACACCAACACAGGGAGAACATGCAAACTCCACAGAAAAATGCCAACTGACCCAGCCGGTACTCGAACCAGCAACCTTCTTGTTGTGAGCCGACAGTGCTAACCACTGAGCCACCGTGTTGCCCCTGTTATTATTTAATGACATTTAATTGTATCTTAATGACCAATTCATTTGGTACCACTGTAGTTGAGGTTACAAAATTATTAATGATGCTCTTATAAAATTCATGACACATGAATGGCCTCATGACAATGACATTTTTTATTTATGACAGGTTATGTTGTCTTAGTAACGTCAAGTTGTCATGACAAACAGGTTATGATGTATTTACTTGTCAAGTTGTCATGACAAAGACATCTCAAATACTGTCACCTTTGCATTTAAAATGTCATATCTGTGCTTATGACACTTTATGAATCATTATTCATGAATGTGTCATGTCATGATTATAAAGGTCTTACGAACACTTCTTCAAGTGAATTGTTACCTACTATTCTGTAGTAAATATTCTACAGCATTTATAGGACTCCTAAAGTAGCTGTCTATAACAGTTGTTGAGTCCAATCCAGTCTG
>CAIGQZ010027068.1:883507-905865 GCA_903798205.1 Danio tinwini | reverse complement strand
TGTGTGTGTGTGTGTGTGTGTGTGTGTGTGTGTGTGTGTGTCTGTGTGTGTTTGTGTGTGTGTTTAACTTCACATTTAGAAACACAATCGCAAACTTCCCTACATTTTCCTTTTTCCACGAATAAAGCCAGTCGTATCCTTAAATATCCATCCCACCCTGGTCACCCTATATTTGAGAGGTTACCATCAGAACAATCAAAACCAGAACAAACAGACTGGTGAACAGTAAAGTAAAATACTGAACTTAAAATATTCAGCTGAAAGACGCCTCTCATATGGAGAATGAAGCGTCCTGCATTGCTCAGGTGTGAGTTTCTCACAGACTTCAACAGAGTGAATAAATCTTGATGGTTCTGTGGGTCTCGTCTGTCAAATCTGAGCTTTATTCTGTATTCTCTATTGGATTGTGATCAGGTGATTGGCTGGCCATTCTACAGCTTGATTTTCTTTCTCTGAAAGCATCTGAGAGTCTCCTCGGCTGTGTTTTGGATCATTGTCTTGCTGAAATGTCCACCCTGGGTTCATCTTCATCTGCTAATGTAGATGTTGGACTGAAGCAGCTGATCTTCATTTACACTGAGGAAGGGCAGAGGGTTGCTGAAGAACTACTGAGAGATTTCAGCTGCTGTCTGGGCTTTCACTGCCCAACTACACCTCCCTTTCTTCATGTGTTCAATACTTTCTCTCCGTGTCATTTCATTGTATTACACAGAACTTCATTTGTAAACTAATTAGATTTGTTTTCTTTGCATATATGGATTTCTGTGGTTGTTATCGGCATCTCATGAAAATTTCAAGTCAACAGCACCTTTAGAAATATAAAGGTGACGTGTTCAATACTTATATTTCCCCCTCATTGTATGATTATGAGAATTATGTTATATCAATATGCATAAAATCTTGTTCAATATCTGTCATTTACCGTGAAAATATTATAAAGGTCCCATGAAGTGCTTCGAAATGCGCATTTAATATTTGATGTTTGATGTAAAATCAACTAAAACATGAACAGAGGGTGTGACAAAGTAGCTCCTCCCCTTTAAAAAAACAGCCAATAGCATTTAGTTTTTCTCACAGCTCTGCCAGTGAGAGTGGTTGAGCTCCAGCACATCAAATGAAAATGAGAAGTCTCTTGAAGGGGGCGGGGGTCAGATACTAGAGAGCATTTTATTTGTCAGAAGATTTGATGAGAAACTGACAGATGAAGTCATACTAATTGTTGACCCATGTAGGCGGAAGTGACAAACTGCAAGCTTTAACTGTTTAAATCTTCTGAATGCTAGTTTTGTCACTGTTTTGGAGTACACTAGCTCATAGATATCCTTAAAACTAACAAAAAGGTACAAACATCTAAACATGATTACATTTTTAACAGGGACTTTAAGTGTATAAAGTGTGTAAATTGTCATTAGTGTATCTGGTGTAAAATGCACCTAATTTTGTGGACTTTCCATATGTTTTAATGACAATAAAGATATTCTGTTCTAATTTTATTTTATTTTAGAGAAGTAGATGAAATGTTTACCCCCCAAATTTTTTTTTTTAATGAAGTTAAGAGCAATATTGGCAGATTCAAAGAGATTCAGAAGCATTGTTGCAGTAATAATATGTAATAATCTTTGTTTGACACTTGCAGGAGCTGGATCTCCACAATGTGGTTCCAGAGCAGCCAGTCCATCATATTATAGAGTTCAGCATTACACTGATGGACTATGGGTATCAAGAGATACTGAGAGACATCGATTCACCGCAGTATCATGATCTGTCACATCATCTCCAAGATCAGGTTTGTCAAAATGACCAATCATTGACTCAGAATTCAGCAACTATGAGGAATTAAGCAACACCGGCTAATTGGGGGATCCGTGCAGAAAGATTATCCTATTCAGTTTATGTGTATTTTAAAAATGTATGCACATCTTAGCATCTCCATTAAGCATTTTTAATCAATATTCTAAAATGCACATAAAAATAGGTGGATGGAAACATAGACAAGACAAGTTTATTTCTATAGCACATTTCATTACACAGTGGCAATTCAGTGCTTTACATAAACAGGAATAAAAGAGACAAGTATAACAACATAAAACAAATAATAACAGTGATTAAAAACAAATTAAAATGTTAGAAAAGACTGAAAAAGAAAATAAATGGGGGAGGGGGGGTATAAGTGATCTGAGTGATCTGTTTGTATTCAGTGAGCATATCTGTAATGTATTGAGCTCCTAGGCCATTTAGTGATTTATAGACAAGTAATAATACTTTAAAATCTATTCTGAATGTAACTGGGAGCCAGTGTAATGACCTGAGGACAGGTGTGATGTGCTCTGATTTACTGGTTCTGGTCAGAATCCTGGCAGCAGCGTTCTGGATGAGCTGCAACTGTCTGACTGTCTATAGGGAAGGCCAGTGAGGAGTCCATTACAGTAATCCACCCTGCTGCTGATAAAAGCATCAACAGGTTTCTCTAATGCTGTGTTCTCACCAGACGCTGTAGAAGCGTCAAGCGCGAGTGATTTACATGTTAAGTCAATGCAAAGGCGCGAATAGACATCCTGCGGCGCGATACCCGCGAATGGCACGGCGTGGATGGCACGGTGCGAATGATGCGATTAACGCACAAAGTTCAAAAATCTGAACTTCTACACACTTCCTTGCCGCGTTAACCAATCAGGAGCTTACTTTCGTGGGGGCGTGATTGTGTCGTAGCAAGTGTTGTCAGTGTCGGCTGGAGGATTTCCCCCAGGACACCAAAAATCATCAAACTGGGCTCGGCTCAGTCAGAAGCACCGCTGAAAGCCTCCGTCATCCAGGTACAGTTTCTAGAGGAGTTTATGAGCTCACAGAGCTGGGTGCACCTCTGAAAGCATCTAGCGGACTCAGACACGGCTCCAAACGAATCGACGCTGTTTTTCAGCCTCACAGTTATTTTCTCAATAAAACCCGTGTTAGCCATTTAGCAAAGAAACTACAGTCACCACCGAGCAGACAGAAGCCCTGCTCATCACCCGAATCCATATCTGTTCTGAAGTAAATTTGATGCGCAAATGAAGCGAGTAAACTCAAATATTCACGTGTCTATTTACGCGCAAATAGCGAGATTTATCCGCGTGTTCTGCATCTGGTGTGAACAGCATAAAGGTTTATACTTCTGCGTTGTGAACGCCGTAACCCATGGCGTATGCCTCGCCCGTAGCCGTGCATTTATACTTCTGCTGCTGTTTCTGTTTTTTCTGCTATACTCTTCTGAAACACTAGCTGGCAGTAGGTGTTTATGTTTCTCTGTGTGAGTTTCTGGTGTTTTGTTTTTTCTGAACACTTCCTTAATGTACAAGTGGCTCAAATTCGCTCATTTTGAGGAGGGAACCGGCGGACGTGCAACAACTTTAATCATAAGGTAAACACAAAACAACAGTCTCCATCCGGAGCTCCTTCACGGGACTCCACACTTGTAAACACTCGCTGCAACAGGCGCGCGGCTCTCACCTCCGCCCATACTCGTCAGCACTACCAGACCAATGACAGAGCTTGCGCTACCCGTACGCGTTACATTTTTTGAGAGGTGCGCGTCAACGTCGCCGACGGTTACGCCGAGGGGCTATGCGTCCACGCGTAGGCTGCACCGTAGCATATGCGTGCGCTTGACGCAGAAGTATAAATCTGCCTTTAGTCTTTACTGGAAACAAAGCATCTAAGCTAAAGCTATACATAGCTGAAGATTGTGCTACCTGGCAGTTCTGTTCAATACATTTATCAGATATGTATGGACAGATGTATTGACAACTACTGCCAGGTAGCACACCTTGGACCACAAAATGTAAAACCCTTTTTTTTATTAGTGATAAGCATTGCTAAGAACTTAATTTGAATGACTTTAATAGGGATTTTCTCAGTATTTCATTTTTCTGGCAACCTCAGATTTCAGATGTTCAAATAATCAAATCCTTTGTTCAGCTTTCATTACTATGTTATTGACCTTCATGACTGGTTTTGTGGTTCAGGGTCTCCTATGAGAAACACACGAGTTGATAAAGTCTATGCTTTTCTGATTGTTGCAGATGCAACTTGTGTTTGATGACCTACCTGGATTTATTGATGTCCAAGTGTTAAGAATAAGGTAGGTTTTCTCACTTAACTATAGTTCCATTTATGTTTATTTCATTTTTATTTCCCTTATTTAACCAGGAAGGTTGCATTGAGATACAATATCTCTTCTACCAGGGGGTCCTGGTCAAGACTGGCAGCATAGAACAAAGTTACAAAGAAAAACATGTCACAACACATAAATCATGATCAACTATTGAACACATGTAATATACGCTATCTTGAAGCTCATTTCATATGAAGCATTATTAGAAATTGTAGATCAACCAAACTCTGTATGAAAGAAACAACATCTTAAAAGGGCAGCAATTATTGGGGTTTAATTACAGTTGTGTGTCAGCAGTGTGTGAATATAAGCAGCTTCTAATGGTAAACATGTATTAATTGTGTTTGTTCTAATCAGACTTGATCAAAGCAGTCAGCAGAAACACTTTGATTGACATTCTCCCTTTGTATATGTCATCAGAGTGGGAAAGCCCCGCCCACTAGTGACCATCTCTCCCTCATTAGCATAAACAGCAGCCCTAAGTGAGAAGCAGGCATCCGTCATTCGAGTTTTGACCTGCTGAAGATAATGTCAGCGACTATAAACGTGGAACTTTAGGATGCTCAAATGAACACTGGAGTCTCTATATGCCTTCTGCTGAGACACTTCTTTTGACATTTTCAGGTTTTCACACTGATTATGTTAGTCCTGTTTTGAATCTGCCACTATGCTGACACACAGGCATTTGTAGCTCCGCCCTCTTTTTAAAAGAGAACAATCTCATCTGAATTTAAAGTGACAGCCACCAAAACACCACAGTTAGGATCAAAGCTTAAAAGGGTCAGTCTCAGAGAGTTAGAGAGTAACTAACTAATAACTAACTAAGTAATTAATGAGAGTAACTCATTCTGAGTTCATAATAGTCTAAAAGGTGATGATAATAGTTAAACATGGCAGTTTCTTCACGTTTGCTGTAATAATATTAATAATGTGCTCCTCTTTTTTCGGCTTCTCCTTTTGTTTTTTGGAGCGTCACTCTCGCGTTTGTCAGTTTTTGACAGGATCAGGTTTTAAAAGCACGTCAATAATCAAGCACACGCTATAATCATCAGCTCAAGAAGTTTGTTGTTTGAAATATAGACACGCGGCGAGCGCAAGCAAGAAAGCGAAACTGCTCGTGCTTCAGACTGGCTCGTAAAAAAACTACGGGGCACAGGGTAAAATCTGCTCTTCTTTTTGGCTTTGTGGCTGTTCATCAAGACAACGGCAAGTTTTGTTTAAGCCCAGGTCGACCAGGGCTTGTCATTATATGTATATATCATTACACTGTATTCTCTCAGCTGTGTATGAAAACATGGCGGCTTCTTTGTTTTCATTCTGGCATGTTCCATGAGCTTGTGACGTATCTCTGTAAACCAATAGCGTTCAGCTACACGTCTAGCTCCGCCTTTTGGTACCCTTTCTCGTGTTTGGTACCCTTTCGGAAGGGTGCTGAAAAAGGGGTACGATACGGTTCGGTACGAACCGAACCGCACCGTACCACTCAGTGGAAACGGGCAACTACAGACATACGTCTTAAACCAAGGGGCATAATAGGTCCCCTTTAAGTAAGAGTATATCTGATTTGATTAGGTATCACAATTAAAATGTTTTTATACACTGTAAAACCCAACAGTCAACTTTATCAGGTGAAATGAGTGTAGTGAACTAATCATTTATTAAAAGTTAATTCTGCTCATTTGAGAAGAGTTTTGAACTCAGTGTTGAAGGTAAAGAGTTCATTAAACACCTCATTACTTCAACTTAAATGGAGTAAGTTCAAAGTACTCATATAGATTAGTTTAACTCAAGTGGTTTGTTGCAGACAGTTTCCTCAAATGGTTTGAGTTGCCTTAACTTATTGGGTTTACAGTACTCAGTTGGTTTGAGTTCTCGTCATTTATCAGGTTTTACTGTACTCAAATTGCTCCATTTACTCACAGTACTCATTAGGATTACTTTTTGAACTTAAACGGTTTGTTGCAATCGGTTTTTCTAAAATGGTTTAAGTTACCTGAACTTATTGGGTTTTACAGTGTACCATTTTTATATTTCCCTAAAGAAGTGTTGTGCATATTTGATTTCTCGCTGCATTTGATTTCACATTGCATCTGTTTCCTCTCCTACATGCAAGCGAGGCAGAAGTGTCTGAAGGGTAAAACTAAAATATGTATTTTTATTATTTGGGTGAAACTGTAATTGTGGGTACAAAACTTATTAGCGTTTCACAACTTTAAGGAAAAACTCTTTATAAACAGCGTTTTTTCCCCAATATCTTATTGAAAGCATATTCAATCTCAATCACTCAGTGCTTGCCAAACGCAAATATATATATATATATATAATCATTTTGTTCCCTAAAATGAAGAAAAAAAGTTTAAAAAAGTATTTTTTTTTATTTGTATAGCGCTTATACAATGTAGATTGTGTCAAAGCAGCTTCACATGGAAGTTTATAGTGAATGTAAACAGTGTCAGTTCAGTTTTCAGTGTTTAAGTTCAGTTTAGCTCAGTTCAGTGTGGGTTAATAATCACTACTGAGAGTCCAAACACTGAAGAGCAAATCCATCGATGCGCAGCTCTACAGATCCCGAACCATGCAAGCCAGTGGCGACAGCGGCGAAGAAAAAACTGCAGTCTAGGCGCAGTAGCTGGACCTCCGTGAAGACACGTCTGACCTTGGAGCATCACAGGAATCAGTCTCATGCTCTCCATCATGACCACCACAGCAGCAGCTCAGGATACGGCCTGGTCTGGAAACCTTGGGATCGTCTTGTCGCTGGTCTTGGATCGCATCAGTGGCACTGCATAGTCTGAGGGTCTCGAGATGAGTACCCCCAGGTGGAAATACAGAATAAGGAGAATAATTAGCGTAGCTGCTGTTCATAGTGTAAATAAACAAGAAGCAAAATCATGTGTGGGGCACATCATGCGTCATACCGCTATGTAATGCACTGAGTGTATGCTTTGCTAAAAAGACAGGTCTTTAATCTAGTTTTGAAGAGTGAGAGTGTGTCTGAGCCTCGGACATTATCAGGAAGGCTATTCCAAAGTTTAGGGGCCATAAATGAGACGGCTCGACCTTTATATATAACTTTTCTTTTTTTAATTATATTTTTTTTTTTAGGGAACTAAATTATGTATTCATAAGTTTGTTTGTCAACTCTGTTATGGACAAATTAGGTAATCTATACACTAAAAAAATCTTGGTTGACTGAATCAAATTAAACTTATGAGTCCATTAAACTAATATTATGTTAAACTGACTTAAAACAACTTGTGTGACTTATAAAATTAAGTTAGAACATGATTAACTTATAGAAATAACAATAAATTATGGCAAGAAATATCCTTTGTTCTATTAGATAAACAATCCCTACATCTCAACACTTAAAACCAAGATGATATGTGCAAGATCTTTAGAAAGAAATGAAATATTGGCAAAAGAAAAGTTAAATACAATATTTTGAATACACCATGATACATGATGGAAAGAAACACACTGACCAATTCAAGAAATCCAGATTTTTGACAATATAAGATACTTTATACTGAAAAATATTGTATTGTTATGGCATGTATACCATCTTGATTTGTATGGAAATTTGCAAGATGTCCAAAAAACAAACAAACAAACAAAAAAAAGGACCTTAATAAGCTTAAAGAATTACGGCTTTGGACACCAAATGTACCTGCAATCACAGAATCATCCACGTGTTGTGTGCACATTAAATTTAGTTAAACCTGTGCCAATCTTGGATTAAACATGAGTAATTGCAAGTGCATCTTGCTTCCATTTCTCCAGGGCTGGAGGGGTGTCTGCAGTCTATTCAGCTGTTTTTGAGCGCGTCTTACCAACCATTGCAGAAGAAAGTCTGGACATTGATGCTTCAACTACAGGACCAGCTCTGAAGGATATGATAGCTAAAGCACTGAGCAAAAAGGCAACTCTTCTTGATCTTAATTCACTGACCTTTGAGACGGGTAAATGAATATTTTTCCATTCAGCATCTATTAAAATGCCTTATTCAAGTCCATAACATAGTGTTTTTGCTAAGTAGTGAACAAATGTTCTCTTTAGGTAAAGACCAACCCTCCAGCATGCCTGCCAGTGATGTTTCTGAAGACCTTATAACTGAGGTGAATAATGCTGTATGCTGTAAATAAGCAATAAAGGGTGACACGGTGGGTAGTCACTGTGTGTGTGTGTGTTTCCCAGCATTGAGGCTTGCATGGGGTAGTTCACAAATTGGTACCTTCCTGCAGTTAAGCTCAGGGGTGTACAAACTTGGTCCTGGAGGGGCGTTATCCTGCAAAGTTGAGCTCCAACCCCAATCAGACACACCTGTTCTAGCTAATCAAGCTCTTAAGCTGTGGTCACACTCGAGTTTGAGCTTGCAAAATTCTGTAGTAGGGTACTGCGAAAAGGGGCGGGATTAAACAAGATGATTAGACTTTTAAAAAAGCAAGCGATTGGTCCATAATTAAAATTTATGTCCAGAGAGGGGAAGGTTTTGATCCTTGATTAGTTTGCATTGCACCGCACTGCAAAACTTGTTGCACAAATTTGCGTTTCCGGTCTGACGCATTTGCGTGCGTATGAATTAAAAGTCTATGAGGAGAAAAGTCCAGTGTGACCCCAGCTTTACTAGGCTTTCTAGAAACATCCATGCAGGTGTGTTGAGGAAAATTGGAGCTAAAATCTGCAGCACACTGGCCCTCAAAGGCCTTAATCAAACGCACCTGTCTTTAATTACCAACTGCTCCTTCAGATCCTACTTAGATGGTTTAGGCCAGGATGCCCAAACTCAGTGCTGGAGGGACGATAACCTGAAGAGTTTATCTTCAACTTGTCTCAACACACCTGCCAGAATGTGTTAAGCAAGCCTAGTAAGAGCTTATTTAGCTTTGCTCAGGTGTGTCTGACTGGGCTTGGAGCTAAACTATGTAGTGGTGGGCAAAGTGAGGCTTCATGAAACGCTGAAACAGTCAAAGCAAATGTGTCGAAGCTTCGAAACGTTTCGAAACCCCACTCTACGGTGACACCTAGTGGTCATTTTTTATGTATTGCACTGGAACAGCGTCAGCAAAGCACAGTTGAGCAAATTGAGGTATTAAACTCCACTTTGTAAATTGAACCAACAAGTGGTTTAGTGGAGCGGTTAGGGTTCCTGACTACCATGTGGGCACACTGGGTTCGAATCCAGGCTGAGACAGCTCTTTTGAAATGCTTTAATATCAGTTCGAATTGCTCTGTTCTTGTATTGTGTTGTTTCAACATTGTTCTGACATCCGAATAAACACTTTGTGAATAAATATGTCTTGTTTTGGTCATAAAACAGGGTTGTTGCTAGATCAGACACGGTTGTGGCCAGAAGTTTACAAGAATTATTTATATTATTCATTAAATTTCCCATTTATTGTATTTTATTTATCTACCCAAAACCTAAACCCAACCATCAGAGTACTGTAAAAAAATGAATTATTGTTTTACAGTGTTACAAAAACGATGCTGTATTGATGGCGTATCAGCAGCTGTATCCTATCTAGACTACACCATAAAGCAGTAACATGATTAAAATACATAAAATCGTGATTTCAGAGTATTTGTAGAAGTCGGGATTCGAACCCAAAAGTAATTTGAAGCTCAGTTACAACATGCACACGCACGGTCCACTAGGCCATAACAGACAGAAGAACTGTCAGACCCTGTCAGTCAAATGCGCAGGTCTCGAAACGCTTCTGAGCTGATCGATGCTTTGAATCGCTTTGGTCGCATGACCAAGTGTTTCGAAACACTTTAGTCACGTGACCTGGGTGTTTCGGACCATGCTTCAGTGCAGTGTTTCGAAACACTTGCGCTTGGGGATCTCGACACTGTGTCGAAACGTCAGTTTCACGTCAGCCATCCCTAAAACTATGCCGGACATGAGCGCTCCAGAACTAGATTTGGGCACCCCTGTTTATGGCCATGTCCACATGTACATGGGTATTTTTATTAACTGAGTTTTCCCTGCTTTTGTTCTTTGTTTTTTTAAATGTCCGTCCACATGAAAATAAAAATAAAAAAGCACTGTGATGCATGTTAAGGGCACGCTGAATCAACAGGTGATTTATTCTGGGTTCACACCAAATACACAATTAAGTATTTTCACAAGTAAATTGTATAGAAGTTAATGCGAACGTGAGAACAGAGGCTGTGTGTAATGTGCGTAATTTGCCTCATTCGGGACTTCTGCGTTTAATATGAACCCAGCCGTATTAGCCAATCAGAAAGGAGAAAACAGAGCACATGCTGATGTCCTGAGACAAACTCTGGTTGTAATGTCCACACGACCACACTGTACCCAGAGCTTCAGAAAATCTTTTCCTTGGCTGGAGTTTTCAGAAAGTTTCATGTTTTCCATTTTCATGGGGACGAGCAGCTAAACCACATAGAAAAAAAAGTGGTTTTAAAAATACCCATAATCTTGTGGACATGGCCTGAGTTGTGTTTGATTAGGGCTGCAGCTGAACATTAAGAGAAGGTAGATCTACAGGGACAGGTTTGTGCACCCCTGCTTTAAAGGATAATTTCAGCCCAAAATAAAAATTCTCTCATTAGTCGATCGCCCTCATGTCATTCCAATCCCCTGAGACCTTTGTTCTGTCACACCTGCTGCAGTGTCCTCATGTGGACTCTTGTAGGCACTAGCTCTTGTTTTGGTTTTGGTTTTCATTTCCTGTATCCCTGCTCACGTGATGATGCCTTTGCCTTTTGAGTCTTTGCTCTCAAGCGCCAGTGATTCTTTGCCCTCAGGCATCAGTGAGCCTTTGTCCTCAAGTGCCAGCGAGCCCTCGTCCTCAAGAGCCAGTTCGTCATATGTCGTATATCAAGACAGGGTATCACAAAAACAAGATAAAGATCCAAGTGCAGCAAAAAAACATTTAATAAACAATGTAGATCCAAAAAACACAAGACAGGCAAAGTACAAAAACAGACAAGAACGGAAAGTTCAAAAACTTTAAGCACAAAAGTGAATCAAACAAAAGCTAAACAGGAATCCAAAAACGTAGAGACAATGCTAAACAACGTGAACAAACACACAAACCGAACGGAGCAGAAAAAAAGCAGGACAGAGCAAAACCCAAAAGCAAACTAAACACAACATAACAGGGCTTAAAACAGGGGTGCCCATACTCAGTCCTGCAGGGCGGTGTCCTGCATTTTTTAGTTCCAACCCCAATTAAACACACCTGAACCAGCTAGTCAAGCTCTTTCAGTGTATACTAGAAACTTCCAGGCAGGTGTGTTAAAGCAAGTTAGAGCTGAACTATGCAGGACATCAGCCCTCCAAGACCGAGTTAGGGCACCCCTGGCTTAAAAGGACAGAACTAACTAGATAACAAGGAACAGCTGGAAACAAGGAGTGATCACGTGAGCAGGGATACAGAAAAAGAAAACAAAAACCAAAACAAGAGCTAGTGCTCTCGAGAGTCCGCAGGTGTGACATGTTCATCTTCTGAACACAAATTAAGATGTTTTAGATTAAAATCGAGTGTTCAAAGTAAAGAAACAAAAGACAAATATTGTCAAAAACTTCCATGTGACTTCACTGGTTCAACTGTAAACATAAAAAGCTCCAAGAACACTTGTTTTCCAAACGACTCTGTTTGTTGTCTGTCCCATGTCAGGTCAGGGTTGTTTTATATGTATTGATAAGCATGCTCATTTAAATGCAACAACATAACTTTTACACCTGTTACAAATGTGCAGTTCTCTGGTCAAGATTCGCACGGGGACTTCAGTTTTCCTACAAAAGAAGCCAAAGTTGAAGTTCATCTTTCAACAGATGGTGTAGAGATGGTTTTGGAGTCAATTACAGACCCAACTCTAGACAAAGACAGCACCACAACAACAAAACCAACAGCTGAACCCGAGGACGAGGCAGTGATCATACACCAGCTCGAAACTATTACAGGAGAAACTGGAGAGCTCATTACAGAAAACTTTCAAGTTCCTCCAGTAGAGGAAACTCCTGGTGAGGACCACAGTGGACCAGTTGTTATTGATGATAAAGAGACTCCAACATTACCAACAAAGGATGAATTGCCAATGACTGAAGTAAAACCTACACCCGAAAGTGACTTTAACCTGAACACAATACCAGAAGACGACATCATCTTCAACCCAGTGACCACCACAAACATTTTGTTCACCACAGCAACAACCGTCAGTCCCAGGTTAGATCAAACGAAGCAGGCTGTTACTGACTTCACAATCACCATACAGCCTTCAACAGAACCAATTGACCCAATTACTGAAGTGACAGACTCAAATGAGATTCCAGAGGTGCCTCAACCAGCGGACACTGCAATACCAGTACAGGAGGACGACGAAGAAGAAGAAGCGAAAATGGAGACGGCTCAACCAGAGGAAGAGACTAAAGTTCAGACAACTGGATCTACAGAGGAAACCTTTGTAACTAAAGTAACTACAGCTGTTTTGGAAGATCAGGTCTTGCCTGAAGAAGTGACTGCAGCTACAGAAACTCACAAGTATAGCACATTTGTACCTGTGAAAACCATTGAGCCAACAAAACCACATGAAGATGGATCTGTTAAACCAACCATTAAACAGGATGAAATAGTTAAGCTGAAGGACAAGGTTTTAGAGGGACAACCGGATGAGGCTGTGAAATCAAAACAAGACATTGAGAAACTCAAAACTCATGAAGAGATTATAGCGAAATCAGAAGATGATGCTAGTACAACAAGTGAGCCAGAATCGTTGCAACCAGAGGAGAAACCTCATTTAACAGATCTCAAAGTAGAAGAGGATGAACTGGTGGAGCCTGAGAGAGAAGAAGATGGGGCACAATCTCCTGATGTTGAAGAGCACGAAGTGGGAATCCAAACTGTGGAGACTGCAAGTGAAGTCCCCAAACCTACTGAACCTCCTGCAGAGATGATTAAGATCAAGCCACCACACATTTCTGTGACAGAATCCTTCATTATTGACCATTTCCAACCTGAAGATGCAGATAATCTGCCGTTTGTGCCAGTTGACAAACCCGAGACAGAAATGGGCAAACCTGAACATGTGGAAGACTTTGGCCTGGAGGATCAACTCCTCAAACCTGATGCTGAGGGAGATCTTCAGATACCTGATACGGTGACAGAGGACGAGACCACAGATTCACACGTTCAACCTACTAGAACAACTGCTTTAGAGTCTCCACCAGCAATGATCACAGAATCAGATTTGAAGAAAGATGTCGACTTCACATCTGATGTTGGAGACACTGAGGAGCCACATCTTGTGGAAATGGGTGAGAGAACCAACAAAAACATTTTTAAACTTCATAAGGAAATATGCATGCCCACATAGCAAAATTTATCTGGCCCAGCTCAATACTGGCCCACACAATCAGTTTTTAATTGGCCCACATAGTGCAGTAAATTACAGTACATGACTGGACCATGTCTGGTTTCCAAACATAGACCACAACTGGGCCAAGTCTCAGCCAAGTTAATAACACATAACTGGGCCTGAACTGGCAATAAAAATTGATATACCCATGAAGCATTGCAGTTTAGGCGTGATATGGGCGAGCTTTTTCTCTAAGCAACCTGATTGGTAGAATTTTTTTTTTACTCTCTTTAAATAAATTAAATGCATGTTAAATGTGGGTCAAGATAGACCACATATTATTTTTAACATCTGGGCCAAATACTACATTTGACATCTGGCTCAAGCCTTGTGTGCCAGCTTTATGCTAAATCTGGGCCAGAATTCTTTGCTACCTGGGTGGTAGGGCTGGACGGTATGACAGTATATCGTTGACATGTAAATTGCCAACTTTAATTAAATATGTATATCACAATATGTAAATAAGTGAAGCAATTGTGAGTACAGAATAACTCTGTGTACAATACCCCTCAGTTAGCATTACAGTCTCTGCTGACCAACAGCCTTCCCCAGGTCCTAATGTCCACTTGGTAACACAACAGACACAAGTGGGAGCCCTGTAGGACTGTGGACTAGGACAATTATAATAACAGACAACAGACAAATAACACGAAGGTTTCTCATAAAATGCTTAGTTTTGTTTGATATATTGGTCAGAATATATAAAAAAGATTAATTTATTGGGTGTGATCTTATTAATCTGTTTTCTTTACAATATTGCTCCCACTCAGCCTCCTGCTGGGTCCTATTGCCTGCCCTATGAGAAGTTAAATCAGCGGCTGCTTTGTTAAACTAATAAACTATCAAGAGAAAAATTACATTGGTTCAATACTTCAGTTGGGGTCGAAGCATCAGTTGGGGTCATATAATCAGATTTTTTTAACATTGTGAGAAGCTAACACTCAATAAAAATCAAAAAAAGACATTGGGATTTATCAGTGGATCCAATGTTGTGCATTCCTGCTATATTTAACAAAGTCTAAATATAACCCTTTTTGTTTATTTTTTTCCTGAAATAGCTATTCATTTAAATAACTATATATTGAAATATAATGTTATTGTACAGTGAATTAAAATCATAGTCATACCGTGAAACTGAATTTTACAGTACACCCCTAATGTACTGTATGAAAAGGGGCAGTATGTTTGTCTATTATCTGAAACGATGTAAACGTTTGCATATTCCCCATCACATATCTACTTACAGAACTTTACAGAGTCTGACATTTAAAGTTAAAAGTCTAGTTTAGACTGGGATAAATCTAAAGAAGATAAGATATTTAAAATCAGGCGAAAGCCTTCTATTAGACACTTAAGTTTATTGCAATGTTAAAGACATGAACATTTCCTCTCACTCCAGTGGTTCTTTTATGAGTTTCTTTCTTCTGTTGAACACAAAAAAACATGATATTTGGAAAAATGTTGAAAAAAAGCAGCCATTGACATCTATAGTAGGAACAAAAAATAATATGGAAGTTAATGACCATACCTGCCAACACTCTCATTTTTCCTGAGAGTCTCTCGTATTTCAGACCCATCTCTCGCCACCCTCCAGTTTTGTTACTTCCCCCGGAAAACTCTCATAATTTTAATCCACCAACCAATAACTTTCAATCCCTCCCCCTATCTTTCTGGTACAGTCTGTAACACTCCTCGGTTGTCAGCTTTGGTATGGTAGCCAGTCACTTCCAGCACCTGAAACCCAGTCCATGGTACAGTTACTAACACCACAAACTCAACCCCCCGCTATGATTCTCAACTGTGTTACTCCGACCAGCCACCCCGCCAAATGTCAATGACTGTGTTTACTTCTTCAGTATATCTTCCTTTGTGTTCAACAGAAACTCAAAAATGTTTGGAACAAGTATGAGTAAATGAAACTATGCCTTTAACTATGTTCAATTGTTATGTCTAACTAATCTTGATCAATTTCCTAGAGGAAGACGCTAACAAAGAGGATGTGCCCGTAGAACCAGAAGAGACGGCATTGCTCCCAACAGAGACACTAGGACCTGTGACAGCAGCACCTGAAGACCTTTTTGAAGCCCTAACAGTTATATCAGTAATTTCTCCAACATATTTGGAAATCGATTATGGTTCATCAACCGAAAAAGTGCAGTCAACAGTTGTCCCAAATGTTGTGCCTGAAGAGTCCACAGATGATAAAGTGCTAAAAGTGGAAGCTGACGAAGAGATTCTAACAGATGTGTCGACGTCTTTGGAAAAGGATTATGATTTACCAACAGAAAAAGTACAAGAGACTGTTGTCCAGGAAGTGTTTAAGGATGTAGGAAATGTGGAAACTGAGGATACCTTCATTCATTTAAAGGAGTTAGATCAGATTGATGTAGTAGGTACCGAGACCATTGACCTCTTGAGTTACGACAACGGTTATTCTTTCCCTAATGAAGGATTTCCTTTAGAGACTACGAAAATGCCATCGCTGAAGTACTTCACAACTCCCTCCATGACCACAGCTAGCAAAGGCAGAGAGCTAGTTGTGTTTTTCAGCCTGCGTGTTACAAACATGGTGTTCTCTGAAGACCTTTTCAACAAGAGCTCTACAGAGTACCGATCACTGGAAAACAGATTTGTCGAACTGGTGAGTGCAGCTATTTCCTCTGTATATTTTCTTTATTATTATCCTCTTAAACTAAAATCTTGCTCAGACTGTTAGTCCATATTTTTGTGCATATACAGTTAAAATCCGATGATATTTAACAAGTGTGAACTGACAAACATATAAACTTATTTACGTCTTAAGCATTAATCATACAGCTCAATGGAAACATTCTGTGAGACAACGATCTGTGTTTGGATCTGTCATACCAGCAAAACATGATGTAAACCACTAGTCCTACTGCACCCAAACCCGGTGTGAGCTGAGATCAAATTGGTGATCACTGTATGGGAGTCGGTTGCTCTAACAAGGAGGCTAAAGACCATGGCCTCTAGCATCTGTCTAGCGAGATCACCTTTAGAGGTCAGAGGTGTGAGGTTTACCTGCATAGCACTTTGCTAGCTGGCCTCCGTTACACTCACCCCTCTAAACCTCACTCCCATCCCAGACGAGCCCCCACATTTAACCTACCGGTCCTACTGCACCCGACCCAGTCTGAGCTGGGATCAAACAGGGCAATTCTTTGTATGTATGGGTGTCAGTTGCTTTAACAAGGAGGCTAAAGACCATGGCCTCTAGTGTCTATCGCTAGATCGCCTTTAAAGGTCAGAGGTGTGAAGTTTACCTGCATAGCACTTTGCTAGCTGGCCTTCATTACACTCACCCCCCTAAACCTCACTCCCATCTTGGACGAGCCCCCACATTTAACCCACCGGTCCTACTGCACCAAACCTGGTCTGAGCTGGAATCAAACTGGCAACTCTTTGCATGGGAGTCGGTTGCTCTAACAAGGAGGCTAAAGACCGTGGCCTCTAGCATCTGTTGTTAGGCACCTTCAGAGGTCAGAGGAGTGAGGTTTACCTGCATAGCACTTTGCTAGCTGGCCTCCATTACCATTATGGTCATAGAGATCCTGTAAGTCTACAGAAGCCCGTGGGACTCACAACAGCACACAGATAAACAGACTCTGGACATTAAGATTAAAACTGAATCTGATTTTGACTGTTATCTTAAACAGACAACTCACCCAAAAATGATCATTGTGTCATTGTTTACTCGCACTCAATTGGAACAATATTGAAGATATTCTGAAGAATGGTGCAAAAGGCAGACATCTGTGGTAAAAACAATACTATGGAAGTCAATGGCTGGTTTTTCCCAGCACCTTTTTGTCTTCCTTTGTGTTGAACAGAAGAACGAAACTCAAACAGTTTTGATGAGTAAGGATGAGTAAATGATGACCGAACTTACATTTATTGGTGAACTATGCCTTTAAGAGTTTATCTTAAAGGGATATTCACCCATAAATGATAATGTACTTGCTATGTCCTCATCCTCAAGTGGTTCCAAACCTTTTTAAGTTTTGTTTTTCTGTTAACCACAAAAGAAGGTATTTTGTAGGAAGCTGAAAACCTTTAACCATTGACTTCCATAGTACAAATACCACGAAAGTCAATGGTTAAAGGTTTCCAAAATTCTTCAAATTATTATCATATTGTGTTCAACAGAAGGAAAAAAGGAAGAAACAAGCCAAGGGTGAGTAGGTGTAGACAGAACTTTCAGTTTTATCTGAACTATCCCTTTAAACAGTTACATTTTACAATAAGAGAACGTGCATCTCCTTAATTATTTTCATTATTTATTATAGTGATCCGTTATAGACATCATGACAGTTTTATTTATGTTCTGTCGGTTCAAAGATGATTACAGGACTACTTATTATTTTTAAGAACATGAGGCAATGTAGCTAATACCAGGGGAGTCCAATCCTGTTCCTGGAAGGCCATTGAAACCCTACTTAAACACAGCTAAACCAGTTAATTAGGGTCTTCAGGCTCACTGGAAACACAGGACTGGACTTTGACTGGCTGGAATGATTCATAATCAGAAATATTGTTGGCTTTTTATCCTCTTTTCTTTATCATCCAAGCTGCTTTGACACAATCTACATTGCAAAAAGTGCTAAAGACCAGTTGAATTGGACACTCCTGGTTTATACTATACAACTCACCCATGAATGTCAATTCTGTCATCATTTACTCATCCTCCACTTGTTCATTGTAATGATAGGAGAAATGAAGCTTCGCAAAAAGATTCTAGTTTCTAATCATTTAAAATGGCAAGCGCTAGTGACACCTAGTGGCCAAAACCCTGTAAATGCAACAACAACTCAGGCAAAACATACACTAAAATAATTTATTCCAAACATATTGCGAACTTTAAATTAAAAGTAACCTACAAATGTACTTATCTAATATCATTACATATTAAGTGTATGCAGAATTTGTATTCTTTTATAAATGTTCTAGGCTTATATAATGAATGTTTCATAGTGGGCTCTACTAAACAGGCCAACAAGAGACTATTAACTATTATTATTGCTTTTCATTTTATAAATGACTCATTAAAACATCTACAAACTCATAAAACTGACCTGAGATCAGGTAAAAACAAACCTGTTCAGTCACCACTGGGGGGAGACCTGAATAGACCTGCATGATTCATGTGGATTTTATGGCATTACACAGATCGCCAGTGTCAATGGTTGCTTTCCTTCATTCATTCATTCATTCATACATTCATTCATTCATTCATTCATTCATTCATTCATTCATTCATTCATTCATTTTCTTTCGGCTTAGTTCTTTTTTATCAGTGGTCACCGCAGCAGAATGAACCACCAACTATTTCAGCTGCCCTTCCAGCTGCAACTCAGTACTAGGAAACACATACACACTCATTCACACACACACACTCATGCACTATGGCCAATTCAGTTGATCAATTCCCCTATAGCGCATGTGTTTGGACTGTGGGGAAAACCAGAGTACCCAAAAGAAACCCACGCCAACACGGGGAGAACATGCAAACTCCACACAGAAACACCAACTGACCCAGTCGGGAGTCGAACCAGCAACCGTCTTGCTGTGAGGCCACAGTGCTAACCACTGAGCCACCGTGTCGCCCTTCAACATTCCAACAGTATTTTATTTTGTGTTCAACAGAAGAGAGACACTCATAAACGTTTAGAACCACTGAAAATGTTCCTTTCTGGGTGAACTGTCTCTTTAAAAGTTGTCGCTTAAACAATGAACTCTAAATGGCGAAACAAATGAGCTGTCTTTTGTCTCCTGCATGTACAGCTTCTGCCATATCTGCAGTCTAACCTGACTGGCTTCAAGCAGTTAGAAATCCTAAACTTCAGAAACGGGAGTGTGGTGGTCAACAGCAAGGCCAAATTCGCCAAGTCTGTGCCGTACAACATCACTCAGGCCGTCCAGCAGGTCTTAGAGAACTTCTGCGACACCGCAGCTCAGCGTTTGGACATCAACATTGACAGCCATTCCCTGGACATTGAACCAGGTAAGATCTTCCCAGGTGATGACATCATTAAATCTGTTTTGACCATTACTGTTAATTTCTGGATAATTCTCAGTTTTGCTATTTTTTTAATCCATTCAACCGAACTCACTTTTAGCTTAGCTTAGCATAGATCATTAAATCGGATTAGACCATTAGCATCTCACTCAAAAATGACCAACGTGTTTCGATAATGTCTCCTAATAGATATTTACATTAGATGTCGCCTACGCTATTGTTGTCTATTGGGAGGAATGCGCCAATAGAGCCACCATTTTGGTACAGGGTAGCGCTCCTTTGAAATGAATGTGGGACCAAGGTGCTGGTGGAGGATTGGCCATCCAGAGCCATAGATAGGTCAACATTTATACATATATCTATGATCGGGAGTTTTCTCCGTGGTCAGTATGCAAATTTTTTTTGTAATGACGAAAATCCCTCTTCTATATCGATGGATAAGTGACCACATGGGCAATGCCGACAAAGAGTGTGTGTTTGTGTGCATGGAAATGTATTATCCTCCTTGTTAAATTAGGTCTAATCCGTGTCCTAAATCCCCCCCCCCCTCTCCTGCTTTCACTTCTCATTCTAACAGAGGGAGCGATTCGTTTGTGAATAAATCTCTGTTATGAACGACTCGTGTCTATTCATACATTTACCCTATCCTTCTGTCTAAACTAAATGGTATATAACATTTGTAATCTTCAATAATTTAGGCTGGACAGTGTGCACATTAAGGCGCAGGCACTGTTATGTCATTAGGCACCCTTCAAAAACTAGACGTTACTTCACTTAGCTGATCATAATACACGTTTCTGGCACCGAAGCATCTTGTTGTCATATTTAATTTGCATTGTTTGATGATTTCATTCAACAAAACTAGCATAAGCCTGGAATTTAGTGCAAGTTGGTGCTACTTTGACACATGGTCAGTGCAGTAAGTGACCGTATTATCATCAATAACGTGACTTGTTGCACACAAAAGTTCTGAACATTTATTCATTTTCTTTTAGGCTTAGTCCCTTTATTTATCTGGGGTCGCCACAGCGGAATGAACCACCAACTTATTCAGCACATGTTTTAAGCAGCGGATGCCCTTCCAGCTGCAACCCATCACTGGAAAACCTCCACACACACTCATTCACACACATACACTACGGACAATTTAGCTTACCCAATTCCCCTATAGCACATGTGTTTGGACTGTGGGGGAAACCGGAGCACCCGGAGGAAACCCACACCAACACGGGGAGAACATGCAAACTCCACACAGAAACACCAACTGAGCCAGCCGAGGCTCAAACCAGTGACCTTCTTGCTGTGAGGCGAACGTGCTAACCACACTGCCACAATGCAGCCAGTTCCTAACATAAAAAAAACATAAAAAAACTGAATCTTACCTATTAAAAGTTCTACCTTTGTGCTTTGTTTTCATTGTTTGCTTGCTACTACACCCTTACTCAATGCAGAAGTCCAGCGTCTTCAGATTGGCTTGACTAGTGCGGTTGAATGACATTTGTCCTGGGAGCCTGTACAGCAGGGGTGCCCAAACTCGGTCCTGGAGGGCCGGTGTCCTGCATATTTTAGTTCCAGCACCAATTAAACACACCTGAATGGGCTTATCAAGCTGTTTCTAGATATACTAAATCTTCCAGGCTATTGTGTTTAAGTTAGAGATAAACTATTCAGGACACCGGCCCTCCAGGATCGAGTTTGGACAGCCATGCTGTAAAGGGTGGGCCATTTATATGGATACACCTTGATAAAATGGGAATGGTTTCCTGAATACAGTTTCCTGAAAAGTGGATTGGTCGTTGTGGGCCAGTTGAATGGCCCCCAAGGTCTCCCGATCTGACCCCCTTAAACTTTTATCTTTGGGGTCTTCTGAAGGCAATTGTCTATGTAATTTATTAAGGTGTATCCATATAAATAGCCCACCCTGTACAAATATGGTTGCAGTATTGACGCGTGCTCAGGCCCCGTATGCAATATCTAGTGTATATATCTATGATGTTTCCTTACATTCTGTGGTTACGTGGTGTACTATGACTGACAGAAACTGAAAAGTTCCTATTTCCTAGACTGAAGTGATTATAGGAACTAAACTCTCATTCTGGTGTACGTAATAATCAAGGAACTTTGCTACCATGCCATGACTGCAGCAGGAGCAATGCAATTACTCAGCACCTGAAACATCATGAGATATTTTTAAGCCCTGTATAATAACACTGCTCTGCTGCAGTCATGGTATGGTAGCAAAGTTCCTTGATTATTACGCCAGAATGAGAGTTTAGTTCCTATATCCATATCAGCCTACACTCTCAGAAATAAAGATACAAGGGCTGTCACGGGGGCAGTACCTTTTCAGAAGGTATATATTTGCACTTAAAGAGTCCATATTGGTACCTCAAAGGTACATTTTAGGTGCATTTGGGTACTGATATGTACTTTTGAGGTACCACTAAGGACTCTTTAGGTTTAAATAAGTACCTTTTAAAAAGCTACTGCCCCAGTGACAGCTCTCGTACCTTTATTTCTGAGAGTGTAGATAACAACTTTTAATTTTCTGTTGGTCTTAGTACACGATGTAACTACAGAAGAGTCGAGCTTTAAGTAGGAGAATTATCAAAACTGGTCATTTTGTTGAGTGAGATGCTAATGGTCTAATCTGATTCAATGATCTGTGCTAAGCTAAGCTAAAGGTGCACCCATCAGACCCGAAGATCAGCTTGAATGGATTCAGAAATGGTAAAACTCAACTGCTTAACTCTCGACGAGCTGTAAAGTGAGCCTGAAAGT
>CAIGQZ010027068.1:840535-863507 GCA_903798205.1 Danio tinwini | reverse complement strand
CTCTCCGTTAAACAGAAAATGAGGAAAAAAATAAACAGGGGGGCTAATAAATTTGACTTCAGCTGTATATATATATATATATATATATATATATATATATATATGGCTTATTATTTTGTTTTTAGTATTACGTCTGTTATTTTATGTTCATATAATAAATGATATTTGTAAAGTTTGCCCATCTTTGTGCCAATCAAGTGAATTCGGCAGCATATAGTATACACACACGCGCCTGTCAACATTCATTATTTTTCTGTTTCTAGCTCACGCCTGCGCAGGTTTGCACTGTTGCAATCTCAAATGAATGCAGAATTGATTCTGAACTTTAGAGAATCGATTCAGAATCACTAGAGAAAGAATCACAATGAGTGGCTTTTCTCCCACCCCTAAACACTGGAGTTTAGATTCTCTGCCTGAGCACAAGCCCAGACTTGACCATGCTACTAGCTAATTGTTTGTTTTTACTGTCATTCAATGTGTTTTGGTCATTATCAATGCACTGTCACTTTAATTGAGGGTGAGCAGTGGCAAAAATAGACCCAGTGCCAAAATGATGGCAGCACTGCTGCTTCAGCTCTGCTCACGCTTAGCACTGCCATGCTGCTTCTGCATGCAGCTGTAATCTGTTAACATGGATGCTGAAAAATACACGCTCTGCTCACGTGAGCGGTGTGAAGGAGGTGATAGCAAATAAACAGGGACTTCCACAATGAACTGTTACATGAAGCAGGCTTGCCATGGCAGAAAGTACGACAGTCAGCCTTCAATGTCCTCTTCTGTTACCATCCAGTTAATGTGTTGGACCGGGTCGGGCTCAGACAGGGTCTTATTTAATATTTTTGAGCCCGATCGAAGCTCTAAACAGGACTTATATTACAAATAACTGTCTGTAGCGCAGGAGTCTCCAACCTTGTCTCAAATGCGAGCTACTTTTTAAAAACTCAAAGTGGCTGAGAGATGCTAAAATGAAGTGAGTTTTTCCTTAAAACAAGCACATTAATCTGCCAAAGGGGGAAGCAGAATAAATCTGATTTCAAAGTCAGAACAAGATTACTTTCCTTACCCCATTGGCAGATTATTTAGCTTGTTTTAAGGCAAAACATTGTGGAAATTTTGGCAACTGTTTGCGATGTGTAGGAGACCCCTGCTGTAGGGTGTTCTGCGATAATCAGCGTGTTTTGGGATGGAGTGCACAAGCTGAAGCAGATGGAACTGTGTTTGTGTGAAGCAGATGTGTTTGTGTGTGTGTGTTTGGTACCTGCGCAGTCCAGCGTCCGGCGGTGTCTCCTCCGGGATGAGCTCGGCTTCACTCTGAGCGATGCGCAGGGCCAGCTCTCGGTCCCGCCGCTCCTGCTCCAGCACCGCTTGACGGGACGCCTCTTGTTCCCGCTCCGCCTCCAGCTGCAGCTCCATCTCCTCCTGAACACACACACAGGCAAAGTGTGTTTGTTTCTAAACTCTAAATAATTTAGCATAAATCTGCAGACTTTGTACAAAACAATCAGTGCAGAAAAAGCAAAAAATTATTGTGTGTGGCTCTGCTTTTGGCCACCTTTTTACTGTTTTACCATCAAAAATGATAATATAAATATAAAGAATAATAAAAATCTAACTTCAATTGGTCACAAATATATATTTTTCCAAAGGCAGTGGAACAACCATGACTGTTTAATTTAATGATTTTAACAGAAGGACCGACCTAAACACACACACACACACACACACACACACACACACACACACACACACAAAAGGGTGCCACCAATATGTGGTTTCAGGCAACAATCTGGTCACCAAAACAAAAGCACAAACCAAAACTGTGGCTAAGAAGGGAGAAAAGCAGAAGAAATGAGTCACCTGTAGCTTTCTCTCTTCCTCCTCTCTTTTCTTGCGCTCTTCTTCCTCCTGCTTCCTCTTCAACTCCATCTCGGCTTTCCTAAAACAAACAAACCAATGAAGAAATTCTGATTATAAACTACAAGGTTAAACCAAATGTGAAAAGAATATTTAAAATACACACATGGATGAATCGTTTGCAATAAGATCTAGATCATACATACACAAGTCTTCAGTTCTATCACACAGGAAACAAATACAATGCTTCTGTTCAGGAAACTGATGACAGGATTTCTATAAGACAGAGCTTCTCAAACTGCCGTGGAGGGAAGGTGTCCTGCAGATTTTAGCTCCAACTTGCCTCAACACACCTGCATGGATGTTTCTAGAAAGCCTAGTAAGAGCTTGATTAGCTAGCCCAGGTGTGTCCGATTGGGGTTGGAGCTAAACTATGCAGGAGACCGGCCCTCCTGGACCCCTGATATAAGGTGTTGCACAGACTCTGCCCCATATTCATTGCTCTGCCATGTATAATCAATTGCAAATTGTTGCATGCTACAAAACATTTTAATTAATAGTTTTACTTATAACATCACCACTAGTGGACGTTGAGCTTAGTAGTAGACTTCAAAAATCTCAAGTCATTAAGTGCATAGTCTAGCGCAGTGCTTCTCAACCATGTTCCTGGAGGAGCACCAGCTCTGCACATTTTCCATGTCTCCTTAACCAAACACACCTGATTCAGATCATCAGCTCATTAGCAGAGACTGAAAGACCAAACATCCAAAACATGCAGTGCTGGTGCTCCTCCATGAGCGCGGTTAAGAAACACTTCTCTAATGTGTCATGCAAAGAAAATAGATTGATTCAAACTATAGTTTCACAGACTATACTGCCAGATCTATATAAATGAACCCCTGATCTAGTGAATTCATGCAAGAAAACAGTTGTGAAGGTCAATGAATGTCGAGCTCTGTAAACACTGACTGTCGTCTCTCCTCTTCCTCTCGCTTGCGCTTCTGCTCCTCCTCCTCGCGCCTCTTCCTCTCCCTCTCCATCTCCTCCTGGATGCGCTTGAGTCTCTCCATCTCCTCCTCCTCCTGCTTCTTCTTCTGCATGGCGCTCAGCAGCTCCTGAGAGCGGGTGACCAGAGCCTGGTGCTCGTGGTCGATGTCCATCCGGCTCATCACGGTGCTCTGCAGAGAAAGGTGACACACAGTCAACACTTTGACTAAGAGCAAGGACATGAAGGATTATAACAGAACATTAACAGAAACATAACTAAAAGAGGAAATTGTGGAAAATAATTCTTAACTTGAGACCACATCATCAGAAATGCCAGTGTAGACTCATCGAAATATGTGCCTTAGTCTACATTGTTGTGACACATAAAACGCATTGCTCCGGGTACATTTCGTTGCACGTTTCAGAAGACACATCCACTAGAGCAGGGGTGTCCAAACTCTGTCCTGGAGGGCCAGTGTCTTGCAGGTTTTAGCTTCACTTTGCCTTAACACACCTGCAAGGATGATTCTAGAAAGCCTAGAAAGAGATTAGCTAGCCCAGGTGTGTCTGGTTGGGGTTAGAACTAAACTTTACAGGACACCGGACCTCCAGGACCGAGTTTGGACACAGCTGCATTAGAGGGTCCTGTGCTGCCCACATTTTTTTGACTCTGAACTGTTACTTAAAGGATCATGAAACCCTATTCTTTCAGTTCAAGTCTACCTCAAATTTTCTTCAGAAAATGCTCCATGATGTGTGAACACAGCAGCACGGATATTGGCGATTTGTCTGAATGGTAACAAACTCAACTGATAAAACACAAAGTTCGCCATTCCCCAATTCTCGTACAGCTTTCCTGATAGAAATGCCTGCTGCACACAAACAGCTTTGCTGTATCAGCCCTGACAGCATTGCGAAAAAAAACATGCAACAAACCATGCAGATCATGGAAACAAACACATACAACTCTTCATGAACGGCTAAATACTGTGTGTCTTTCAACTTGGCAGGTCTGTCCATATGGGTCTGTCATTGGAAAGCACATATTTATTAACAATAATAATTAATAATAAAAAAGAATAATTAATAATAATAATAATGAACAATTAAGAAGCAGGGTCTTCTCATAGGATAAAAAACTAAGCTATGAATAATAATGAGAATCCGACATGTCATCACTGGACAGGCAGATAGCGATATGCCACCGATTTTGATCCTGCCCCAATAACAAAGATGAAGATAAAAATCAAACCTGGAAGATGAAATTAGCTGACAAAAGCTCAAAATTATCCAGTTTCCCTCACAATTAAAGCTGACAGGTGCTAACATGGTCTTAACTGATGCTCAACACACACAAATACACAAGGGTTTCTTAAACCATTAATGCAGGAGTACATGGTGGGAATTCTTATTGTCAGTAGAGCACGTCCATGCACACGTCACGCATGAGTTTATGTGAAAATTGTTTGGACATAAACGATACTATGCTATGATAATACAAATTTTGAAGCAATCGCAATACAACAAACAAACAGTTTTTTTCTTCTTTTTCGGATCAGCAAAAAAGTGAGGAGACAAATGTCATTTACTTTCCATTTATATAAAAATATTAATGCAAAAACATTGCCCTTAACAAACAGAACTTAGAACCTGTAATGTTAATAAAGATAAAAATCAAGAAAGAGCCAGATGAAAAAAGAAAAGTTTTCAATATGAAATATGATCTCTGCTACTGTTGCTGATAATGCTGAATATAGAAATCTAACATCTACAGCAGATCATATTTATCTTCAATTAATGATTCAACAATTCACACATTAAACTTCATGTTTTATTATACTGTAGGTGGATTATTTTTGAAAACCTATTCAGTGACATCATTTTGATGGTTGTTTGTCGCCATCTGTTGGTTACACAATGTAATTGCTTTCACCAGCGTCAAAAAATCACCAGCGTCATGTTTCATTAAACGGTGATTTTAATCTTTACCATAAACATCAGTGTTTATATCTGAACTATAAACTGTTCTCTCAGCACTTCTGTGTTATTTAATTGTTTGTAACTCACTGAAAAAGTGTAAAAACTGAATCTCTCTCGATGCAGATTTGAATGCAGCGCTTTAAGGATTAAGGAAGGAAGGATTAAGGTGCGGTGGATGGCAGAGGGGTGTCGCAGATGAAATTGAAGAGGGTTGGGGAGTCGCGGAGGAAAATGAAAGTGAACAGAGGACGGGTGAGGAGGGGGATCGGTAAAAATGAGGTACCGGATCAGATTTCAGAGGTGCCGGATCCGGAATGTTCCGGCACAAATTAAGCCCTGGGTAGGTCTCACCACAAGCTTTCTTTTTATTATATATATATATATATATATGAGAAAAAACTGTGATCCTTCAGACATCACTCTAATATTAACTATTATTATTATTATTATTAATATTAATATTATTATTATTATTATTAATGGTAATAGTTATAAAAGCAATAATGACTGGAGTAACAATTTTATTTGAAACTACATTAAATAAGTAATAAATAAATATTTAATAAATAAGTATTTAACAATTTAACAATTTCTTTTACATTTAATAAATGCCGCCTTGACGAACAGAATAATTTTATTTAAATTATTAAATTAAATTAACAATAAATAAAAATAATTTTTAGAAAAAAAACTGACCCCAAACTTTTGACCGGTAGTGTGTATATATACACACACAATTATCTTTTAGGAGGTTTTAACCTTTTATTGGATAGAATAGAGGTGAGTTGAGACAGGATGTGTGGAGAACATCGGAAAACGACCTCAAGCCAGGAGTCATCGTAAAATGAACGTCATCACGTTGAATCATGGACTTGGTCAGAGAATTAGCTCTCCGCAGGAACAGACAAAAAAAATGGCAGAGCTTTACATTTCCACGATGGAACTATGAGACAAAACATAGAGATCAAGCCTCAGTCAGGTGAGAAAAGGTAACTCAAAAGTAACTCGCAAGTATCGTAACGATTTCTTACCATAAAAAGTAACCAAGTAACGCAACTAGGCACCTTTTTTAGGGATTGCACTGCATATGCACATCAAAAATTTCTCCTGTTGGGAAAAAATTATGTATGAGCTTGTACAACAGCAAACTGGCACTGTGTACGCCCACCTTAAGGATATGTTTTGTTGTATGTTTCAGAAATACAACCTTCTTCAAGACGTCCAGTAAAAGCCTACATTAGTCATAGAGATCAGCTAGCGAAGCACTGAGCTAAACCCAACCAATAGTGTTTTCAGAAGCAGACGTAAAGGAAAAGTACACTGCAACCACATAGTTTTACCTTGAATTTACACTGTTAGAGTACCCGAAGTACAACACAATACAAGGTGAACTGCTGAGCAAACCAGAAAAGTTGTCCATATAGAGATACATAGACGACGCAAATCTATTTCACTACAGATTATAAACACGGTTAAGTTGTTTCGTGGTAATCATTTAGTGTTGTGTAAAGAACTGTGTGAAAATAATCCTAATTGAAACACACCTTTATCTTGCGTATGTGGGCGTTGATAGAGGAGTCCAAATCCTGCATGTGTTTGCTCATCTCCTGTTTGCCCTCCTTCAGTCCAGACACCACCTCATTCAGCTTCTCCATCCGCTTCTTCAGGTTATGTGCCTTCACCAGCCCATCGATCCTAACACACACAGTTACATTAAAGGAGACCTATCATAAAACTTATAATCAGACTTGAAATCAGTCTGCAGAAATACTCTGATTGACATTCTCCCTTTGTACGTGTCATCAGAGGGGGAAAGCCCCGCCCACTAGTGACCATCTCTCCCTCATTAGCATAAACAGCCCTGAGTGAGAAGCAGCCGTCGAACATTAGAGTTTGGAATCTGCCGCTATGCAGGCACACAGGCATTTGTAGCTCCGCCCTCTTCTGAAAAGAGCCTCTCATTTGAATTTAAAGCAACAGTCACCAAAACATTGCAATTAGATGCCTGAAAGGGTCAGTTTCAGAGTGCTAGAAAACATTATCTGCGTGCTATTTTCAGATCAAACTTCACACACACACTAGAGACATCAGAGACTTATTTTACATCTTTTAAAAAGGAGCATAATAGGACCCCTTTAATGCCTGTGTAAACTTCACTTCCAGTAGACTATTCCTGTGATTTTAATTCCTGTGACTTTATGATGATAGAATCGTTTAACTTTCTGTTAAGTTTCTGTTTGCTTATTTTATTTCTATAAGGGGAAAAGTGTCTGAAACTACAAAATAAATGTCTTAAGGTTATTGCACACCGAATGCGAAATTTTCGTCTGTAATTTTCGCATGGTAAAAAATAAATTCAACCTCACGTTGTGTAAATCGAATTAACACACTGCCTCCCAACCTTCGTCCTTCATCAAAAAATTGAACCGGGATCAATTGTTTCCATCTTCTGCATCCAAAAAAGTGCTTCAGAGCCACCGTACAAGCGAAAAGCCTAATACAGAATGACATCACTTGAGCTACAGATAACTTTATGACAAACACAGAGCATAAAATAAAGAAAGAACGTGGCAGACAGTTGAGAACTTCTATTTGCTGGATTCAGTGACTGGTGCGCCTCTGCCCTGCTGCAATTTGGTGTGTGTGTGTGTGTGTGTGTGTGTGTGTGTGTCCATACATTTGACGTACTGCTCATAGACATTATATGAAACATTTCTTCCTTATCTTATTAATATTAGTATACATGTATTCAGGATTCATTGTGAAGGATTCGGATTTCTACCTTCCAATCCGTCTCAGCATGGATCAACGTTTATCCTTTTCTCATCATCCTGCTTCTCATTATTTTTATTAAAGATGATTATTGAATAATGAATAAAGTTAACACATTGCTTAAAGGGCACCTATGGTGAAAAATCTCCTTTTCAAGCTGTTTGGACAGACTTATGTGTAGGTGTAGTGTATAGAGCGTCATATTGGGCTGATATAAACACACTCAGTCCTTTTTTTCCAATTTAACAACATAAAAACGGTGGACCAATTGGAGCAGTTTTCAGACCGACGGCAACTTGACGTAGGAGTGCGGTCCCCCCCCGCCCACTAATATTGATTGACAGCTGCATATTAACATGTCTCCGTAGTAACGTGTATAATCAACCAGACACAGGACCAGGACGTGCGCACACTAAGCAACCGTAAATGAAAAGTCTGTTCAGTTTAGGATCATCAATCATCATCAAATGTGATCAAGAGTGAGTTTTACAAGTTTAAAATGTTAAAAAAAAAAGCAGTGCATTCGTGTAATAAATTACAGCCATTTACTTTATCAGCACAGCCGCGTGTCAGAACAATTATTAAAGACGCGTCAATCCCGGTTTGTGGACGTTAAATCAGGTTTATTTTGTACATTAACATAACAGATATCCATACAGCAGTGGAGATTAACCTGTATCCTGTCACATTTGTGTGCAAAGCTAAATGCGCGCTGTCTGTGTATGTGCCTGTCAGTGCTGTGTGTGTGTGTGTATTTGTGTGTGTGCGTGAACTTTGTAACGACATTGTGTGTGACTCATCCTTGCAACTCCACAACATGCATCAAATACTCATTGGTGAAGTTCTTACTGTAGTTTCTCCTCACAAACGTTACGTGAGATCTTATTCCTTCGTGTTTGTCTGTTGTCTGACGCAGCCGAGGGAGCCGCTGCCAGGCACGTGGAAACGGTGGGCGTGAAGGACTAGCCTTAAAGGCGCAGTATACAAAAACCGCTAGCTGATGCTAAATGCTACAAAGTAGAAACTTATGACAGGTATAATAAATAATCTGATGGGTGTTTTGAGATGAAACTTTACAGACACATTCTGGAGACACAAAAGACTTATATTAATTCTGGAAAAAGTGGTAACCTAGGTGCCCTTTAATATAAGAATGTTCAGAGCGCCTCGAGTGAAACTTAAGGGCTGAGGACAGGACGCAACTGTTTCTATTGTTATTTCTATGAGTTATATGAGTTTCTTAAGTGATTTTGCTATGTTTACGGTCAATTCTTTTAAAGTGATTTAAATTTTTTCAAGATAGACGTTGGGTAGTGAGAATATAACTGCATGAACGTAGATTATACTGGTTTTTAACCAGTTTTGATAAAGACTGGCTGAGAGTACACTCAGCCTTGGGTAAGAAACAGAGTGTACTTTAAGTGTGTGTGCTCTATTTGATTGTAGATACTTTTAACAGGTCTGGAGTCAGCTCTAAACAGTCTAGTGGACGTCTGACGTTTATGCTTAAGATATTGTTCAGCATTCAGAGTTGTTCAGAGTTTACACGCACCCACGTGGAAAGGTTCCTAGTCTATCTGTGTTTTAACCAATCAGGCTAGAACACCTCTATGTATGACGCAGTTAATGACGTATAGTTGTTATTGATTTGTGATTGTAAGCAGAGCAGCCTAGGAACTCATTGCGAGTGTTGAAGCTGGCTTCTGCTGACGAAACTGCAAACTATCTTCAGTAAACTTGAATTATTTATTTAAATCTCTGACTCCGGCTCTTCTTCATCTGACAGACTGCTCATTCTTTGGGTTAAAACTGTAAATTACCCCTACAGATGGCAAATTAAAAGAACACCATTAATATAAAATACTAAATAAATAAACATTTCTTAAGATGTAACTGATTTGATCTATTTTAGCATGGAGAGTTCTGCAGTGACTTTGCCTGTGAATTTCCCTTTGGGATTATTAAAGTCTAACAAACAAACAAACAGATAATGAGAAACCACCTTAATGGATCCCAAAAACATTTACAAAAAATTATGAATATCTGTTCAGGCATTGTTTTATTAATGTGAGAGCTGGGCAGGAGGACTAATAATTCTGACTCCAGCTGTTTATATCCTGTAGTAAGCGACTGCTGCTCTCTTCCATCACTAAGTGAGGAGAACAGGAAGCACTGCTCACCGTGGTTTGTGTTTCCTCCTGCAGAGCCACATGCGAACAGTCTTCTGCATCTGGACACAGGCTTGCGCTCGGTACAGCATCTTGTTTTTCACTGAGAGAGCGAGAACAGAGAATTATACGTCAGAATTTTTAAGTTTATCAACTTCAGGTCGTAATCAAAGTGCTAGCATCGGCTAGTTACGTACGTTTGATGACAGACAGCGCACACCACTGAACCTTCTTCCAGCGGCTGCAGATCAGCCATTTATTCACACGCTTCACCAGCTCAGCCAGATGATCCGGGTCCGACTTCATGATCTGATCAAACTCTGCAAACTGACACAACAGGAAAACAGCCACGGTGAACTCAACACATCAGATGTATTGACATTATTCCTCACATATGAGCAGGCGCAGCCATTGGGAATCTTTTTGGCTCGAGACTTCCGCTCTCATTCACTTCCATTAATATTTAGACATTAAAAACAGCTCGTTCTGCTGCTTAATGATGCCAACTGATATTATCTTATTATATTATTCTGCTTTGTCTGTGTAGTCATGAACACACTTGTTTGTAAAGCGAGTAGTTTGGCTGTTTTCTGCCATTTAATATTCCTAGTGATTTCACCCATAGGCGACTGAATCGGGAGTTCTAAAACAATCGCATAAACGAGCGCACGTCCACATCACACAATAAGGGCAATATTGTGGTCAGAGATGTATAGTAACGAAGTAGAACTACTTCACTACTCTACTTAAGTGCTAAAAGCTTGTATCTGTACTCTACTGGAGTATTGTTTTCTTCTCCTACTTCTACTTTTACTTCAGTACATATTTTCGATGAGCTTAATACTTTTACTCCAGTAGATTTTTTGTGTTGCATAGTTACTCGTTACAATTATAAAAATGTTACGAATCAATCATTCATTGATCAGACGATCACAGAAGACAGTGCTGCCTGCCTGCATTAAGAGCACTTTAGTTTGTTTTAGACATGAAAACCCAGAAATTCCACCTTCAACTCCTTCACTTTCAACTGTTCGTGGCGATGAGGAAAAAGACCACCTGTGACCCTATTTAGAACCAATGTTTGCATTTGTGGGAGTGAAAGACAGTTCATATTGAATGAAGTGCATACTCTACCATCGCATTTGAAGAAACATGTCAAGTTAAAGATAATATAATAAACAAAACAGCAGTTTGAGCTATCCATAAGAGCTAGAGAAGTTAACTACCGTTAGCTACCCGCGGTTCATATCATGCTGCAATGTGTACATAACGTTAACTGTCTATCATAAAAGCTGTCACGCTGAATGCTGTTTTTGACCCATCATATATATATATATATATATATATATATATATATAATAAATCGTTAACCATGGTTCTTTTTGTTCTGCTTAATCCTGTGCCTTAAAAAATATATTTAAAATAAACAAAACAATATGTCTTTTGACAGCTTTTTTTTTTATAACTACATAACGCAATACTTGTACTTTTACTTTCAGTACTTGAGTAGTACATTTTTAAATAAACTACTTGCAATACTTAAGTACAAAAAATGTTGAATACTTTAGTACTTCCACTTAAGTATTGTGCATAAAGAGCACTTCAACTTCTACTCAAGTCACTTCTTTGATAGAGCACTTGTACTTTTACTTAAGTCTGGGTCTCTAGTACTTTATACATCTCTGATTGTGGTTTATTTTTCATGAATATTCATGATTAGCTGAGTGGTGTGATGGTATACAGCAGGGGAAATAAGTATTGAACATCTTAATGTTTTTTTCCTAGGAATATTATTTCTAAACGAGCTGTTGACATGCAATTGAAGCAGATTTTGGTAAATAATAAATAATAAACAATACAAAAAATAAAACAAAAATAATCTGAGAAATGAGTTGTGTGTAATAATAATAAATGCAAATATCTCACAGACTTCAACACAGTGTTAAACTCTTGATGGTTCTGTGGGTCTCGTCTATAAAATCTGAGCTTTTTTGTATTCTCTATTGGATTCGGATCAGGTGATTGGCTGGCCATTCTACAGCTTGATTTTCTTTCTCTGAAAGCAAGTCTCCTTGGCTGTGTTTTGGATCATTGTCTTGCTGAAATGTCCACCCTGGTTTTTTCTTCATCCTCCTGCTAATGTAGATGTTGGACTGAAGCAGCTGATCTTCATTTACACTGAGGAAGGGCAGAGGATTGCTGAAGAACTACTGAGAGATTTCAGCTGCTGTCTGGGCGTTCACTGCCCAACTACACCTCCCTTTCTTCATCTGTTCAATACTTTTTCATGACCATAAGAACTGTGATACAAACCGAACTGACAATCTGAGAGGGATACATTTTTTTGGCAATACACTTGACTTCTAGCATGACCATTGCCAAACAAACTAAAACGTTTGTGTATGACAATGTGAGACATTACCAACAATAAAACAAACCAACATCGCGTGCATCACGAGATCCAAATTAAAAGAATAAAAGGTGAAGCCCTTCAAGTTTATTTATTATGACCATTTTTGCAGATTTTTTGGAATAACTACTTATTTAAATCGATATATTGTGAACTGTTTAAATACTGTGAAATAAATCGTACCGTGAAAATAGAATTTGTCAAACCACACACCCTCTTTATCATCACAAGTAATGAATAATCAAATGATGAAAACAAAGATTCTGATCAGATTAAGACATATGAGGGTTAACTCAAACGCACTGTTGGGTAAATCATCATCATACTGCATGATGCATTGACTATCAATTTCACAATATCGCCACTGAAAATACCAAATTAAAAAACAACCTTAAAACTGGAGTTACATTACCTTTCCAGGTCTGAAGAAAACTTTTGTCAAGCCAAATTTATAATCATTTTCATTCAGCCCAAGAGCTTTGAACAATGCCTGTTGAGGAGGAAAGACACAAGCGTTAAATGATTTTAATATCTGAAAAATATAACGGAAAGACAACACTGCAGGAAATACCACAGTCCATCATCCTGCTGGTGTCCTGTATTTACACACACACACACACACACACACACACCTTACAGAAGAGTCTGGGGTCCAGTCGTGTCAGTTTGGCCGGCATGTACTGTTTGTACATGTTGTAGAGCTCATGGAAAGGCGCTCGTGAGGGGAAACCACCCTGCATAAGATCCAGTACAGACACCATCCCTGAACCACACACACACAAAGATGAACAATGAATGCCAGAAAACTGAGTTCATCTGTTTGCCAGAAAATTCAGATGTTTCCATAACAAAGACTGTCTGCATCTTGACATCAAACCAACCTTCAATTGTAAACACAAAAGCCCACGATATGACATAATAATCCTTTGTTTTATTGATTTTTTGTGATACATCATGGTTCTTATATTATGCTATACTGAGTTTAAGGGACTCATACTCTTCTTAACAGATTTAGATATTTATATGGGCAGAAAGTATAATGAAACTCTGATGGCTTGCAATGTAAATCAGATCAATATATACAGCTAAAGTCAAAATGATTCGCCTTCCTGTGAATTTTTATTTCTGTGTCAAATATTTCTCAAATGATGTTGAACAGATTCAGGAATTTCTCACAGTATTTCCTCTAATATTTGTTCTTCTGGAGAAAGTCTTATTAGTTTTATTTCGTCAAAATTAAAAGCAGTTTTTAATAGTTTTAAAGCCATTTTAATGTCAATATTATTAGCCCCCTTCAGCAATATTAGTGTTGGATTGTCTCCAGAACAAACCACTGTTATACAATGACTTGCCTAATTACCCTAACTTTACCCTAATTACCCTAGTTAAGCCTTTAAATGTCACTTTAAGCTGAACACTAGTGTATTGAAGAATATCTAGTCTAATATTATGTGCTGTCATCATGACAAAGAGAAAATAAATCAGTTATTAGAGATGAGTTATTAACACTATTATGATTAGAAATGTGTTGAAGAAAATCTGCTCTCCGTTAAACAGAAATTGGGCAAAGAAATATACAGGGGGGCTAATAATTAGTGGTGTAACGGATCACAAATCTCACGGTTCAGATCAAATACAGTTTTTTTTTGTTATGGATCAGACCATTTCTCGGATTATTTGCTTTCCATTTATTACAGAAACAGCACTGCACAACTCTTTTAGTTTTAACAAACAGAACTGAGAAGCTGTAATTTAATTAAACATAATATGAAGAAATAATCAGCTGAATAAAAATAAACTGTAAAATATTCAGTGCTGTGAAAATTCACTGCTACCGTTGCTGATAACACTAATGTATAAATCTAACATTATCACTTGTACAACCCATATTTATTGTAGTCTCATCTTCAGTAAATGATTCAGTTCTTCACTCATTAATCTTCATGCTTCATTGCTGGATGATCATTGTTAAATTATTCAGTGGCATATTTTTGATTGCTGGTTGTCGCCACCTACTGGTTTAATACTGTAATTGCTGCCTACAACTTTCATTTTCGAGCGTCGAGTTAAATGCGTATGACGATGATTTTAATCTTGACCATAAACATCAGTGGTTTAATCTAAACGATAAACTGTTCTCCCAGTACTGCTGTGTCATTTGACTGTGTGTAGACTAAAAACTGAGTCTCTTCCTTGATTTTTGGTTTTCAGATTTGAATGCAGCGATTGGAAGGATTAATAAACATATGCAAATCAACATTATTCATAATTTATGTTTTGTGTGCGTTGAGATTCCGATCTTTAAATGATTAATCGTGCAGCTTACACTGAATGCATTAATGCAGGCTGAACTAGTAGTGAAAGAAAACACATTTAATAACCTAAGAAACCCACCACATCCCCAATAACCCACCACAACTTCTCCTGTCATCATTATATTTTATAGGAAAGCCTAAACGCTTTCATTCATGTGATTTGAATGAGCAAGAGGCGATCTCTCTGTAAAAAAACCATATTAATCCACAGGTCAAATCATGGATCAACCGTGATCCGTTGCACCCCTACTAATAATGCTGACTTCAACGGTTTACAACTGAAAACATAAGTTGCTTTAGTCTAGTATGTGAGTGACAATCTTAAAACCTTAATACTAAAATCTAAAATAAATTATGTTTACATCATAAAAATCTGCAACACAATTCACAATAAAATGACACGCAAGCCATTTTACAGTTAAACAAACTGATGCTGAAAATATATAATATCTTTAAGCATGTTGCAGATTATGTGACAGTTATTTCAGCAAATATGATAAATAACTGACACACTGCATCCCCATCATAACATCTGAAACTCTGCATGTAATCTCTGGATAATAGATAGATCACTGTGGACAAATGTGGATTTTTAGCGTGTCACAGCCTGCAAAATCAAGGATGTAGAAAATGTATGAGATGACGCTGACAGCTCTGTGGAATGTGACGCAATGTGTGTGTGTGTGTGTGTGTGTATGTGTGTGTTAACCTGAGCACTGTAGTTGAGACAGAATCTGAGCGCCCTCAAAATGATGACCGACCATCTTCAGATTGGGCTTCACACAGCGGACAAAACTTGAGCCCTGAAACAGCAGCAGCACAATCAATATTAGCTATATCAGTAAAAAAAAAAAAAAAAAAAAAAGAAACACACACACACACACACACACACAGTACTGTATATATGAGTAATATCACACGAACAGCAGTACAATACCATTTCACACTGCTACTCATGTGATATTGCATTTATACAACAATCCGACGGCATAATCGAGTATATAAAAAAGAAAATCAAACACGGAGAGTCTAAAAACCCTTTTGTATGAGGAACTACTTTCTTCCGATATTCATACACATCTGCAGCTGATGTCAAAACAACAGAAGCCGCTACTAACTCCCCAACATCACTGTAGAGCTAGTGTTTGAGTGATTCTCTAGCGTAATGTATAAAGTGCTGACAAAACAGCAGATTTTGCTCACATTTAAAGCTGAACTTGACATGAAATGCCATCAGTCTAGAGAGATATCTTCTTACAGTGTTATAGTCTACAGTAGGGATGCTCAATTCGGTTTATTTTACCAACTGACAACCGCAGCTCGTTAACCGAATGTTAACCTTTACCAGATAAATATACAAATATTATTTAATAATATAATAATGGAGGTTTCTATTTTGTGACACATTAAATATTTTAAAATACTGATTTATTTTAACATGCGAACAGCAGCATACAGAACATACCAAAACATCTTCACGCATTCACCTGCAGAGTTACAGCATAGAAAAAAAGAATAAACTAAATAATAATAATAAAATAATCAGGCCTGCCCTAGATATTTTTCACCTAAATGACAAATTCAGATTACAAAACGAAAACACTGACTGAATCCTTGTAAGTATCGGCATTTGTCCGTCATATAAAAATATCAGGCTATTAAATCGATCGCTCCACTGAAAATATGCATTTGATTATTGCTTCGTTGTTATTATGTCACAAAACCCCTTTTAACATAATAATAGAAGTCATTAGTTTAAAGATTATGTCATGATGACTTATTTCCTCCGTCTCAATCAGCATCAGCGCTGGTGTGTCGACTCGTCTGTCAAACTGTGACTAGAAATATTCTTCTTACATTTTGCTTCTTTGACAAAATACGTCTGTAGGCACGTGTGGTTGCACGTGTTACCATCCCGCAAGTTAACAAATATGTGTTGCACATTAGGGGCCGATCACAGCGAATGCGCTTTTCCGTTCCAAAAATGCAAGGCGCACCGCATCACACTGCCTTTATGTTGACAAGAGAAAAGAAGCGCGGAGCTCTTTTATACGTCACTATAGGAAACGACTGAATCAGCTGGTCTATTGTGCGTGAGTGTTGCTGTCCATGTTGTTATAATTGTAATATACAGAATAACATTGTGATATCCATGATTTGTAAAGTAATATGCCTACAGCTCTGGCTAACTTGAGACTGCGACCACAAGTTTCTCCTCCATCATTAAAAAAATATCTGTCATCCTACAACACAAATACTGCAGACACCTCAACAGAAACCCTGCTCTGCTTTCATTTGATTGAAGAATGAAAAAGACGAGACTGACGTAGCGCACTATTCCACTCAGGGTTGAGTTTTATTTCAACCGCGAGCACACAGCGCGCAACAGCATAACGTGAGGCGCGCAGGGCGCATAAGCAGCGCCAAAACAGTTAAAAAAACCATTAAAAAATGCCCTTCTCAACGCAAAAAGTGCGTTCGGTGATCGGCCCCTTATGCAGCCAAACTTTAAACATATATTAAATAATATTTTTAATCGTTTAACTGATACCATTAATCGGTTACAAACACAGCCTTTCGGTAAACGGTTAATCGGTTATTTTGAGCATCCCCAGTCTACAGTATTTCTCTGTTGCATCAGGATATCACAATAATTAACCCCGAAAAAAGCAGCGCAATCACTACCAGACTGCTGTTGTGTTTGTGATAAGGAGGGGAGGTTCGGGGGTGAGGTCTCTGAATAACACTGTGGACAACCAGGATAGGAAAGTAACTGTATTAAAATAGGCACTGTCCTTATAAATAAACTGCATAGTTGCAATCTACACAAAAGAGAGAGATCGACTTAGAATATCACTGACCAGTTTAATAATAATTTGATCAGCTGTAGTTTTAATCTTCTAAGCAAGGGCTTATGATGCGGTCCTGGCGCCATCTTGTGGATAGACAACGTCATTCGTCTTTGACTAATGGACGCATATCGACGCGCTGTCTTTTAGAAATTATAAATATTTAAAATAGGCACTATTATTTGTCTTGTAATTTAAACTGTCTCTTGTAAGAGAATTCTGGGTAATTATATAGGAGAGAAGAGAGTGATGTTGTTTTGTTGGGGTGGGAAATAATTGTGACGAAATGGAATTGTGTTTTTCTGTTATCTATCTTGCATAATCAAAAACAATAAACACATTGTTTAAAAAAATAGGCACTATTCTTATATATAAACTGCATAGTCGCAATCTAAAACAACTACATTCTCGACTAAAAAAGCCTCAAAGTACATGATGTTGTCCAATAGCTGCAATATTTGTCAAACTGTAGTAGTGTTTGTTGATCTGCTGCCACTCTATGTGGGAGGAGTAATACACAAAGGTGAAGAGGCTGTATGAGTGATGTTATTGCAGAATATCACACAGCTATCAGTCAATTAGATTCGAGAACCAAACAAAACTGTTTTATAAATACACATATATACTGTATATATACACATTTATAGCAATGCTGATTATAACAAGCAAAATTACTTACAGTACTGTGCAGCTTTTCCAGAAGAATATTCAGCTGCGTCTATGACAGGAAACAAACATGGAATTTTACAACGGTGTTAAACTTTCTGGGGTGATTTTGGGGATATGTTTGGATATGCTCTGACATTTGTGTTTACTTCTACTTGTAACATACCATTGACTATCATGTAATTCTGTTTTATTCAGCACAAGACGTGTCACAATGATAAAGAATGCAACGGTTCTCAGTAAAAACTCGTATCGTCCCGTTGTCCTCCCATGGTTCGGTGCACTCTGAGCTCCGTGGTTCAGAAAATAAATGATTAATATTGGTTTGGTGATTAGAACAACTCAAACAAAGCCAAACAGTTCTGCCTTTGTACACTTCCGATTACCTTTCACATGTCTTTGAGCTGTCCAGTGACCTCTTAGTATGTGATGACATGCCGTGCTGGTGTGTGTGTTGAGTTTCTGAGAGTTCAGCATGGCAAGTGAAGGAGATAAAGCACAAAAGCCCATTTGAACCCGGACCTAGAGCAGCTCTGTTACTACAGTCGTGCTCCCGCTGGGTGTTCTTCCGCACCCGATCGCTCCAGCTATTGATTCATTGTTTACCTGCTGTCTGCTGAGAAAGTTTTCTTCTCGATTGACTGTTCCTGCTGGATTAAAAGCGAAGGCTCGACCACTCTTTCATTCACTACGATGGTGCTGATAAGTGATAATAAAGCTCTCTGGAATGAATGTCAATAAAAATGTGCTGTTGCCTGGGTAAAGCAAGCATAATGTAAACAGAACATACTCTAAAAGTGCTGAGTTATTAAGACGTGTTGACATAATTATTAATTATTATCTGCATAATTGGCTGATACTGCCGAGTCAAGATGTAAAACAGAAAAAGGGGAAGTTTAAGCTTTTTCTCTCTTTATTGTTCTTAAGCATTTTATTTGAACTTCAAAATGCCCTACGTTTATTTAATTAATGAGAGAACATGCAAATCTATAGTCATATGTGTGAAGCCTGCTCCATTGTCAGGTGTTTTCACCCAATAATCATGTTTACTGTTCTTTGAATTTTGCTGTAGCCATTACTTTCCTAAACATATTGTACCGTACACTGAAAAAAATGATGTCTGTAAAACTGTTGCAAACAATTTATTTGTGTTGAATTTAAACAAACAAATTAAATGTAATAAAATTCTACTTAATTAGTTTGTTTAAATTTAGCCCAAATAAATTGTTTACAGCCACTTAAAGTAAAAAAATTGAGTAAATCCAAGGAATCATCTCTAAATGATTTTTTTCAGTGTACCGAAATCATGACCCTAAAAACGTGATACATACCGAACAGTGAGTAGAACTGTTGCACCCCGAATATATATGTATATATATAGTCATTATTTTGATTATTATAACTACAATTAAGTCATCATCAATTAAAAGTTTCATTTACAGATAAAAATATATATTTTAAAAATGGTATAAAATGTGTTTCTAGTGCCTTAATCCAGCATTTAAAGAGCCCCTATTATGGGTTTTTGAGAATGATCTTCATGTAGTGTGTAACACAGCTCTTAGTGAAGTGAAATATCCAGCTAAAGCTTAAATCTGAAAGTGGACAGTTTTTAAAACTATTGATTCATCTATAAAAGAGTCGACTCATAGTGGTGCGAATGAATAGTCTTAATGGATACGAAACATAATGGTTGCGCGCACAGACCCGGCAAAATTTAAACCTGCTGCCCCGCCCACTAACACAGCAGCAAAGACAAACAGATCCTGAAGTCGTGAGTCATGAAGACGCTGCGCTTACCTGGATATTATTGGAAGTGTGAGGGAAAGGATGGTTCAGAAATCTGCACACTTACAATGGGCGATTCGTCAGCCGTTTGTTAAAGGAAGGATCAGAAAAGACTACTGATGTATGAGACTTTGACAGAGCTGGACAGGAACACAGCTCATGGATTAGTTTCTTCCTCCATTTTGTTACACCAAATTATGTGACCATAGTATTCTGTGACCCTAGGCGCTGTTCTCACTGTTTGGCTTGAACTTGCTCCCAAGACAGGCAAACAGCGTTTATACTGTCACGTGATTGACAGCGCACATTGAGCACTCAAGGGCACTAAGCTGTTTGCATTTAAAGAACATGAAATCTTTCTGTGTGAAATACGAGAGATTTTATATATACCAGTATTGAACAGTTCATTCCAGCGCAATAATGTGTGAGTATGTATACTGTGGGAGCGAGTTCAAGGCAAACAGTGAGAACAGCGCCTCTTAGGGTCACAAAATACGATGGTCACAGAATTTGGTGTAACACATGCAAAATCAGGACAGTTTATTAGGTACAAGTCAAACAAAGGCACGCTGAGCTTCGGGCTGGTGCACAGCACTGGAAAGGCGATGGGAGCCTGCAGAGATAGCTTGTCAGAGGACAGAGGAGGAGGCTGGTAAGCCCTAAAACCCTCCGGCTGACGATGTGATCGTTGGGCAAAGCAGAGTACAGGTAAGCCCTGAGAACATGCAACACTTCACGCAAGAGGTGCCACAGCAATGACTACAAATAGAAATGATCTACAGCTGAGAAGGGAGAAAAGCTCCAAAATGAAAGATAATTAATGAAATCAGACCTGGCCCATGACACATTTCAGAAGTGTAATAGCTGTCTCCTTGTTCTCTCTAGCTTGTAAAGTATTTAATTGTGTTGTTACTTGTAACTGCTTGCACTGTATCAGGTTAACTCTATATTCCCATATCGCGTCTAATGCCATGTTGAAAACGTGACACATGCTGCTTTGTTTTCGGATTTAAATGTGTTTGTGGTGTTTAACTGCACTGCTTTCAGCACTGAGGTGTCTGAATAACACTGTTGAGAACCGGGCACTGTTTACTGTGGTGTTAGTAAGTTTACTTTGAAGCGTGTTTCGGGCGTCCGCTGCGATCGGATCCTATACCAATGTTGGCGACGCGGGGGCTTGATAAACCACGCTGGGCATTTTACTGTCTCACGCTGAACGCTGTCGACCAATGGCAACAGGCTGTCATTGGTCCAATTAGAGCAGAGGCACTAAGGAGGGGTTTGGGAACAAATGAATGGCTGAATGATTCATATGGGAGTCGCTGGGATAATTAGGTAAAAATAAATGCAGATTATAAGACCATGAAAGTGTTTTTTGACCCTGCATGCTGATCAGCCTGTTGTTGGAGACCTAAAACCCAAATATAACACTTTTAATGTGTAATAGGGGCTCTTTATTAATAATTTCTGAATAACTCTGAGACACTGATGAAAGCTTTGATGACAAGGATAAATATTTTAAACAGAAAATAAATGTTGTAGGCAGAATCTGAATGTGTTGGGAGCCGACTGTTGCGACTGACCTTGAACTTGTTGCCGACGCTGATGAAGCTCAGTTTGCCGGCCTTCTGCTTGGTGTCTTTGGAATGGTTTGAGTTCTCGAAGAGCTCGCCGATGAACTTATCCTTGGACTCGCTCACCAAACACGCCAGAGACATGTGCAGAGCGTCATTATTCTTCTCCACAAACTGAGTCTGGAAGAGAGAGCACATTTACATCACTTCAAAACCCTTTTCCTGAAAGCAGACTTGACTGACAATGCAGCAATAACACCATCTACAATGTTGAAGGAGGTCTCTTGTCACAGTTTAGGTTTCTAAGAGTTATATTTAACACTTTTTATGACCTTTATAAAGCCAAACAGAATTAAATATAAGACCGCGTTTATAGTACAATATTTGCAAACAAAAAAAAGCATGCAATACAGCCAATTACCATCCTTAACCCTCTTTAATATAAATAGAACTGTCTTTGAACTGACTAATAATACCTCACAGATAATGTTTGCTAGCTCTCTGAAACTCCCCCATTTAGGCTTTGATCCAAATTCTGGCGTTTTGGTGACTGTCGCTTTAAATGCAAATGAGATTGTGCTCTTTTCAGAAGAGGGCGGAGCTACAAATGCCTGTGTCAGCATAGTGGCAGTTTTTAAAACAAGACTAAAGCTGCGATCACACTAGAGTTTGTGTGTGCGAAATTCTGTCGTTTGGCGCTGCAAAAAGGGGCGGGATTAAACAAGGCATTAAAAAAAGCCAGCGATTGCTCCGTGTTTTAAATTTCTGTTCAGAGAGGTCATGTTTTGATCCTGGATTGGTCTCACGCAGTCAAGTGATGCGCTTTCGCAGGTCAGAGTTCACCAAGCTTGAACTTTGCTTCTCAGCGAAATGCGAAACTTGATGCATGACCCTGCGTTTCCGGTCTGACGCATTCACGTGCGTATGAATGGAAGTCTATGGGGAGAAAAGTCCAGTGTGACCGCAGCTTAACATCCTATGCTAATGAGAGAGAGATAGTCACTAGTGGGCGGGGCTTTCCCCCTCTGATGACACGTACAAAGGGAGAATGTCAATCAAAGTGTTTCTGCAGACTGTTTCTATCAAGTCTGATTATAAACACATAGAATTAAGCAATTTTTACCGTTAGAGGCTGGTTATATTCACAAACTGCTTATAAAACCCCTTATGAAAGTGATTTTTGCATAATTTACCATAAATTGTAAATGTATTTCTATAATCTGATTGGCTGATTGGAAGGTCAAACAGATGCAGGAACATGTCCTACTTGGTGAAATCACACTACTCTAGTGACCTGAAATGTGTATGTGTGTGTGTGTGTGTGTGTGTGTGTGTACCGTTTCATAGCAGACTGCTCCAGCAAAGTGTCTTATGATGAAGCCCTCGTCGTCTCTGACGTTCCTGTGCACCTGCAACTTGGACTTTCTGGGAACCTGTGAGACACAAGTAGACATAATTCAATATATCGTGATAATGAACATGCACAATACTGATATAGTGCACACTTCAAAATCCCACTAAATACATGCATTCATTCATTTTCCTTTGGCTTAGTCTCTATTTCAGGGGTCGCCACAGTGGAATGAACCGCTAACTATTCCAGCATATG
>CAIGQZ010027068.1:707963-738885 GCA_903798205.1 Danio tinwini | reverse complement strand
GTGTGTGTGTGTGTGTGTGTGTGTGTGTGTGTGTGTGTGTGTGTGTGCGCTCTTTAATATGTTCTCCTAATATCATGTCACGATTAATTAGCTTCATGTAATAAAATGGTAAATAGCATACAATCCTTAGCTAAAATATATCACCATCATTTCCCAGTTGAATAATCCCAATACATTAAGATAACAATGTTATTCATACTAAGATTATTATGCAAATGAAGTTTATTATTACAAAGGCACCTGATTAAATTTGCATACATTTCCAGCACAGAAATCTGAACACTGGATAAATCCAGGTTTAAAAATCAACAGGCAAAAAAATGCTGTAATATAAACCAGGTCAATGATACTGTATCTGTATGTAGTAGAAAACTGAAGATTGAATGTTAGGCCACTCCTCCACAATTTTAGGTATATAAGATATTGGCTTGCAGGACATCATAACATCTCTGACTGTTCCATCAGGGAACAAGACATAGGGGTTCTTATGAAAACCAACACAACCTTTGAGTTATGAGTAATTGAGGAGCTGGCACTAGATGTACACACCACACCATACCAAGCCCAAGTCTCCATACGGACAGCTTTTTGTACCAATACTGTGGGACCTAAGGGACTAACAATGTAATTTATCCATTCCTAATTCTAAATTAAAATTCTTTATTTATTTCAAATACAATTGACATTGGGTCATTATTACTAATTCAAAGTATAATGACTCTGCACAGACCAAATTCAAGACAAGCGGATGGAAAATACTGTATGAAAACACAAATATGCAGTGACCCTAGAATCTCTGTTGGTCCTATATCAGGGATGTCCAAACTCATTCCTGGAGGGCTGGTGTCCTAGAGAGTTTAGCTCCAACCCTAATCAAACACACCTGAACCAGCTAATCAAGCTCTTACTACATATACCAGAAACTTCCGGGCAGGTGTGTTGAAGCAAGTTGGAGCTAAACTCAGCAGGACACCGGCCTTCCAGGACCGAGTTTGGACAACCCTGTCCTATATGAAAGGGATTGAAATTAGAAATTAGACAGAAATACGAGATTAGAGGGAGGTCTGTCAAGGGTTTGCACACGAGGAAACTGTACTATGGACAATACGTAATCAGATTACAGGTCAGGAATCATTCATATTGAGCATCTAGCCCATTACAGGAGTTGACCAAATAAGGCATGCAAAAACAAGTACACAGGCCTGGACTCTAGACTGCTCCCCTGAGTAGGACTGCTGAAGGTTTGCTTAGGGGAACTGCTGAGGAACTCTCCAGAAGAGCAACAATTGGAGGGTTTACAATTGGATGATCTGGAGAGCAAAGGTGCTGCAGGAGAGACACCAAGTCAGTTCTTCCTGCAAATTACATGTGACCTAACACACAGGAAGTAATCTTGAAGATCTCTCAAATGTTTTAGGTGTTGTCAAGTTCACAGATCTAGAGATTTGCTGTGCACCAAAGCCCAAGAGGCAACAAAACCTCCAGGGGGCAAAGCTCACCTTGTGTATGGTAGACCAAGGAGATGACATCCACTATTCTGTGTGTCAACCTCTGATCCTCGGTGTGATCAACACAAATAAACAAAGGGACACGAGAAAACCATAGCTGAGTATGCACATCTTGAGGCAGCACTTACAAGTTCAAGCACTCGCAACTTTGAGCACATGTCCAGGCAAAGGTCTCAGGAATTTGTGTGATCGAAGATGCTTGCAGGTCACAAACCCTCTTGATGGAAGTAAGCACAGTTATTAGCACTTAAGAGACAGGACTCACTCCAACAGGAACTCCAAAATCTTTTTTTTTTCATTTTACAACCACCCTAGAGTTAATCTGTTGAGTTTTACCATTTTTGATCCAATCAGACAATATATAAGGAACATAAGGCTGCATGCCCATTGCACATTGTTTTTTTTACTAGAGCTACACTTGAGGAGACACTCCTTGCAAAGTAAAATTAGGCCCAATCCAATTTTTATTTTTGTACCCCTTACCCTTACCCTTGGCCCTTAAAATCGAGTGTGAAGGGGAAGGGCTTCAAACTTTACCCTTAAGAATTGGGACAGCACTACAGCACCAGCACACATCATCATATGTCATCATGATCTCTTGCTTCATATGAGATCAGACGATGGCGACTGCTGTAGTTATTCCAGTTGTGTTATTTTTTGGTGTTTATCTTCAGGAAATCACTGAAGGCGTATATTATATTATCATAATGATCTAATGTGACCATAAGATCGTAACTGTACTGTGTATTTACACTGTGGCCATATTCATCATGTAAACACACCAAAAACAACATTAACATTATAGCAGACACTGTAAACAGCTCATTCTCAGACACTAGACATTTCAAGAGAATTGGGACACCCCTACCTCTTCACGGGAATGCACAAAACAAGGGGTAAGGGAAAGAGCTAAGGGGTAGAATTGGGATTGGGCCTTAGACACCAATGGGACAGGCCATGGATGGGAAACTGCAACATTTAGAAGCATGTGGATGGATAGCCATCCTAAGACATTTTCCATCCATGTTTGCTCTTTGAGGGAACCTTAAATCTTTTAATAGAAGCATCTATGGCAGTGGGAAGGTGGGCAGTTTATCTGTGCACTCATCTGTGCCAGAACTGTTCTGGGGCAAACCGAATACCTCTGAATGTGCCATAAAATTCAGCAAAGAAAAGATCTCAAATTTTATTGCAGGGATCAGATGCAATATCACAGTTCAAAGAGAACCACTCCAAGATAAAAATCTGAGTAAGTGGATGCATGCCAGTATCTGATGTACTTATGTAAGGGGGAGCAGCCTCTCATACAGATTCCAGTCACCAATACCATTGGGAGGTTTCTATACACTTTATTCTTGCTGAAGCCCCTAACATCAACTGTGATAGAATTTTAAAATGACTGACAGTAAGGGAACTATGGTTTTGCCTTTAGGGTTTATGACTATGTGTTACGTTGTTGCTTGCATATACCCAGCAAGCACAGGCCGCCAACTTGACATTGTACCCTAATGTCGTGGGGATGTTGCGTTTTGTTTGGAAATGAAAAACCGATTGACATCCGAACTTGACGTTAATGTCCAACATCCGATCTAAAATCAACCAAATATCAACGTCTAATGATGTTACAGCTTGACGTTGTGTGGATGTAACTAATATGACGTCTATCAGACGTTGAATTTTGATTGCCATAACGGACAAATAAATGTAAGTATTTGATGTCAATATGTGACGTTGGATTAAGATGTTGGCTAGATGTTGGATTTTGGTCACTTTCCAACACAACCTAAAATCAACCAAATATCAACGTCACTTGACATCGTTATTGGACGTCAAAATAACATTGTCCTTAGACGCTGGCTAGACATTGAATTTTGGTCACCTGACACCACGACCTAAATCTAACCTAATATATTAACATCTTATGAAGTTCTGTGCCTGCTGGGTATTGTCATGTTGTATGTTGTAGTGTTTTGTTTTCTATGTATTGTTATGTCGTTCTGTTGAATGTATTCAGATTCATCTGTGTTTAAATTCATCCCATCTCACTTCTAATGTTGTCTATCAGATTGCACAACTCAACGAACCAGTAATGAATTGCCTAAGGTTTGGCAGGGTCGGGCAGCTGTTATGGCCCCTGAGCAAGTACCTGAAGTCTTGGATATCACTGCCAACAGAGTCCAAAAAACGTCCAGGTTACTCTATACATATCCTAATCAAGAAGCCTATGAATCTAATTAAACAGCAATTGTATTTACTGACCCCAAAGTTATGCTATGTGTGTGTGTGGTCATCAGTGAGACATCTCAGATCGTGAAGGCCATTGGAAAGAATGACTTTCTCCGTCGTCTGGATGAGGAACAGATCAGTATGATGGTGGATCTGATGAAGGTTCTGCACTGCTGTGCGGGTGATGAAATTATCAAAGAGGGCACGGAGGGAGACAGCATGTACATTGTTGCTGGTGTGTATTTGTGTGTAAACTAACTATAAAACAAGCGTACAATTCTTAGTCACATCGATGTTTAAATTTCCTTTTGCTGGATCTTTCTTCATTTTCTTTAATTTGATGGTATTTCTTGCTTTGGCATCATGGCTTTACTACCTTTTTAAAAAGAAAAATCTAACAATTTTGGAAATCTTGAGGTTACTTAAACGTGCCCTCTTGAACTATGTTATTTTCTGCTGAGTTCTCTTAGATTAAGTATCAAAAATGAGTATTTATAAGAAATATTTTCAGGGTATACACAAGGTCAAATACGGACAAACCCTACATTGGGTCAACTCTTTTGCAATCACACTTTTTAACTAAAACTGTTGGGTTTGTCCATATCTGACCCAATGTTGGGTTACAGCAACTAGGTTTTTTTTCAACACAGGCTCATTCAGAAAACATAGCCCTGTATACATTTCTGGAGATCGCAAATTATGTGGCCAGAAGTACGTATGACTGCATTTCGTCTTTAAAACGAACGCTATGGGGCGGTGTGACGCCGTTCCTTTTCGCACTTACCAGCTGACCGCTTACCTCCAGATGGACAGCTTTTCCGATGTTACCAGTTTGTCCAGTGGCTCGCCATGTACGTCGGCGGACTTGAAACACAGAGAGGAGTTGACCACGACAACGGGGTTCGAGTCTGGTGAAGAACCAGAAAGCGAGTAAGACAAAAACAAAAGCCAAAAAAATTAAATAAAATAACAGGGTGAGAATGTGGTAAAATCTGAAAAGGTGGTACAAATCAGGCAAGGGCTTTTTCTGGATTGCTTTCGAAAACTGTTGGTTGGGTTTAGGGAAGTGGGTGGGCGGTGGTCAATCGGTGCTTTTGAAAAAGTTGGGTTTAGGGAAGGAGGAGGTTGGGTCAGTCGATCGGTCGGTCAGTCAGTCAGTCAACAGTGGCCTCTGGTGAATTTACATGAGAACAGCAGGCGTGAATGGCACTCATGGGAGAAATTTAAGATCTCAGAAAGCACACACATCGACCTCTGGTGGATATACATGAGAACAGCAGGCACGAATGGCACTCATGAGAGACATTTAAGATTTTAAAAAGCGTACACAGCGACCTCTGGTGGATTTGAGAAAACAAAAACTGCAACAAAAAGTACCTCCTGGGATGTATTTGGTGTTTTCCAGAAATTTATATGGAGTTTGAGCCTCGGTTGTTTTTTTTTTCTCTGAAGGCAAGATACCAATACCCAATAGCCATACTGACTTTAGCTGAGAGGATTTAAGCATTTATATAGTAGCTTCTAATACGTGACCATAACAAACAGGAAAAAAAATCATTTACACTATATTTTAAGGTGACGTAGTTACAGTGTAGCTATTTGTTTAACTACTGAGTAATATAGGTCAATTTAATGTGTTACTATATAGTTGGGGTTAGAATGTGGGATAGGTTTAGGGTTAGCTACATGTAAATATGCATAATTCATTATAGTTATAATAGTAAGTGCATGGTGATTCTGGCTCCTTGTTTATATTACTGCTACTTGATCTCAACTCTGCCTTGGATACTGTCTCTCATGATTTACTTATCTTACGTCTCTCTGATCTGAGTATTTCTGGTACTGCTCTCTCTTGGTTTTCTTCATATCACTCAGATAGACAATTCTTCATTTCTGTTAAGGATTTTCAATCGCCCTCTGTCCCCCTGAAGTGAGGTGTTTTCCAGGGATCTGTTCTAGGCCCACTATTATTCACAATTGACCTAATAACACTTGGTCTGAATTTACAACGTCATGGTCTAAACTATCACTTTTATGTAGACGATATTTAACTTTTTTCTATCTGTATACCTACTCAATCTGCCCAAATTGATAAATTCAATGTGCGTGAAGGACATTAAAGATAGGCTTAACTCAAAGTCTTTGAAACTCAACATGGACAAAACTGAGATCATTTTTATTGCACTTACCAGCAATATTTTGACCAGTTTATCCTGTGAGATTGCTGGCTCTCAAATTAAAACGTCTACTTCTGTCAAACATTTTTGGTGTAATCTTCGACTCCACTCTCTACTTCCAGTCTCACATTAAATCTATTATTAAATCTGCCTTCTTTCATCTACGTGGTATTGCCCAACTGCGTCCCTTCATCAGTATAGAAAGGATGCTGAGACTGTGGTCCATGCATTTGTCTCATCACGCATTGACTACTGTAATGAAAAGAAAGCATATAAGTTTGTAAGGATAAACTTTTAAGCTTAATTTCTTTTTTGATTCTAGAGGGTGAGCTGAAGGTTACTCAGGCTGGACGTGATTTGCGCATTTTGAGCCCTGGAGATATGTTTGGGGAACTGGCCATTCTATACAACTGCAAACGAACAGCATCAGTCAAAGGTCAGTTGCCTTTGTGGAGGGATGGAAGTTCATGAGTTATTTGAGTCGCCCTCTGCTGGTGGGATTAATGGCTAACTGTTTTACCCACAGCCATCTCTGCGGTAAAGTTATGGTGTATTGAGAGACAAACGTATCGGAGCATCATGACCAACAAATCCAAGATGAAACGAGAGCAGCTCATGGGCTTCCTGAAAACGTAAGACATTCTGGTGCCACTTCAAGACTGCATTTAGTCTATATAAGTAAATTGTCAGACACTTTCTCACTGTGCATTAGGGTTAAGTGAGTTGCATTGCTGTTTCCATCAGGGCTCGCACTTTGAAGGCCTTGAATGATGTGCAGTTGTCAAAAATCATTGATTCCATGGAAGAAGTAGGTGTGATTTTTAATATAATAAATACCAGTTGTTTTCTAAATCTTTGAAGTTCATGATTATGTATGTGGTTTGTGCTATAGTAATGCAATCTTGTAAATAAAGAACAGACAGAAAGAGGCATCATAAGGGGAAAACTTGTGTTGCACAAATGTTTACGGCAACATAAAAAGTCAGTTTATATAAATATATTTATAATAACTTTTAGTGTCTTTACCACAAACGGCTCTTTTAGCTAAAATTATCGTAGTGTATGTGTCTTTCTGAAAGACCATTATGAATTACCAAAACATCAATGAGATGCTATAGTCATTTACTAACCATCCAGAGTATAAAAAAGCAAAATAAACAGAAGATAGACTTATCGATTTCATTATATACTGTATATGACTCAACCTGGACTCAAACCAGTGACCTTCTTGCTGTGTGGTGAGAGTGCTACCCACTGAGCCACCGCGCCACCCTAGAGCCTCCATTCATTTTCTTTTCGCCTTAGTCCCTTTATTAATCTGGGGTTGCCACAGCGGAATGAACCGCCAACATATACAGCATATGTTTTACACAGCGGATGCCCTTCCAGCTCATCACTGGAAAACATCCACACACACTCATTCACATACATACACTACAGACAATTTAGCTTTCCCAAATTCCCCTAAAGCGCATGTGTTTGGACTTGTGGGGTAAACCGGAGCAAACCCACGCCAATACGAGGAGAACATGCAGACTCCACATAGAAATGCTTACTGACCCAGCCGGGGCTCAAACCAGCAACCTTCTTGCTGTGAGGCAATTGTGCTACCCACTGCTCCACCGTGCTGCACCCTAAGGCCTATAAGCATATAAATAAAACAGTGGCCTGAGAACCAAACCCTGAGGAACATCTCTGGAAACTGCTGAGAAGAGGAAACGACTGAAACGCTGAGTCTGTAATGACAATGCTGGATAACAAGAGTAAAATATATCATGGGAAACAGTCTCAAAGGCAATTATGAGGTTGAGGAACAACAATATATATAAAAGTCTTCTTAGTGAAATGGCACCTTAGTGAGACTTCTAGCACCTTTAGTACAGCAGTCCCACTAGTATGGGCTGAGAAAGGTCATGAAAGATTGATGTTGAAGTAGCCATCTCCATCAACATTTCTGCAACAAAAGAAAGATCAATACTGAAGAATAAAGAAACGGTGTCTTAACCACAGGTGGAACTGGGTTTCAGTTGAGCTATTTGGTGTGATGATAACGGACATGGATATTTTCAGTTTTTAGACAGATGAAGGATGAAGTTAATAAATGGATAAATGTAGAAGAAATAGACAATTTTTACGAAAGATTTTCCGCATTGATCCTGTGGGCCAGCCTGATCACCCACCGGAGCCCTGCTCACACCTGCAGTTTCTCCACGATGGACGTCCAGCCAGTGGCGCAAAAAGGGGGTATGCAGTATATGTGGTGCATGGGGGCGCCACACATGGGGGTGGGGTTTGTCATTGTGCCAAAACTATTTTTCAAATTATCCGTATTAAAAGATAAAAATAAATAAATATTTTTGGTTCAAAATGTTTATCCTGCATTTTATATAAATATAATATAGTATTTTATTAAAAAAATTTTAGAAAGGATAAAATAGAAAACTATAAAAAAAATGCCTTAAAATGAAAACTGCCATGACCAATTGGATAATAAGAGATTGGTAAGCTTAACTTACACTATTATTACCATACTTTTAATCAACTTCTAATGTTTTTGGGAGCGATGGGCCGTCATATCATTAAATATTTATTATCGCCACCCACTCACTGCATGAGCTTTTACTTAACATAAATGCAGATGAGGTGGTTTTGTCCAGGCAGGGGGGCAGTGACGCACGGCCACACCTGGACTGCGTCCAAAATCGCGTACTTCCATCCTGAATAGTATAGTATGTGAAAACAGTATAATTCTATGGGCTAAAGCCATAAGGCTGCCGTAAAGTTGACTTTATGGTAAACGCTTGATAGTCGTAAATGTATGGACCGTCTAAGATAAAATTAGTATTTACTGCATTTAAATATTGCAAATCAAATTAGATCCGCTTATTTGGTAAACAAAGCAAGTCACTCATATAATATATCTAAAAGGCGGAAAATACTACTTTACCAACTGTATTCTAAATAAATCATATGAACATTTTAATATTACTATTAACATATTACAATAATACTAGTGAAATTAATTTAAAAACTGCACACATTTACACAAGAAAAAAACATAGACTCAATGATGGGCTAAAAATCTGCGGTAATCTGCACATTTCTGCGTGTGCAGCTTCCGTGTGGAAGTGCAAAACTTGAATCCGCATAACCCTCAGTAAATGTGCAGTTGCGCCCTTGCGTCCAGCGTTCTCCAGCGCCTAGACTGCAGCTCTGCACAAGAAGTTTGGCCAGAGGAGAAATGGTCATGCCCAACTGAGCCTGGTTTCTCTCCAGGTTTCCTTCACTTTGGTCAATTGGTGATGTTTGTTCCTTCACTGGCTTGCTTGGTTTGTGACTTGTGGAGCTGTGCATTGATGGATTTGCTCTTTAGTGTTTGGACATTCAGCAGTGAAGATTAAACCACACTGACCTGAACTAAACTGAACTTCAACTCTGAACACTGGACTGACACAGCTTCAGTTTACTAGAACTTCTGTGTTCAGCTGCTGTGACATTGTTAAAGCGCTAGAGAAATAAACATGAATTTAATTGCATTGAATCAATCCTCAGCTAAGCGTGAACTCTTGAAATTTCAGTTTTATAAAAGAAGTAGTTTAGGGTCCCATTAAACAGGCTTTGACACAATATTCTGCACATTTTGCTTCTAACCAGGGGCGGACTTAACCAATATTCGAGGTAAACAGCCACTTAGGGCCTCTAGTTAGTGGCCCTCGACCAATGCCAAGAAGTCTATATTAATAATACAGCTCTTTTATACATGCTCTATCATATGTTGTAAAATCTGTCTATAACTGTTAAGATTTTAACATTATTGCTTCTTTTCAGAACCGGGCCGCCCATAAATAATGGAACTTTCCATCCTTATTGCACATGCGTGCAATCAAAGACACTACCAACCTAGTGACTTTTCAGACTCCCCTAATACTAAATAAATTTTAAAAAGCAGCAAGCAAATGTTTTTAGGTGTGACTGAAGATATTTACAGACTCTCATGTGTCCGTGCTGTACCGTTCCTAACGTTACTGTTCGCAACGAGCTGCGGGTGATGCCGTCCGTCTCTCCCCCGTCTTAGAGCACTCAAAGGTGGCACAGCCATCTCTCACACCTGCAGCACTGAAAGCATGATCATTCCTCTGCATACCGACGACAAATGTTTTAGCGCCGAGAGCATGAGGTATTTCCCTGATACAGTCAAACCCATCTGCTTCTTCACTGTTTTAAATGCAAATTTGTAAACCATTTGTCCTTTTCTTGCTGTTGGTCACAATCACAAAGATTTTAGTAACACCAGTTCGCCAGCGAGACAGAGACAGGTGAGTGTGCAGGAAAGAGTGGAAATTTTGAGAATATTTGGGGGGAAAAGTAGAAATACAACAAACAACAAAGCGCAGCTTCCTCCGTGATCCTGCTGTCTGGCTGAAACAGCTGTCAGATCATGAGCGCTGTGAGCTTGAGAGATCTAGGGCCTGTTCAAAAAACATTTTCCAGTGAAACGGCAGCTGATTCACAAACAGCAAGTTTGATGGATTGTGAATTAAATTGGTTAAAAAAAATGTAATTAATATTTTTATAAAAATCTAATCACAATATATATATACAGTATATATACAGTGGAAGTCATAATTATTAGCCCCCCTGTTTATTTTTTTCCTCATTTTCTGTCTAACAGAGAGCAGATTTCTTCAACACATTTCTGATCATAATAGTTTTAATAACTCATCTCTAATAACTGATTTATTTTCTCTTTGTCATGATGACAGTAAATAATATTAGACTAGATATTCTTCAAGACACTAGTGTTCAGCTTAAAGTGACATTTAAAGGCTTAACTAGGTTAATTAGGTTAACTAGGCAGGTTAAGGTAATTAGGTAAGTTATTGTATAATGATGGTTTGTTCTGTAGACTATTGAAACAAAAAATTTGCTTAAAGAGGCTAATAATATTGACCTTAAAATGGGTTTAAAACAATTAAAAACTAAATATTAAAAACAAATAAGTATAAAATATTATCAGACAATACTGTGAACATTTTCTTGCTCTGTTAAAAAATTCAAAGGATGGCTAATAATTCTGACTTCAACTGTGTATATATATATATGCACTTTTTACATTTGAACAAACCGTTTATTTTACAATAATGCTAGGGCCCCATACCTGAAATTGCTTAGGGCCCCCAAATCACTAAGTCCGCCCCTGCTTCTAACAAAGCATGACATAATGACTTATTCTTTTTATGTTTGTTTCCCTGCAAGGTGAGATTTCAGGACAATGAAGTGATTGTCAGAGAAGGAGCAGAGGGCAATACTTTCTATATCATTCTCAAAGGAGAGGTAAATGGGACAATTAAACATTACCTACTTTATTTTATGCATACAGTTATTTTGCATGTTTAGCGTTCAGGGAACAGTTTTGTTCTTGAACATCTGGAAAACACTGATACACATTTACGCTGTATCGTATTCATATGTTGTACCGAAATTTGAATTATTTGTATGATTTAGGAGTGACTGCATTTAATGATGTTTAATGTGTCTTTTATATGTAAACTAAACCAAATATGACAAGATATCAAACTTCATGGTGAAAGACGGTGTATTTGTGTGTTCACATGTTTGTTTGTATTTAAAACCATTTAAAGTCATTTAACTTGTAAACAAGTCCTAAAACAGCTGTCTTCGTTAATGTCTCATTAGGTGTTAGTGACCAAAAAAGTCAACGGCCAGCAGAAAACCATCCGTAAAATGGGCGAAGGGGAACACTTTGGAGAACTGGCTCTCATACGGTAACCATGGTCGTGGTTACTTAGTGACAGCGTCATGAGGCCATTTGCATCACAATATCAGGAATAAATATTTATTAATGGCTGATCGACTGATTATCAGGCACCTTTGTAAATAATTGAGCCATAAATAGTTCAAATATAAGGATCTGGTTAAAATGTTGTGACGCTGAACGTCAGTCTTCTGTTGTGTAAAATGCAGAGAGATCCTCAGGACCGCCACATGCACGGCTGTGGGAGTCGTCATTTGCTTTTCAATCGATAAAGAGTGAGTTTAACCCATAATTTGAGCCCATAATTGCCTTGATTTAAGATTTGCTTAATAAAATCTATAATTTTGTCACAGGGTTTTTGAGGAGACCATTCCTTTTGAAAGCCTTGAGCTCCATGATGAGTGAGTTTTACATCTTATTTTAGTCTTCAATTTGTAGCACAGCTATATCAGAAATGCCTACAAATCTGGAAATGCAGCTCAAACTGGCAGAAATCAGTGGGCTGATATTAATTAGTTAACAAATCTGCCGTTTTATAATGAAAACATGTGGCACAAACTGCATACCCACATGTACATCTGACCATATATACAAATCTTTGTAAGAAAGATTGCAAAAATAACCGCTTAAATACAATCTGCACTGTTTGTTTAAGCTACTTATTTAAAATGAGCTGAATCAACTCAATTTGTGAATTTTTTTGTAACAACTTAATTATTTTATGTTCATTCATTTATTGATTCATTCATTTTCTTTTCGGCTTGGTCCCTTTATTAATCCGCGGTCACCACAGCGGAATGAACCACCAACTTATCCAGCATATGTTTTACACAGCAGATGCCCTTCCAGCTGCAACCCATCACTGGGAAACACCCATAGACTTCCATTCACACACATACACTACGGACAATTTAGCCAACCCAGTTCACCTATACCACATTTCAAGAGTTCACACTTAGCTGATGATTTAATATAAGCTTGTTTGGCATGCTGTCCCAGGAGAGAGCCCTGAGCTTGAGGGATCCTCGAGCCCAGAGCTCCCTCCCATTTGTAGAGCGAGGAGCGTTACCTTAGGTAGATCTCAAACTCCCCGGCTGCGGTAGCTAAGGAAACACTTGAGGAGGAAGGGGGTTAGACGAGTGTCTGAATTGCTTAATCTGTTGTGAATTAAGTATATCTTTGCGGGTTGGAGGAAACCGGAGGACCCGGGGGAAACCCACATGGACACGGGGAGAACATACAAACTCCGCACAGAAACCAGGGCTAATAATAATTCCTTACATTTATATGGCGCTTTTCTGGGCACTCAAAGCGCTTTACACATAGGGGGAGAATCTCCTCATCCACCACCAGTGTGCAGCATCCACCTGGATGATGTGACGGCAGCCATTTTGCGCCAGACCACACACCAGCTGATTGGTGGAGAGGAGACAGAGTGATGAAGCCAGTTATGATATGGGGATGGTTAGGAGCCCATGATGGACAGAGGCCAGTGGGCAGATTTGGCCAGGATGCCGGGGTTAAACCCCTACTCTTTTTCGAAGGACTGGGATTTTTAATGACCACAGAGAGTCAGGACCTCGGTTTAAAGTCTCATCCGAAAGACGGCCCTCACTGAGCAGTATAAAGTCCTTGTCACTATACTGGGGCATTAGGACCCACACAGACCGCAGGTTGGAAGCCCCCTGCTGGCCTCACTAACACCACTTCGGCAGCAACCTAGTTTTCCCATGTGGTCTCCCATCCAGGTACTGACAGGGCGCAGCCCTGCTTAGCTTCAGTGGGCGACCATGTGAGAGTTGCAGAGAGCTAACTGCCAGAGTGTTCTTGCTGTGGGGCAACAGTGCTAACCACTGGGCCGTCGTGCCGCCCAATCTATGAAAAGGAGGAGAAGGGGGAGGAAAGGGGGGGTTTCTTCCATACGAAGATAATTGTGGACTGTAACTGTGGTTATTTAAAGTAAATGGGGAATCATATGATTGGGAGATCATGATTAGGTAATGCGAGACCGGCTGTGATAAATCATAAGCATGCGATTCTCTCGAAATTAGTTTATGAATAAACTTCACATCTTTGGACTTGTGGGAGGGAAACCGGAGCACCCGGAGGAAACCCACGCCAACACGGAGAGAACATGCAAACTCTATACAGAAACGCCAACTGACCCAGCTGAGGCTCAAACCAGCGACCTTCTTGCTGTGAGGTGAGAGCGCTACCCACTGCGCCACCGTGCTGCCTGTTTTATGTTCAGTCTACTTAAATTTGTAAAAACTAATAAGTTAACTTAACGCCTTCATGTTATCTCAACACAAATTTTCTAAAGTGAATATTTCCCAAGTGATGGTTATTGGACCAAGAAGATTTACACATATTGTTTGATTATCTGCTCATGCTCCTCCCAAACTGTGTTAATAAAACATCACATAAATGGAGGAAAACGTAAAACAAATAGAACTTGTCACTGTTGAATTGAAAACAGTGTTGTGTAAATGTTCCCTCAGCTTGAATCTCTGTCTGCCACCATCTCCACAGTAGGCTATGCGGTTTGCTGTCATTTGCTAGATGTGTTGGGTAGACATGTAAGTTTATTCATAAACCCCAAAATTAATATTCATTGGCAGAAATTTCTGAAGATAACTGGCTGGTCCAAGTGGACATTCATATTACTTATTTTTGGGCATTATTATTCTAGGCTCATGTTTTAATTGTTATGGTATGGTATTATTTTAGCATTTAGCATCATGGGTTTAGGGCATGTTGGAGATAAGTTATTAATTGTAAATTGTTTTTGCAGTGCTAATGTCTCTGAAATTGATGAAAAGCCAGAGAAAGCTCGGTAAGTTTTGTTAATGTTTTATTAAAAAAATATTGCCTTTAAGCTTGTTTCACATACCCCAGCAGGCACAGGACGTCAACATAATGTCAGATTGACTTTTTGGAAATTTTATTTGGAAAAAAAAAGAACTCAACGTCAGGCTGACGTCAATGTCCAACGTTGGACAGACGGTGCATTTTGGCCACTTTCCAACGCAACCTAAAATCAACCAAATATTAACATATAATGATGTTACAGCTTGACGTTGTGTGGACATTACCACTAAGACATCTATGAGATGTTGGATTTTGGTTGCCATATCTGACAAACAAACATCAGTATTTGATGTCAATATTAACATCTTGCATTTTGGCCACTTTCCAACGCAACCTAAAATCAAGCAAATGTCAACATATAATGACGTTACAGCTTGACGTTGTGTGGACGTTACCACTATGACGTCTATAAGATGTTGGATTTTGGTTGCCATAATTGATAAACAAACGTCAGTATCTGATGTCAATATTAATGCCCTATTCACACGGGGCTTCAGCGTCAATGCTTGACAGAGGGCGTGTCTGCAGTTGGGTCTGACGCGATCGTCATAGCAGCATTAGCGAATGAAATGAGTCTGCAATCAGCCACTGTCTGAGCTAGTGTATTTGCAAACAGAGATTTGATTGGCTGACGCTTCCGTCGGCGCTTAAAAAAAGTTGAGAAAGTCCCAACTTCTGCAGCGAGCAACGCCACTGAAGCGGCGCCGACGGATTCAGAATGCAGTTCGGCAACGTCTGACGTCACCTGTTCAAAGTGAATAGGAAGCGTTAAGGCTGACGCCCAGTGTGAATGGGGCGTAAGATGTTGGATTTTGGTCACTTTCCAACGCAACCTAAAATCAACCAAATGTCAACATATAATGATGTTACAGCTTGACGTTGTGTGGACGTTACCACTATGACGTCTATAGGATGTTGGATTTTGGTTGCCATAATTGACAAACAAACGTCAGTATCTGATGTCAAATTTAAGATGTTGGATTTTGGTCACTTTCCAACACATCCTAAAATCAACCAAATGTCAACATATAATGATGTTACAGCTTGACGTTGTGTGGACGTTACCAATATGACGTCTATAAGATGTTGGATTTTGCTCACTTTCCAACACACAATCAATCTAATGTCAACGTCATTTCATGTCGTTATTGGACATCAAAATAACACTGTCCTTAGATGCTGATGACCTAATACTAATAATAATAAAAAATAATACATCTTTAATAATAGAATTGAAAACTTCTTAATGTTACTAATTTATTTTCAGACAAATGCTTATCATCAAATTTTTTTCAAGGAAGTATGAATTTTTTTATACCATTTTCAGTCAGAGTCATGATGCTTAAAATTCAGCTTTGCCATTCAAAGATGTATAAAATATAAATATATATCTAAATTGATAATAGCTGTTGTAATATTTTGCAATATTAGTGCTTTCGGCAGTACTCTTCTCTAAACAAATGGAGCTGTGGTGAAAATAAAGAATTAATTAATATTAAAAATATCAGTGAGCGCAAACTTTTAACATTAATGTAAAAATGAAAACTCCATCATCATTTATTTTCCCTTTACTTGTTGAAAACCTATTTAAGTCTCTTTCTTCGGATGAACACTAAAGAAAATATTTTGAGGAAAGCTGTAAAGCTGTAACCATTGACTTCCATAGTACTGTATTTGTTTTATCTACTATTGAAGTCAATGCTTACAGGCTTTCAGCTTTCAAAAGATTTTATTTAGTGTTCGACTGAAGATAGAAACTAATAAATGTTTACAACCCTACTATTAGTAAATAGTGAGTTAATTCATTTTTTGAGTGAACTATCCCTATTAAGTACTGTCATAATAATGTTATGTGTAATATTTACATATAATTTCCTTTAAACTCCTGGTTTACATGAATCTAGGATTTCCTAAGTATAGCACTGAAATTAGTTTGATTGTTCAAACTTTCGTTTTTCTATAATGATTTGTGCTGTCTCCAGGCCGGAAACATCTCTAAAGCTGAAAGATCTCGTCCCTGTTCTGTACCAGGAGGGAAGTTATCAAGGAGATCCTGTCACTCTTGGAATCGGCGGTTTTGGAAAAGTGGAGCTGGTATGACAGAAGAGCGCAGACTGGAGGCTTTAGGCCCTATCATACACTCTGCTAAATGTGACGTCAGGCACGGCGCAAGTCTTTTTTTCCTATAGTTTCAGCCTGACACAGGCATCATTTCACATCCTGCGCCACGTTGATTAAATAGCAAATACCTTTGCATTAATTTGAACACCTGTGTGTGTGCTGGAGGTGTGTTAAGGTGCATTGTTGGTATTTTGAGAGAACTGAAATAGACCACTTCATTGACCGACTAAAAGCTGGCCTAAAGTGAACGGTGCAGTGTTTTTTTTTTTTTTTGTTTGTGGTGGTGTGTCTGTGTGTGTGTTGGGGGAGCAGTCATATACACCTATAGGCAGGTCCACAACATGCATACATACACATTGCTTATTACCAGTGTTAGGTGTAACGTGTTCCACAGTAAGGAGCTACTGTATTCTAATGACATTTTTGAGGAACGTTTTGAGGACATTTTAAATGTGTGTAATCTGATTACAGTTACTAAAGTCAGTGTTATTGCATAACTTGCGTTACAAATATAGTTTTTAGAAGAAAAAAAGCTTCTTTGAAATCACATTTTCCGCTGCAACTTCAGTTAATGAGCATGTGCTTTTACATTGTTGGAGAACGCCATCTGAAATGGCTGCTAACAAGAGTGTTTCCTTCATCAAGAGGGAACACAGACATTACTTTGATTTTACTGAGCGGAAAAACACAAATATTGCTGTAAAATGCAGTCTATGGCCAGTGTCTAAAGATTCTTAAACTGCTTTAACTCGACCAGCAACTTCTTCAAGCACTTGAACAGAAAGCATTCTACGACAATACTCGTCACTAAGAAGGACACTGGCACCCAAAAACATGATTTTTGTGCAGGATTGTGAGTGAAGGTATCGTCTAAATGTGAGGAGAAGTGTAACTGCTTATGGGGGCGTTCACTTATTGCATCTTTTGCATATAGGGAGTGCTTATTGCATTTCCCAGGTGCACACAGTTGAAAACCGTGAGTCACGTGACAAGAACCCACTGATCAACTTCATACTTTGGAATATAGATTTTTCCGTAGGTTAATTACCTCAGACGAACACAGGACACCCAAACACTGCAGTGCTTTTGCACACTATGGATGTCAATGGTATCCAGTTTTCTTCTACATGTCTTCATTTGAGTTTAAAAAAAAGACAAACCGGTTTGGATCAAGTGATTGATGCGAGAATTTAAAGTTTTAGGTGAATTATCTCTTTAAGCCTTTTGAATATGTCAAGCTGCTGTGATCAACCCATTGTAATGTTTTTCAGTGAATAATAAAACGACTGGTGAGCTACTAAAGAGCTGCAGTTTATTTTGTATGTTTATAGGCATATTTTATTAGTAACTTCAAAGTAAAGTAATTAATAATCTGATTACTTTTTACATGAAGTAATTAGTAGTGTAATCAAATTACAATTTTCCAGTAGTAATCAGAAATTTGTAATTCTTTTACTTTTTAAAGTAACTTACCCTACACTGCTTATTACACACACAGGGATGCGCAGCAGTACAGAAATACAGACATCCCAAGTCTCCCGGAAGTTCTGGGAGTCTCCGGCATATGCACAGAGATTCATAAATGCTTGCAACCCCCCACCCCCCCAGCGATTCACCTTCATCCATATGTTAGCCATACTCAAAATTGGTCCTCTGGTTTTGAAGTGCACACACAGATGATAATTGAGAGATGCTAATAGCAGGTTTGGTATGCTGTCCCGGGAGAGAACCCTGAGCTCGGAGATAATTGAGCCTAGTCAATTAGCATGTAAGGGTCAGGTAGTTCTGGAGAGCTCCCCCTTACAGTATAAAGGAAGAAAAGGGGGAGATGGGGTGGATAGGGGGGTTCTTCAAAAACTAAGATGAGGGAGGTAAGGTGAAATGGGCTATTTATTGTAGGTTTGGGTTAATCTGATGAATGAGTTTATCGATGATTGCAGATGAGAGGCCAGCCACAATCAATCATATCACGTTCTCCTCTCCAAATTAGTTTAGAAAACTTCACTAAAACAGAGCCCATTAGCAGTCTTGAGGTCTTTCTGGTCAGATACTGAGTATAAATGTGAGTTGTTAATAATATATTTGCTTGTTGTTTACCAGGTAACCACCCTGGAGCACAGAAAGTACTTCGCCATGAAGAGGATCAGTAAACAGCATGTTGTTGCGAAGAAGCAGGAAGCGCACATTCTCCTGGAAAAGAAAATTCTCCAGGCTATCCGATGTGATTTCATTGTCAGGTCTGTGTTTCTGCCTCTAGTCATATTTAGTCTAGTGTTCCAGCTGTTAGCGGATTGGTCACGGTATAATCTAGTGTCTGATTTTCTCCTCTGGCACAGGCTGCATGCTGCCTTCAAAGATTCACGCTACGTCTACATGATAATGGAGTTTTGTCCTGGTGGGGAAATCTGGACCAAACTGAAAGAAGCGTGAGTTGTTAAAGAGTTTGTGATGTTTGCCGTCCCTAATACAGAAATTAGCAGAAAAACCCTGGCGACCACATTAAAATGCCCTGACAGCCACTCTTAGTGGAACTAAACAAATAACCACACATTGGCATTGTTTTTTTGTCCTCATTTGGTTTGAAACATAATTACAGCTGATCATTAATTAGAATGCTTTTTCAGTCTGTATGAAGCAAACTCTGTGTTCTCTAATTAGCGCTGTTTGAATGTGTGAATGTAGAGTTTTGTTTTGTCATGTTGCAGAGGACGCTTTGAGGAGAAAATAGCTGTGTTCATAACAGCGTGTGTGGTTGAAGCCTATGCATACCTCCATAACAAAGGGATCCTGTACCGAGACCTGAAACCAGAAAACCTCATGCTGGACTCTAAAGGATATGTGAAACTGGTAAAAAAAAGAGAATTAAATAAATAAAAATAAATGCTCTTTCCTCCCGCTCCCTCCTCTTGCCATATTCATCCACAGTGGCTATAGTATTGTTCAGCATCATTTTAATGTGATGCAGCTTTCAACAGTGACTTCTTACAAAAAATGCTTTCCTGCTTTTCATAAATGGAGCAATTACAGCTGGGTACACTGATAAGCTGTTAATAAAATTGTGATAATTTGTCACTGTGACAATTCAGTACGCCCACATGAAAATGAAAACTGTCATGCTGCCACTCGTTAGGTCTACGTCTACGCTAATCTGAAAATATATTTATAACAGATGATTTAACATATTTATATTTAATTTGTATTATATAGAAATCTTTATATCTAAATATTAACTTTTTGGGAATATATACATACATGTACAGGGGTTGGACAATGAAACTGAAACACTGAAGATTTGACCAGTCTGGTGGCCAACCTTCATTGATTGCACATATTTGCAAAGCACTTTGCTAGCTAGCCTCTGTTACACTCACCCCCCTAAACCTCACGCCCATCCCGGACGAGCCCCCACATGTAACCCACCAGTCCTACTGCACCCAACCCGATCTGAGCTGGGATCGGATGGGTAATTCTTTGCATAGGAGTCGGTTGCTCTAACAAAGAGGCTAAAGACCATGGCCTCTTGCGTCTGTTGCTAGAGCACCTTTGGAGGTCAGGGGAGTGAGGTTTACGTGCATAGCACTTCGCTATCTGGCCTCCAATACACTCACCCCCCCTAAACTTCACTCTCACCCTGGCTGAGCCCCCACAAGTAACTCACTGGTACTACTGCACCCAACCCGGTCTGAACTGCGATCAAACCGGTGATTCTTTGTATAGGAGTTGGTTGCTCTATCAAGAAGACTAAAGACCATGGCCTCTAGTGTCTGTCGCTAGAGTACCTTGTGAGGTCAGGGGAGGGAGGTTTACCTGCTTAGCACTTCTCTAGCTGGCCTCTGTTACACTCACCCCCGTAAACCTCACTCTTATCCCGGACGAGCCCCCACATGTAACCCACCGGTCCTTCTGCACCCAACCTGGTCTGAGCTGGAATCAAACCGGTGATTCATTGCATGAGAGTCGGTTGCTCTAACAAGGAGGCTAAAGATCATGGCCTCGAAGGTCTGTGGCTGGAGCACCTTTTTTTGAGGTCAGAGGAGTGAGGACCACTTGCATAGCACTTCCCTAGCTGGCCTCTGTTACAGGTGCATTATCCACCAAGGCAACCCAGGGTGCTGATTTATAATAGGGCAAACTGGCAATGTGCTGGTCATAGAGACCAAAAACAAAGACATTCTGACACGTAAAGCACCTTCTTAAAGCAGAATTATTGACCTTAGCATTGTTTTTTTCAGATAAACAGGTATGATCAGTTAGCATGTTTCTTAAATATTTCCAAACGTATTATGTTATTTTTATGTTTGAGAATAGACTTTTAATTTAAACCTGGTATATTCTGTCAATAGGTGACAAACACTTTCAGTAAAGCCAACATGACTAAACGTCTTTCAAACATAATTTATTTTAACCTGTTGGTGCGATTTACATCCCGTTTTTTGTATTTGTTTAATTTCAGGTTGATTTTGGTTTTGCAAAAGAGCTTTCTCGCGGTGAAAAGACATACTCGTTTTGCGGTACACCTGAATATATCTCTCCAGAGATCATTCAGAACCAGGGCCATGACATTGCTGCTGACTTCTGGTCGCTTGGTGTTCTAATCTATGAGCTACTTGTGGGCAGGTAATGAAGTTTCCTCACACATTGTTTTCTGCATGCTCCGTCATTGTGCCACAACAGTAAATTGTCAGTTTCATCAGTTCCCCATCAAGCTGAGGGGTTAAGGGAGTTGTTATACAAATTAAATCATTATAAATAGTAAGTAGAGTGCTTTAAACATCATTATGTGACAATGACACACGGTTCACTGTTTAATTTGCTCTTGCAGTTATCCTTTCTAAAATTACTCCGAGACTCATTTTCCCTTGCAAAGTGATTTACTACTTCCAATGATACCACCCTGTGCTTTATCTACAAGTGGATAAATGCATCTGAAAATGAATATCTATCAGAGAAGAACTGCAGAAAATGATGTGCTGCTTTGCACATTTTTAAGAATGCAATAAGCTTAGTTTTTACCACCTGCTACTGCATGTATGTTTTTTTTTCATACAAATGATTAAAGGGATAGTTCACCTAAAAAATACTTGTTTCAAACCTTTATGACTTTCATCAGTTGAACACAAACAAATCTATTTTGTTTCTATCTATTTGTGTTCAACAGAAGAAAGAAACTCATAAAGGTTAATAATCACTTGAGAGGGCATAAACAGTGAGTACATTTTCATTTTTGGGTGAGCAATCCCTTTAAATCAGGAACCATAAGCCCTAAGATTGTGTTTTGTCATGAAGCTGAAATTTGCAGGAGAGCGATATCCAAATGCTGTATGCTTTTAAAAACAAAACAAAGAGAAAAGGCTAAGCCAGACATGTCAACTGACTGCCATCTCTTGACAAGACTTGACAATTAACACAGAAAATGTAACAGAGCCCCACTTTATGGAGGCTGGTGAAGCCAACAGTAAGTCTCTGCATAACAGGAGAGGCCTGAATGCACTTCTAGGACCTGATCTCATGAGGAAACTTAACTATTTAATGTTTTGTCAGTTTAGTGGTTAATTCATACGAATTTATACGAGTTTAGTTGTACAAAAATGTACAATTTTTAAAAGAAGGTGTGGCACCAAACTCCACCCCTAAACCCAATTGTCATTGGAGACGAGCAAATTTCACTAAATTGTACAAATGAGATCATATGAATTAAAACATTTAAGCCACTAAATCATCTCGCCTCACAGCAAGAAGGTCCCTGGTTCGAGCCTCAGCTGGGTCAGTTAGTGTTTCTGTGTGGAGTTTGCATGTTCTCCTCGTGTTTGCGTGAGTTTCCTCCGAGTGCTCAGGTTTCCCCCACAAGTCCAAAGACATGCGGTACAGGTGAATTGGGTAAGCTAAAATTGTCCGTAGTGTATGTGTGTGAATGAGAGTGTATTGGGGTTTCCCAGCGATGGGTTGCAGCTGGAAGGGCATTCACTGCATGAAACGTTCTGGATGAGTTGGCGGTTCATTCCGCTGTGGCGATTCCTGATTGATAAAGGGACTAAGTCGAAAAAGAAAATGAATGGATGAATGAATGAAGCCACTAAATCAAAAAGTTACAAATCACCGTGAGACAGCGTTGGTATTTCTAAGACCCTAGCTTTACCCCTGTTGTTACTGATTCGTCCTGTAGGGGCTGAACAATATAAATGATATATCTGAAGTTAACGCTTACCTTCCAAGTGCAAGGAGTCGGGGTGTTGCAGACAGGGCAAGGTGCCGGGCTGGGGCCGGCAGGGCAAGGAGACTTTGTGTTGCAGGTAGGGGAATTAGCCGGGCTGGGGCCAGCAGGGCAAAGAGCCTGGGAGGTGCAGGCACTGAGCTGTACTCTGGGGCTGGAGCCAACACTAGCGGAAGCTCCGAGGTTATTGTGGTGGAGGAGCCCATTCTCCGCCTACACTACTGTACATTTGATGGCGGGAAGCTGGCCACTCTTCAAACACTGCAGTATACTCCAGGACTGCTGCAGCATCTGTTGTGGATGCCTCATGAACCATGTCACCTCTGGGTGGGTGATGGGTAAGGCAGAGCCACTTTTCCTCCTTTGAGGACTGGGCACTCACTGACTGCAGATGGAACTAGAGAGCAGTCAGTGAGTCGGGACTTCGTGCTAAGGGGATGTAGACAGTAAACAAAGCGCCAAAACAGCCTTTCTACTGGGCTGAGGGGGACTGTGATGCAGGTGTTGAATGCCTCCTTTAGGTCTAAGTTGTCCTAATAGTCCAGTCTATACACTACAGCAAAGAAGTCATGAGCAAAGTTCTTGACATCTATTCTACATCTTGTCTGCTGAGTTCTTTTGTGGCCAGTTTGTGCTGTCACGGTTGGGTAGGGAGGAGACGGGAACTGAAGTGCAGCATCAATAAAGATGGGCTTTAAAAAAATTCAACAAAACGTGTTTACATGAAACAAAACCCTGAAGCACACGGCCATGATGAAAACATGAAGCCATGTGCTCTACATAACACCAACACAGGACTGAATGCAAGACACAAGTACACGGTAAATAAAACGCGTACAGCACACTCCCACATGTGGCATCCATGATCCCACCGCCAACCAAAACAGAAACTTTTCTGAAGTGCTGAGAATGAAACAGCATGCCATGAACATACAACAAACACAAAGACGAGAGAGTGTCAGGCGGGAGCTCCTTACAAAGACGAACACACAGACAAAGACAGGCCATATGAGCGCACAACCCGGGAAAATCGAGCCGTGCGCATCATAAAAGACAAGACAGGACTAGTCCTGACACTTGTATAATGATCACTGCAAACTAAACTGAAGCATTTGTTTTGTTTTTTTATGAAAGCTATAAACATAAAAAATGTAAATTAAAAACTAAATTAAATGATGATAACAGTATGGTTTCATTTGCCCTTAAGCCCACCCTTCTCCAGTTCAGAGCCACAGAAGATCTATGCCAAAATCCTGGATGGAGTGCTGAATTTCCCTTCATATATGGGTGAAGGTGCCAAATCTATCATCAGTAAACTGTGCAGGTAATCTAGAATAAAGATTAGGCCTTGTTCTGTTTTGGTCTTTATTTTAATGTTTCCATTAAATGCTATTTAGGTATTTACAATTTCATTTTCCTTAAGGCTACGTCCTGGACAGCGTTTGGGCAACACAAAAAATGGAATCAAAGATGTGCGACATCACAGGTGACCTTTATTAACTAGTAGTTATGTATTTATGCATTTAACACACTGGTCTGACAACAGTTCTGCTGTGTATCAATGCACAACAGTGTTTCATTTCTAGATGATTCTGCATTTTGAACGAATCATGTGAACCAGTGTCAATGGCCCACACTCCTGAATGAATAATGCCCCTTTATTCCTAACATGGACATGAGCTTTAATATTTCCCAAGTGCCATTCAGCAAGGACATTTTTCACAGTATTATGATTTTTTTAGTTAAGCTGGAATAAAAAAATAATAATTAAAAAACTAAACATTTTTAGGAAACCACTGTTGTCCAACAACTTGCCTAATTAACTTTAAACTGAGTACTAGTATCTTGCAAACTAACTAGTAAAATGGGCTATATATATCATCATGTCTATGACAAAATAAAGTTATTAAAAAATACTTTTTAAAATTACTATGTTTAAAAATGTTTTGGGGAAAAAAACACTTGAAAATATTTGAAAAAGAATTAAAAATACACAGGAGAACTAATAATTTTGCCTTCGACTGCTTTCAAACCATTCAAACCATAGTTTAGACACCTATCACAGCTAAATCACTATATTTTAGAAAATGGTGACAAACTTTAAAGTTATTCGCAGCTAAACTGTGTCAGATCAAATCATCTGGATAATGTCTGATAGCATTGATAGACAGGTACAGTATGCAAAGAAATACAATCAACCAAAAAACTGTTATTAATACATATATTTACACAGCTATCAATACTTTATCCATAGTTTCATAAGCTTAAAAGGCTTATGAAACCACATGTAAAAATGCTAACAAAAAGATATGTACACACACAGACACAAACAATTACCATTAAGATTTACTGGCCATTTTTATTTTGATGGATACAAAAAGCTACATTCAAGCGTAACCCACCCGTCCTACTGCCCCCAACTCGGTCTGAGCTGGAATCAAACCAGGGATTCTTTGCATGGGAGTCGGTTGCTCTAACAAAAAGGCTACAGACCAGGTGTGCTCAACCCTATTCCTGGTGATCGACCTTCCTGCAGTTTTCAGTTGCAGCTCTTATCAAACACACCTGCCTGTGATTATCAAGTGCTCCTCACGTTCTAAATAATTGGTTCAGGTGTGTTTGATCAGGGTTAGAGCTGAAATCTGCAGGAAGGTCGATCGCCAGGAACAGGGTTGAGCACCCCTGCTATAGACCATGACCTCTAGCGTCTCTCGTTTTAGAGGTGTGAGGTTTACCTGCAAAGCACTTTGTTTGCTAGCCTCTGTTACACTCATGCCCTAAACCTCACTCCCATCCCGGACAACCCTTTATGTGTAACCCACCGGTCCTTCTGCACACAACCCGGTCTGAACTGGGATTGAACCAGTGATTCTTTGCATGAGAGTCGGTTGCTCTAACAAGGAAGCTAAAGATCATGGCTTCTAATGTCTATCACTAGATCACCTTTATTGGTCAGAGGAGTGAGGTTTACCTGCATAGCACTTCACTAGCTGGCCTCTGTTACACTCACCCCCCTAAACCGCACTCTCATCCTGGACAACCCCTTATGTGTAACCCACCAGTCCTACTGCATCCAACCCGGTGTGAGCTGGAATCGAAACAGGGATTCTTTGCATGGAAGTTGGTTGCTCTAATAAGGAGGCGAAAGACCTGTAGCATCTCTCGCTTTAGAGGTCAGAGGAGCGAGGTTTACCTGCATAGAGCTTCACTAGCTGGCCTCGGTTACACTATCTTTCAGTGCGATTGGTGTACAAATTGTGTTTACTGATGGCAAAGTTTCTCTCAATTTCTTCTCAGGTGGTTTAACAGCATTAACTGGCATAAATTAAGAATGGGGCAGCTGGAGGCACCGACGGTTCGACTCATAAGAAAGGTCAAATTTTACATCATATTTATTACACAGATCATCTGACACTTTGTTCAAAAACAGTAAAATATTTTAATCACAATGGTTATTAACGTTATTTATATATACATTAGGGGTATAATAGTACATTATCTTTAATATTAATCTTAAACCGTCACTCTGTGGGGGTCACAGTTCAGGTCACAACAAATACAGTCAGAGCAGATGTGCCAATCGCTTTAATTATGCAAAAAAAACTACAGCAGTGCAACAACTTGGCAGCCATTCACAAAGAACACATCTGCATCTGAAAACAAAGTGGTCAGAAATGGTTCCACCATGTTTCTGTTCTACTGTAAACAGAAGCTTGCAACGCTTGTTTCACCTGCGAGTTCTTCTGACTGGTCCACTGCTGTGGGACTGATTAATGAATGCCACTGCGTGTAAAAGGTGAACCTGTTTGATCTTGACTCTGACTCAAAAAAACGCATCGCTCATGCACTCAGTGCTCAGGCACTGCAGAAGACACAAGTGTATAATGGTCTTGCATGTGCGTCAACTGCGTTTACATCAGCGGTGCCAAAACTCGCTCCTGGAGGGCCGATGCCCTGCAGAGTTTAGCTCCAATCTCCTTCAAGACACCTGACTGGAAGTTTTAGTATACCTAGAAATAGGTTGATTAGCTGGTCCAGGTGTGTTTCAAGAGTTCACACTTAGCTGATGATTGATTATAAGCAAGTTTGGCATGCTGTCCCAGGAGAGAGCCCTGAGCTCAAAAGGTCCTTGAGCCCTGGGCTCCCTCCCGTTTGCAGGGCGAGAGGGGAGCTTTGAGATCTCGAGAACTCCCCCCTTTTGTAAGAGTTGATGACAGAAAATAGTTGCTACGGAGAGATATGCTGATGGATAAAAGTTTGACTAGTGCTAAATTTAGATTGTTCAATTAACTTGTAGTGCATGTTTTTGGAACGTGGGAGGAAACCGGAGAAACCCCGGGGGAAACCCACGCAAGCACGGGAAGAACATGCTAACTTCACACAGAAACGACAGCCGGTCTGTTAAAGGACTTGAACTGGTGACGTTCTTGCTGTGAGGCAACAGTGCTAGTCACTTGGCCACCGTGCCGCCCTATGAAAGGAAAAGAGGAGGAGTAGGGGTGGAAGGGGGGATTCTTCAAATGAAGATGACTGTAGTAAGAAACCCTGGCTCTTTATAGTGGGTTAGAAATCGTCTGATTGGTTGGTCATACATGGTTAATGCATGACCAGCCGTGTTCAATCATAATCACGTGATCCTCTCCAAATTAGTTTATAAATAAACTTCACTTATTTGATGTTGTAATAAAAATACGCAGACACTAGTCCTTCAGCACTTCTGGTTTACATGGAAATATACGATTCTGCCTGAGTCCCTTCCCACACACACATATAAGACTGAACAGTTGTTGTCTACTGCAGCCACTGTTATGACGGGCACAGTGCTAGACTATTCATCAAATGAGATTTCAGCTTTGAAGCCTAGTAAATCTATGCACAATTACTGTTTTTCTGTTGTTTAAGGAGAGGGTTGGGCTTAGCTTTGAACGTTTAATACTGAAGTCTCCTAATTATAAAGAAAATACTGTATGTTTTTTCATTATTCTATTTATTTTGGATAACAAGAAACTCTTCGGTTCTGTAGCTGATTGTGACAAAACACTTCTGCCTGTTCAAAAAGAACAGACAGAAGCAAGCACTGGGGATTTGTTATTATTCCTGAGATAACAAACCCTTATCGAACTATGACCCCAAAACCGAGGTACGTACCCAAATGTGACTTCTGTGTTACTCCCCTAATATATATCTTTTTCAACATCTGGTCTCAGTTTTCTTCAGTGATCACATTCAAAAATGTAAATTATCTGCACATGACAAGCTACAAAAGTTCTGTTTCATTAATTGTGTCTGCGTGTTTTCGGTTTACAGGGTCCTTGCTATATAAACTTTGACCGCTTTCCTTATGACAAGACCCAGGCGGAGGAGGAATTCTCAGGCTGGGATTGTGACTTCTGAACAAGTCTTAAGATCTCTGACATATCTCAAATTCTCAGGTTATCTCATGTTTAATGCTCATAGCAGCATATCATAAGGGAAGAACTTTCTGACGATTGGTATATGACTGAACTTTAGTATCTTTCCACAAAGGGAAAGTAAAAGAGCTCCTTACAGGACATTTGCTGGTGAGGTTTTAAATGCCCATTTCAAATATATTGGTTTTATTCTGAAGTGATTTCAGACACTGTGATCCATAGCTACTAGAGAAAACTAGAGCCAACTTTGCACTAGAAAAATTATCATTATCTTTCAATTTAATGTAAAAATAAACATTTGTATCTGTCTCCATTGTCGTACACAATACCTATATGTACATGCACATGTCAGACTATTCATGTTCAGGCCAATCAGTCAGATTATAATGTAAATTCATGATTTACTTTATTTACTTGTTTAATGAGCTAAAATGTTATATATGATCTATATATGATCTGTCACCAGTAACTGGATGTTAAGACTTTTATTTGTAATTTATTTTCAGTAATTTGTTTTTGTGGCAACCACAAAGCTTTTAGTTTTTAAGTCAAAGGACTGCGATGTCATTGTGGTTTTGTACTTTTGTTGCTGATGTGTTATAATAAAGAATTTGTTACGACCCCGGTCTAGGGTCAAGGACGTAACATAAATAAAACACTCGACAAATAAAAAAACTTTTAAACCCTTAAAGTCGGACTGTTTATTTATTTGGGTTTTTTTTTTTTTTTTTGTCGTTTTCTCTTTTTTTCAAACATCCAAAATGTGAAGCCTTTACTTCGGAGAGGACCAGGCCCGGCTCCAGCTTGGAACTTTAGGGTGGGCCAAAAAAGTATATATATATATATATATATATATATGTGTGTGTGTGTGTGTGTGTGTGTGTGTGTGTGTGTGTATATATATATATAGCATTGTTACTGTCAATTCAGTTACAATTAATAACCCATAAGAATTTTTCTTGCTATAATTTATTGATATTTCTACACATCGCTAAATTCATCAATAATGGAGTGCGCAAACAATATAAAAACCTGTTTATTTCTTTCAAATGAAATGATTTAATCATTTATGTTTAGAAAAAGCTGAATTATAAAAAATAAAATTCAATAAGGTACTGGAAATGATTGCTGTTTTTAAAGTTTTATTCCTTAACTTTTTGAAATGTCAAATACAGTACACCTGCAATAGAATCACCCATATTGCTTTTAATGCATATAATAATCTTTACAATAACTGTAACTAGTATTTTCACAATGCTGAGATATCCAGCTTTAAGATGATAACTTGAAAAAATATAAATATTCCATACCATTTTCTATATTTTGTAATCTTATTATTATTGTGGGGATTGTTGTGCATCTCCCGATTATCCTACTCAGTGCTGCTGAACTGTTTGCGTTCTTTAAGACTTTCTATTGTATGAATTACAACTGCACGAAATAATATAAAAGGGAAGTGTGTTTGGAATGCACGCTGAGATGCGTGATGGGCACAGAAATCTTGCTCTATGCTGAAATAGCTTCTCTTTCATCTAATGCAGCTAAAATGGTTTAAAATTATTATAACGGAATACTTTAATGAAGACTGTAAATGAGCCTGGCTTGACAAAACATGTTTTTAAAGTTCACAGTCACATCATATGCTGCTTTTTCAGTTATGAAATGCATGGTAAAAAATCTGATGTGGGGCCAGAGTGGGCCAAGCTTCTGATTTGACCCAACCCTGCATTAAATGTAACAAAGTTTGTCCTCAATATTATGTTATCAGTCAGTAATGTAAGCAAACTGATGCTTGGAGTGATTAGTTCTTGTGTGCATTAGCAGTTTTGAACAAAATGGGTGTGTCAATCCTTAAATGACCCACTTGTTATATGTACCCCCCTGCACTCCCCCCACTCACCATCATGAACAGCACTGTGGTGGCAGTGGAGTCATTCAGGTTCCTGGGCACCACCATCTCTCAGGATCTGAAGTGGGACATTCACATAGACTCCATTGTAAAGAAAGCCCAGCAGAGACTGTACTTCCTTCGTCAGCTGAGGAAGTTCAACCTGCCACAGGAGCTGCTCGTACAGTTCTACTCAGCTGTCATCCAATCCATCCTCTGCACTTCAATCACCGTCTGGTTCAGCTCAGCTGCCAAAACCGACCTCCGTAGACTACAGCGAATAGTCCGGACTGCTGAACGAATCACTGGCACTACCCTTCCTACACTTCAAGAACTGTACTCTTCCAGAGTGAGTGAAAGGGCTCGTAAAATCACTCTGGACGCCTCACACCCAGCACACTACCTGTTCCAGCTGTTACCATCTGGTCGGCGCTACAGAGCACCAAGCACAAAAACAGCCAGACACAGGAAAAGTTTCTTTCCTCAGGCCATCTACCTCATGAACAGTTCAATATTCCCCTACTGTGCAATAAACGTGCAATACTTTCTCATACGCACTTGTACACAGCACCTTATAACCTGTATATTTACAACATATCTGTACATACAACTCAACATCCAGATCCTTTGGCTAATTGCATCTCTGTTTAATGTTGATCATCTTTTTTTCATATTCATTTTGTGAATGTGTGTGTGTGTGTGTGTGTGTGTGTGTGTGTGTGTGTGTGTGTGT
>CAIGQZ010027068.1:693025-705261 GCA_903798205.1 Danio tinwini | reverse complement strand
GTTGGGTTTAGGGAAGCGGGTGATTGGGTCAATCTGTGCTTTTGAAAACACTATCGGTTGGGTTTAGGGAAGTGGGTCAGTAGGGGATCACTTAAACCTCCAGAGGATCACTTGGTTGGTCAGTCAGTCAGTCGACAGCGGCCTCTGGTGGTTTACGTGATAACAGCAGGCCCGAATGGCACTCGCAAAAGAAATTTGAGATCTGAAAAAGCATACACAGCAGCTACTGGCGGAAACAAAAACTGCAAAAAAAGTAGGTCCTAGGTTGTATTTGGCTACATGTGACCGAGGCTTTAGTTTAAAATTAAACTTCACATCTCCCTAGAACTGGTGAATGATGATCTAGTGTTATATCTAATTAGTGCACGTTCGCTCGTTCATGACTTAAGGAGGCGTGGCTTTAGATAGCAGGTGAGGGTTGTAAAATTCTAAGCTAATATGCTAATGCTAGCATTCTGGCAGATCACCTACTGCACCTTTCATATCATGATTCACTATTAAGTGTCTGAAGTGTCTTACAATAATGTATAACATGGAAGTAGCAGCTTGCACACATTCCAATGATCCTGATTTGGACAGAATCTGGCTCACAAACAGTAAAAATGCTTTATTTTAAATCCAAGAACCTAAAGACCTTTGAAAAAGACAATTGCTTTCTTACAGTATTTGTGTGAAGATACAAAATAGCACAGGCTACCCATTTACAGTCAAACGAAGACAAAATGAAGAGAGATTGTGAACACACAATGCATTTGTAAACACTTTCAGTTGTGAGTCTACTACAAGAGAAAAACACAACAGTGCCAGTTACACCTCTGGAACTCTGATTCATCTTAGGACACATTTAATCTGTAAACATTCTTATGTCTGACTTGTCTGTACGTCTTCATTCCCTGAAGAGTGTCAAGTGGGTATAAGACATAGAAAATCTAATCATGGCTTGGCAAACATGGCAGTCCTCAGAGCGGAGCTGGTGGCTTGTATTGTGTCTCAGATCTCCATAGCAACTGCAATCTCTCCTTCTCAGTATAGCATTGTGGATGTCAGAGGTTACAGTGCTTGAGAATAATAATTATAATAAACTGAGCTGTAATCAGGCAGCATTTCAATTACATGGTAAAAACATTTCTATTTCCAACGAATCGTATTTTGTTATTAAGCAGCAGCTGCATTCAAAATGGATAAAAATGAATTCAGTTCAACTTTATTTCAAGCTGTCCGTGTTACAGTATAACTATTTGTTTAATTACTGAGTAATAATAAGTAACTACATGTACTTAATATACGATTAGGGTTAGGACGAGGATTGCTAAATTAATTGCAATTACTATATACAGTTGAAGTCAGAATTATTTGCCCCCCTGAATTATTAGCCCACTATTTAATTTTTCCCCAATTTCTTTTTAACGGAGGGACACATTTTTAATCATAATAGTTTAATAACTCATCTCTAATAACTGATTTATTTTCTCTTTGTCATGATGACAGTAAATAATATTAGACTAGATATTCTTCAAGACACTTCTATACAGCTTAAAGTGACATTTAAAGGCTTAACTAGGGTAATTAGGTTAACTAGGCAGGTTAGGGGAATTAGGCAAGTTATTGTATAATGATGGTTTGTTCTGTAGACTATTGAAAACAAAAAGCTTAAAGGGGCTAATAATATTGACCCTAAAATGATGTTTAAAAAAATTTTAAACTGCTTTTATTCTAGCCGAAATCAAACAAATAAGACTTTCTCCAGAAGAAAAAATATTATCAGACATACTGTGAAAAACTCCTTGCTCTGTTAACCCTGTCAGACCTGAAAGATCAAAAATTTTATGAAACTGAGATGCTTATTAAACCATCTAGCAAAATCAAAAATAAATAAATTGCCATATACATTTTTTATGATATTTATTTAGTATCACATTTGATGCATTAGGCGTCCTGTGCAACTTTTTGCTCACAACAATGTTAATTTTAACTACAAAAAAATAATTTTGCCCTTAAGATTTTGACAACACAGAACATTTCATGCAGTTTTTCCTCTTTGTTTATTATTATTATTATTATTTTTTATTAAATACTTTTATAGACTTGTATTATTTCACTTTGTGGTAGGCGTAATAGCAGTTTCAGTCCTTGTTCAGGTAAAGATTCACTTCACATGTACACATAGAAGTTTGAAGTGATTGCTGGAGCAGTGCTTTCATCTTTTGTCAGGTTTCTCTATGTTGGAAAATGATCAGTTTCATGCCTTCTAACATAAAAAGGCACAATGCAGCTTGACCTTTTATAAGGTGCAATTACTGTAAAATACCCACAATGCATTTTAAGATGGCATTTCAGTAACTAATTAGATTATTTAAATCATCCAAATACTGTTTGTTTGCATTGTAGTAGGTACAATATAAATTACATTACAAAAATGTGACATGATTGTTTAATAATAAAGCACCTTTTATACCTGTTGTATCAAATTTGATACATGCATTTTTAACACAATTTATTTGTAACATAAGGAATTAATTATTAAGTAACTATGCATTGTTTCAGTCAAGAAAACCTTTATTTAATAAAATTAGTAACAATAAAAATTGTATTCTTACTAAAACAACTTGAAAATTAGCACAGTTTCCAGTCAAAAAGCATGCGAGTAATTCAATGAAACCAATTTTAAAAGGCAGAAAACCCTTTTACAGGTCAAAATACAAGTATCAAATTATATACAACAGGTTTTCAAGCCCAAAATTGATCAGATTGGCATTATATAGGTTTTAGAAACTTGTGTATCAAATATGATACATGCAGCTTTATACATCATTTGGGAAATATTAAAAAAATAAAAATAATAATAATTCTGTCTTCAACTTTATGCGTAACACCTTGAAAAAAGGTGTGTAACTTGTGTAACAAGTTTTAACACATTAAAAAAAAAGTACTAAACATTTTTGCACAGCAATTAAATATGCTGACATTATATTCTGAAGCATCATGCGCCAATGAATGCAGGAGCTAGAAAAAAATTCATAATAGTGAGTTTTTACATAATTTTTAAACAAATAAATAAGGTCTTAGTAAGCATAAGAAAAAAGTCTTGCAACTCTCAAGTTTTTGATTGGCTTTGTATTGAATATCAGTGTATTAGAACAACCCCCCCCCCCATCTTTAGTCTGTTTCAAATAATGTAGGTCCTCAGAACAGCTTCAGTTGATTATATACTGGTGGGTCTTCAGAGTTGCTATGGGAAACAGTAATTAACAATGAACCGATGACACCTGTTTCCAGTTAACTGCGAATCAGGAGGAGCAACATCATCTGAGAAAAGTGAGAATGTTCTCCAATTACTCTCCTCAAGTGCCCCTTCATAATGTCTGCGCTGGAAAAGGTCAATGGTTTGAGCTGCTCTAATCTGCATATGTTGAGACTGCGCATAATTAATCCACATATAAACTGTGAGTTGTGGTTCGTTTACTATCATTTTGCTGCCTACTTTATTTTTTACATAATTACTATGCAGAAACACTGACTGTAAGGACTTAAAATAACAAAGCAATGTTGTATGCAGTCTTGTGCTGTTGTTCACACCAGATGCGGCATGTGCGAATAAATCGCAATATTCCTGCGCAAGTAGACGCGTGAACATTTTGAGTTTATTCTCCTCAATTGGGCGTGAAATTTACTTCAAAATAGACACGTGCCTGGTGACTCTGGCTTCAATGCTAAATGGCTAACATGGGCTGCGTCCGAAACAGCATACTTCCATACTATACAGTACGCTAAAATCAGTATGCGAGCCGAGTAGTGTGTCCGAATTCATAGAATTCGAAAATCAGTATGCGAGAAGTACCCGGATGACCTACTACTTCTGGCGAGATTCTGAAGTGCGCATCCCATGCATGCTGCGCTATCCCATGATGCTCCGTGAGAAAATTCATCAATGTGAGTGAAGCGATGCAATTGATGCAGGTAGGTCATGTGACCATGACAAAATGGCGGATGTAGTACGTCCGAATTCCATTTATACTACTCACATTATTACTGTATAGAACGTACTTTTCTAATGGCCGAGTAGTACATTTAAATTCAAATGCAGTACCCACTGCGTAGTAGGCGGTTTCGGACGCAGCCATGGATTTTATTGCGAGAGTAGCTGTGCTTTATGTGCTTTAGGAAGGCTGAAACACAACATAGATTCATTCGGCGCCGTGACTGAGTCCACTAGATTCTTTCAGAGGTGCACCAGCTCTGAGTTCATCAACTCCTTCAGAAACTGTATCTGGATGATGGAGGCTTTCAGCGGTGAAACCCAAAAAAGCTGGGCGACATACAATTTCATCTTTTACCGAAACCGAGAGTTGTGTATAAAATGGATTAATTTGTGTGTATGGCTATCCACTGTCAATCAATGGTGATGTGGCCAAATCACCAGTGAACTACATGAGGGCTCAAAAGAGAAACTCATGGTCTGGAGAACTAGACAACAATTAATTAATCGTCACCGTCTCTTGTAATTTCATAGCCAAGTCAAGTCATGTCAATGTTTGTTTATAAAGTGCTGTATAAGTATGCAGCATCCAAACCAGTGGTGCCCAAACTCGGTCCTGGAGGACTGGTGTCCTGCAGATTTTACCTCCACCTTGCCTTAACACACCTGCGGCGATATTTCTAGAAAGCCTAGTAAGAGCTTGATTAGCTAGCCCAGGTGTGTCTGACTGGGGTTGGAGCTAAACCAGGGATGGGCAAACTTGATCCTGGAGGGCTGGTGTCTTGCATAGTTTTGCTCCAACCCTGATCAAAACACACCTGCCTGTAGCTTTATAGTGATCTTGAAGACTCTGATTAGTGTGTTCTGGTGTGTTTGATTAGTGTTGGAGTAAAAGTCTGCAGGGACAGCGGCCCTCCAGGATTAAGTTTGCCCATCCCTGAGCTAAACTCATCAGGACACTGGCCTACCAGGACTTGGACACCTCTGATTTAACCTAAAGGACAAAAACAGACATAGGACTCTCATGTGGTATTAACAGCCAAAGAGTAGAAATGAGTCTCAAAAAAACAGAAGGGTTTTTGGCCTGCCTAACATAGACAGGCAACTTATTACATTTTGGGGCAAGCCCTGCAAAATTACGATCCCCTGGTTTATAACCTTGTGAGTGGAACAAAAGTAACTGACCAGCACATCTAAGGTTTAAACACAGACTTGACTTGACATTGACTTGATGCATTACAGTTTTGCCTTGCTCGAGATGCTCCTTTTCCATGTGTTTGTGAACTATGTTAGGGATTCATATGTAGCATTTTAATTATAAATCAAATGATCTGAACTTCCTATCAATATACTTGTAGGCTATGTCTTCTATCAATTAATGAAGTTTGAAGGGTGCCTATGGATATAAATCTAGTATACATATTGCAGACATTTATGTCTGCTTCTGTCTGAAATAAATATGTAATTTTCCATAAATTACTCACTATTTCTTTGAGGAGTGCAAAAAAAATTTGATAGGGGAGCACCATGACTGACACTGAAAGCTTGTCGGACATAGAGAAGTGGGGTAGGGTTGCAAAGGCTCAATTACCTGATCCAAAAAATCCATTATAACTTAAAGGTAGTCAATAAAGTGTTATAAATACATTGGTGGGGTAGTTCTAGAGATAAATCGAGATGCTAACCTATTTCCATTGCTGAAATCTCAGTGTCCAATTGTGTTCAAGGTGGCTTTAAAAGTTTACACAGTTTAAATTTTTTACTATAAATCATCAGTGCTCACATATATCTGTTCTCTTAAACCAAAATAGTGGCTTGGACCCAGAAACAGACCCCAGCATGCACAACACCTTAAGACGTTAATATTCGGTTAGATTTAGGTCGTGGTGTCAGGTGACCAAAATTTCATGTCTAGCCAGCGTCTAAGAACAACGTTATTTTGACGTCCAATAACGATGTCAAATGACGTTGATATTTGGTTGATTTTAGGTTGTGTTGGAAAGTGACCCAAATCCAACGTCGAGCCAACATCTTAAACCAAAATCTCATAAATAAATATTGACATTTATTCGTCAGGTATGGTAACCAAAGTCCAGCATCTGATAGACTAACATCTGATAGACGTCATAGTGGTAACGTCCACACAACATCAAGCTGTACATAATTAGATTTTGAAATTTGGTTGATTTTAGGTTGGATGCTAGACATTGATGTTGGCCTGACGTTGGGTTCTGACATCAACCCAATTATCCAAACAAAATGCAACGCCCTCATGATGTTGGTGTACAATGTCAATCTGATGTCATGTCGATGTCCCGTGCCTGCTGGGAATCTGATATGCCATGATGACTTAATAAGCAGACAGAAAACACAAGAAAAAGTAGTCATGCAGAACATTAAAATTAGGAATGTGCCATACTGTTGCTTTACTGCTCTAACAAATACTTTTTAGAGTTAAAAGTATTATTGTTTATAAAGGGATTGATGTAGATGCCATTCTGTCTCGTGATCTCTTTGGTTCCTTTTTTAGATATGCAATTTGAACAAACAAACAATAAACTGGACTGTTCGATGTGGCTTAACGGTCATAAAAGGTTACACATTGGTTGTTCATGTCAATAATGACCAACAGTAGGATGTGATTTGGAAGGTCCAAAATTTCTGATCTGAGGATACATTCTTGACATCCTCCCATGAACACCAATGTTCGTCTGGTCTGCTTGGAATGTCTGTCTCTGTTTTTCTTGGTCTTCCTTGTCTCCTGCATCTCAGCAGAAGAGTCAAACCATGCAAAGGGTGCCCAGCAAGCTCTTCCTCGGGATATCTTCATTCATTCGTTAGTTTGTGTTGATTTTCTGCCAAAGCCAAGGACGAAATACCATCAAGGATCATATCTGTAAACTTTTGGGCTTATAACTCAAATATCCCAGCCTTCATGCTTACAGTCTTTTTCTATTAAGGAATAAATGAACTACTCAAATCCACCCTAACCCTTTATGATCCTCGAGGGTCATTCCATCAAGCATTGGATGTTGCTTTACTTCTGCTTTAGCTTTATTGAAGTGGAGGAGAAGTCCCCTAAATATTTTTTGGCGAAACCTAACAGCAAGACCTGTTGGTGATGGAGCTTGATGCTCAATTCACCTTATTGTTCATTTTGGCCTCACCTGTACTCCTGCCTGCCACTCATCAGTTCAGTCTCATTCCAGCTCCCAAGTTACCCCTGCTGCCTCAACTACCGCCATCATAGCTGCCTTCACCATTGAAAGAAAACCCTCCCTTGCTGTCACAACCGCTGCCACCAGAGTCACTGCAAGAGCTGCTGCTGCCACCTCTTCTACCAGAGCCTCCAGACTCAGAACCTGCACCTCCAGACCCAGGTCTTCCAAATGCAAAGCAATTGTAGCCTTCAGATCCAGACACATCACCTCCAGACACAGATCCTCCTGCTGCAAAGCCGTTGGAGTCTCCAAATCCAGAGCGTCCATACTTAGACCCTCCAGATCAAAAGCCAGTCCCTACAAACCCAGATCCTCTAGGTAAACAGCCATCAGTCTTCAGTTCCAGAATCAGTGACTCCAGACCCAGAGCCATCAGATCCAGAGCAGTCAGAGGCTCCAGATCCAGAACTGTCTAATTCAAAGCCTTCAGACCCAGAGCCATCAGAGCCTTCAGATCCAGAGCAGTTGGAGGCTGCAATTCCAGATATGGAACCAGGTCCATTTTGCTCTATGGCACATGCTTGTCTTCTCTCCATGACTCAATCCTACCTCTGTTTTACAGACCTGGCCCTCCACCCTCCATTGCATCTGGATTTTAGTTTTGTAGCATCTGGAAGCTGCTCCTTGTAGTCACCAGCTGGAGTGCCCATGAGACAGGCTAGTTTTTAATATTGGACTGTCTTTTGGATTTATGATTGCTGGACCTCTTTTGGACTTGCTGTCTGCCCTGATGTTTGCCTGTATTTTGGAGTACTCCTTTGGATTTGACCCTATAATGTCATTTGCTCTTGATTTAATCATTTCCTGTCTGACCTAGTATATAATAAACCGCACATGGATCTTCTTCCCTGTTTGCCATGCTTCCGGACAGCATTTAAATGAGGTTTTGCATGCTGTAAAGATTTACAGCAGTGGTACACTTTACACTACAAGAGCTTGTGACTTTGGTTTGGTTTGCGTTGCCCAAAACAGATGAAAAGATTTGTGAAAGGTCTCAGTCTTATCTTGACATTGAGTGCATTTCAAATAAAATGTAGCACTATTTAGTATTGCAAAAGTTGTAACTTAGTGTCCCTTTATGTCACATCTTTGCTACGTATTAACTTAAGCGCTGCTTGTGCAACCGGCCTTAGAGCTCTACTTGAGCATACAATTCCATAGTTGTGACCAACCAGAAATGCACAAACATCAAACAGCAATTGAAACTGAGAGATCAGTTTCACATCTTGGAGCTCAACATGTGGTCATGTTACGCCCGTTTCACATGGGGCTTCAGGGTCAACGCGTGACGGAGGGCGTGTCTGAGGTTAATCATCGTAGTAACGTCAGTCAATAAATTTAGTCCACATTTGGCTACGATCTGAGCTGAGGTATTTGCATAAAGTGTTCTGATTGGCTACCGCTTCCGCTGGCACTTGAAAAGTTCCCAACTTCTGCAGCAAGCAACGTTGCTGAGTATCAGCTGTGGTGGTCATGGAGGAGTAGAGAGCATGCGTCTGACTCCTGTGACCTCCAGGGACAGCTGAGACCTCGCTGATGTGCAGCGTTCTCCAGCTACCGCCTCCTAGACTGCAGCTCTGCACAAGACATTTGGCCACAGGAGAAATGGTCGTGCCCAGCTGAGCCTGGTTTCTCTCAAGGTTTTTATCATTCACTTATGACAATTGGTGAAGTTTTTTCCGCTGTTGCCTCTGGCTTGCATGGTTTGGGACTTGTAGAGCTGCGCATCGATGGATTACTCTTCAGTGTTTGGACTCTCAGCAGTGAATATTAAACCACACTGAACTGAGCTAAACTGAACTGAACTTAAACTCTGAAAACTGAACTGACACTTTTAATTCACTATAATCTTCTATGTGAAGCTGCTTTGACACAATCCACATTGTAAAACCGCTATACAAATAAAGATGAATTTAATTGCTCTCTCTCTCTCTCTCTCTCTCGTTATTTTTGCTCTAGAAATCACCTGATGATAAATGAAATGCAGCGTTCATCTGTTGCATTTGGTGACCTGAAATAGTTTGTCATTTATTTAAAAAACTCTCATTGTTTTTGGTCAAAAATGATCATAAGCAGCCAATGTGCAACCTTTGGGGGGGGGGGGGGGGGGGGGGGGGGGGGGTTGAAACTGTAAAGAGAAGATGTCTTCTATTGAAATTAATGACACTGTGTTGTTCTTATACAGTATGTGCTAATCTCCATTGATATATGATTACTTTGATACGATGGAGTGCAGTGTATATACATTCACTTACCTGTCGATTGTCCCTAATTTGGCTGTGGACAATACAAGAAACTGAACTAGGAAATGTTCCGCATACAATGTCAAAGATTTTCCTCACTCCACTGCAGTATATGCCTGCAGATGGGACAGAGTAATAAAAAAAGACTTGTTCCTTTTGGGAAGTTGTTGTGCCTCAGTTAAGCTGGCAAACCAAGTCATGCTTGCAGACATTGCAGCTCAAAAGAGCTCTCTATTAGCATTCCCATTCATTTCGTTTGCAGCTGTTTGGCCTTGACATGCTGCTGGCATCCAGTAAATGTCACACGAATATTGTCTATATTTTAATAGTCTTGCAGCAGAATCATAAAAAAGACATTCATGCATTCAGCTTTCTAAAAAATGTCAATCGTGGATCAATTATAGTATATAAATCCGTAACTATAATTATATAAACTACAAATAGTTCATTATATGTTGCTGACAAAAGTGATTTATTCAGATGCATTGCTACTTCTGCATGGCCGGCAACAAAGAACGATGCTTTTTCGTCCACACTATAGTGCAGTTAGGGCATCTAATTCCTTTATGGAAATCTTGCTAGCTTTTGTCATATCTTCTCTTATCCATGATATTTTTTCCTCCCTCAGCTTGTCTTTTGAATATCATTAGTTCCAGTTCATTTTGTTTGTATTCTAGTCATATCCCGATGGTCAGCGTAATCCGGGATGAGGCTGTTGAGGAATAGACTTCCGTTTCTTGCAAATGTGTAGGGATACGCTTCTCTCTCATCTCCAAGGTTAACTGAATGTGCACGCTTCCCTGGTGTCATCTGCTGATTGATAGGAGGGCTGAGATTTATTTCTGCGGACAGTTTGCGTTTTATTGATGTTGCACGCTGGAATTTGTCATAAATGTCGACACTCAGACGCCGACGTGTCTCTTTAAACTCAGCAGACACATTAGCAGTCCATTCAGCAGCATGAGCTCGAAACTCTCCTACCTATGACAAAAATAATAGCATAAAAAATTCATTAAAATGTAACTATGGATATTGATTGCAGGGCTTTTTATAGCGTTGCCTTGACCTATACATAAATATATATGCAGTATATATTCTGATTCATGGATAAAATAAGAGATATGTGTTTGGAGCAACACAAGGATGAATGATGAAACAGGGAGCAAAGCAATGTTATGGATAAAAACAATCCGTTTTTATTTCAAGTTGACTTTAATGCAGATGTACCAAACCCAGTTCTTGGAGATCCTCCTTTCTGCAGAGTTTCAACCCTGATCAACATGACAGTCTGTAATTATCAAGTGCTCCTTCAGATTCAAATTAGTTGGTTTAGTTGTGTTCTCTGCAGGATGGTTGATCTCCAGGTACAGAGTTGAGAACCTCTGCTTTAAAGCCTTGCATAGCTGTTTGACGATTCCGTAACTTATTGCATTACATAAAAACACACCTCTTCTTTTGTTTTCTTGGATATAACACGGAACCAGTCTCCAATCATACTGAGAACAGCTGCGAAGTAGGCTAAACCAACCAGGATCCAAAACCACACCAGGGGTTTGTAGTAGTCCAGGTACTCCAGCTGAGAACCACCTGAACAACAAGACATGATGATGGAAGTCACACAGAAAAGCACATACAGTCATAAGTGTATGTCATAATGCTCACCACTGCTCTCTTCAAGGTGGCGTCGCTCAGCCTCGCCTGCAACGAAATCTCCAAAACCAATGGTTGTCAATGTAATGACAACAAAGTAGATGGACTCCAGTGCACTCCAGCCCTCAATGTGTTTGAATATAACGGCCGGCAGCGTGACGAAGAGCAGACAACCAAACAGAATGAAAAGAAGAGTAGAAATCACCCGGATCTTGGTTTGACTCACGTTCCACTTCTGAGGAGAAAAAAAAGGCGCAGATGGAAAGATGGAGGTGTTCAAAGATACATTATTGACTAGAAAGATATATAAATTGTGAATCAATCCATAGATAGACACTTTGATTCTAAAGCCAGATAATAAAAGGTTTGCTACATGATAAATTTGTTTATTATCTTATGTGAAATAACACACATTAATATCTCAAAATATTGGTAGAGGATCATTAACAAACAGCATCAGCGGCTTCACTTACTACTAAGCTCTTGACTTTCTGTCAGACATCTACAAAAGTATGTAGTGATACTTAAGAGTGAGAAGTCACCATTGTGGTGAACAGTGTTTGATCTACTTGTGCTCTTTGACCTTTTTGTCAAGTTCATGTACCATTTTTGCTTATGGATGATCAGAGAGGCGATTTCATTCGAAATATCTTCATATTGTTCCAAATATAAAGTATTTAGGGGTTTGGGACAGAGGATGAGAAATTAATGACAGAATTTTCATTTTGTGTGTGTGTGTGTGTGTGTGTGTTTGTGTGTGTGTTTGTGTGTGTGTGTGTGTGTGTGTGTGTGTGTGTGTGTGTGTGTGTGTGTGTGTGTGTGTGTGTGTGTGTGTGTGTGTGTGTGTGTGTGTGAATTATTCCTTTAACACCATTGCACATTACTATGCATGCCTGGGCTACCTAACCAAAAGTCCTAACACTAGTGTACCAGACTGTGTGCCTAAGCTACCCAGCCAAATGTCTTAACACTAGTGTACTAAACTATGTGTGCCTAGGCTACCCAATCTAATGTCTTAACACTAGTGTACTAAACTATGTGTGCCTGAGCTACCTAGCCAAATGTCTTAACACTAGTGTACTAAACTATGTGTGCCTGGGCTACCTAGCCAAATGTCTTAACACTAGTGTACTAAACTATGTGTGC
>CAIGQZ010027068.1:681759-692697 GCA_903798205.1 Danio tinwini | reverse complement strand
TGTCTTAACACTATTGTACTAAACTATGTGTGCCTGGGCTACCTAGCTAGTGGGCAGACATAGCTCGCAACACAGACTCGCGCAAACATGGCTTATAAGCTTGCGGAGGGAACCAAACGGGTTGTATTTCCCGATTGGACAGCTACAATGTCCGTTGCAAAAAACTCAACTAGTTGCTTTCTTGTATACGCAGAAACACAAGCAATCTGGCTAAGTGAAAGTATCTTTCAAAAGTGCATTAACTGCAGAAAGACAAATGAAACTTTTTTGACTGCTTAGCTACTAACGGTAACGTTACATCATCCACATCGTTATGCCAGCAATCAATCACCTAAATTAGTATAATATTAATAGTTAAATAAACACACACATTCGGTTACAATGAACACAGTATTTTTTTTTCTGCAGTAGCCTAAATAAATCTTAAACATTAAAAATGCTTTTACATCAGCTAAATTTACAAAAATAGCCTATGAATAGCCTAATAATAAACCGCTTATTAAAGGGCACCTATTTCACCTCTTTTTTTAAGATGTAATATTAATATTATGGTTCTTCTGAGTGTGCCAGTTTAGGTTCAGTTCAAAACACAATTCAGATATTTTTATTATGATGTGTTAAAAATTGCCATTTTGGGGGCGTGTACACAGTTTGCTGTTTTAGGGGCGTGTTGCTTCACATGAAAATTAGTTTCGACTTCCCGCTCAACTTAACAAGGAGGCGGAGCCAAGAGCTCCCTCGCTTTGTGTATGTCAATAGACAGTCAGACAGAGAAAAGCAACATGAGTGAGAGGACCAGCATTCAGCTGTACATGTACGACTCGGACACAGACCAAGCAGAGAGGACAAAATCATTTGTGTCTGTATAGTTTTACAGCCAACTGTGTGCTAGTTTAAAGCTCTGAGCTTGTAGCCTACACCAAGACTAATAACCAAGCACACTGAGTTAACTTTGACTGAAGGGCATCACACACCGGATGCACCGCGACACAGCGCGCACATGACAGTTGAAAGTATCGCACACTTGCGGCGCCGGTGTGTGTCCCCTGATAGAAACTTATGTTTAGAATTCAGAAATGCGTGCCTCTGCGTGGCGCGACGCTGTGTGTCGCCGAGCGGCGCTTCTGGTGTACGACTTGAGGCTATAACTAAAGGGCGTCATACACCGGATACGTCGCTCAGAGCCACGACACGGCACACCAGATGCGCACATTCACATGTTATTTAAAATGAAACTATTCAGATAACGCTCTGTGGCGCGACAGAAATATGAAGTGTCCTGAGCAGGGCCAGCTCGTCCATAGAGGCGACCTAGGCAGCAGAATAGTGAGCGAACCCCCCAGTCCTCACTTTCATCCGCGACAACGCGAAATGCATGGCGCTGCACGTCGTTAGTTTGTTATTTCCAATGGAGGGACGCGCACATGAGGCAACGCGCTCGCACTTTCCAGCTGCACCTAGTTAAGATGACGGAGCTTCTGTGACCGCGGGAAATGCAAACCGCTGAAGTTTAAGGAAGACACAGTGAAAAGTACACATGTATGCAAACCCACCAAAACTCACAAACACTGGCGGCGAGGAGAGCGATAACGTGGTGAATGTTGAGCCCAATGAGCCTTACATCTAAAAATAGAGCAAGGGTGTTTCTTTGGTGACGTCGCTTTGACTCACACGCTGAAAATGGCGGACGTGAAACAACATACTGAGGATATGGTAATGCACACCTGTCAATCAATATTGGTGGGCGGGGGGACCGCACTCCTACATCAAGTTGCGGTTAATCTCAAAACCGCTCCAATTGGTCCACCGTTTTTATGTTGTTAAATTGAAAAAAAAGGACTGAGTGTGTTTATATCAGCTCAATATGACGCTCTATACACTACACCTACACATATGTCTGTCCAAACAGCTTGAAAAGGAGAGTTTTCACCATAGGTGCCCTTTAAGAAATTACAAAAAAAAACTGCTTATTTTTACCTTGCAAGATGCTCCAAAACTGTATTTAAAACACAGTTAATAATAATAATAAATTTTATTTATAATGCACTTTTCTAAGACCCAAAGCGCTACAACAACAGAGAAATCAAACATGCAATAAAATATAAGTATACATAAAAAAAAGTTGTAAAATATAAACAGAATAATCAAGAACCTAAAAATGCAGCCTTAAAAAGATGAGTTTTTAGCATCTTCTTTAAATTAGCTAGTGTGGAAACATTTCTGACAGAATAAGGGAGAGCATTCCATAACCTGGGTGCAGCAACAGAGAAAGCGCTCTCCCCCATTGATTTTAGTTTACAGGGTGGCTGTTGAAGGGTGAGAGAATCAGCAGACCGCAGGGAACGAGGAGGTGTGTACTGAGAGACAATGTCACAGATATAGGAAGGAGCGGTGCCATGTAGAGCTTTATATGCAAGTGTGAGTGTTTTAAAAATGATACGGGACTGAACTGGGAGCCAATGCAAGCTATAAAGCACAGCAGTAATGTGCTGCCGTGGTGGAGTGCGAGTGAGAATGCGTGCTGCTGCCGTTTGATTAATTTGGCAGGTAAATCGACAAAGAGTGCATTACAATAGTCAATCCTAGAAGTGACAGATGCACGAATGGGTCTTTCAGCATCTGGTTGAGTGAGGTAAGACCTCATTTTTGCAATGTTCCTCAGATGATGAAAAGCAGATTTTGTAATGCTCCTGATGTGTGAGTCTAGTGATAGATGAGTGTCAAAAATCATCACACCAAGGTTACGTGCTTTGGTAGATGGAGAGATGACAGCATTATCCAGATTCACTTTAAACTCGATATCTTCGAGAGTGGCTGCTGGTGTGCCAATAAGCAGTACTTCTGTTTTAGAACAGTTAACTCCCAAAACACTGTTAACTTATTTATGTGAATGAAAAATCATAAACATTATCTCATTTAACTGTGCTTTGTAACTTAAAGATGGTATTTTCAACTGCAGGGAGCACAATTAACCAAGAAAGATCCTGCCTTCTGCCAGAAAAGGCAAACATGTTGCTAAGAAAATGAGAAGAATGGTTAAAAACTGAGAGTCATTTCCCTTTAAACCACTGTACATTCTTTTACAGGCAAAAAATATTTATTTGTTTTACAATGAATGGTTTCGTTTTATTTTATGTTAAAAACTTAATAATAAAATTACGTTTTGTAGATTCTGTTCAATTTGTTTTGTTTTTAAAAAAAAAAATATTAAAAAAACACTACAAAAAGTACTGATAAGAGATCCGTTAAAGTACCGAACCGATAAGCTGTATCGATAAAAGTAGTAATACCGTTAAAACCTTAACGATACCCATCCCTAGCTATAGGTGAATTGATTAAGTAAATTGGCTGTAGTGTATGAGTGTGTGTGTGTGTGTGTGAATGAGAGTGTATGGATGTTTCCCAGTACTGGGTTGCAGCTGGAAGGGCATCCGCTGTGTAAAACATATGCTGGATAAGTTGGCGGTTCATTCCACTGTGGCGACCCCTGATGAATAAAGGGACTAAGCCGAAGGAAAATTGAATGAATTATCAATTATGATTTATCGCCCAGCACTAATGTAAAGGCAGCTGTAAGGCACCTTCAGAACTTTCTTATTTAGTTTTCAAAATATATACTTAAACTGTCTGTCCTCAGGGGAACGAAAGCCTTTCATTATGGCATCAGGACAGGAAAATCAGAGGGAATACTTAAAATGTCATCTTTATTATTACAGGGTGGAAGAGGTAGAGAAGTGTGACCCCAACAGACCAAATGAAATCAGTTAAGCGGTACATGTTTGATCAGCAAAGCATCCGGAGCCTCGGTGAACATGTGCTGCTTTTGAGTTAACACAGAAATGCTGAATGTGACTTCATCTGCTCTGAAGGGCTGTGCTAAGAGTGGACAGAGCACGAATGAAAAACTGGAACGGTCTGCAGTGCTGAGAATATGAAGTGACATACAGCCACTCATGCACTTTGTGAATCCTCCAAAGAACTGGAGAAAAGAGTTCACTGGGTGAAGGGGCCTTGATGAGGACTGAATATTCTTTACCTGTGTCTCCAAGCACGTTTGTTTATTCCAATTTGAGCCAATCATTTGTGTTAGATGGTCAATAAATGTGTTCAATATCCACCAAGCTTCAATAATTAATTTCATTCATTCATTTTCCATTCGGCTTAATTTCTATTTCAGAGGTCGCCACAGCGGAATGAACCGCCAACTATTCCAGCATATGCAGAGGATGCCCTTCCAGCTGGAACCCAGTACTGGGAAACACCCATACACACTCATTCACACACACACACACACACACACACACACTCATACTCTAAGGCCAGTTTAGTTAATCAATTCCCCTATAGAGCATGTGTTTGGACTGTGGGGGAAACCGGAGCATCCGGAGGAAACCCACGCCTACACGGGGAGAACATGCAAACTCCACACAGACTCCACATAAACTCCACTGGCCCAGCAGGACTCAAACCAGCGACCTTCTTGCTGTGAGGCGACAGTGCTAACCACTGAGCCACCGTGCTGCCTGAATTAGTTTCTTCTTCTTCTTAATTTATAATTTCATCCAATCCATAGAAGAGCTGCGTTCTACAGTGGATTTCGGCCTGTGTGAGCTGTCACAGAAACTCTTTTGAATTCTACTGATAAGCCCAGAATCAAAAGCATTTCTCTGATTATCAGAGCAAGATTGTGCATAAAATATAATAAATTAATACTTAAAGGAGGACGAGCTATGATTTCTTCAGAACAGAGCATAACATATGCTTTTAATATAATATGCTTTTACACTTTCATCTTCTTTTAGTGTGCAGTGTTCATTTTTGAGCATAAAAAAGACCTGCAAAGTTACAAAGCACAGCTTTTCCACTGAGTTTCTACTTTGAGCCTTGTATTTTCAGTAATTGTAATGGTTATTCATAAGAGAACATACTCAATTTGTCAACTTGGGAAAAAATATATAATTAAAAAATGCGTCTTAGTTCTGTTGTAAATCATAAAAAGGTCAAATGTTATTTCAGGACTAAATAATAGTCAGTAGTCTCTTTCTATAGCCCATCTATAGCCCATTTCATACACAATGGTAATTCAAAGTGCTTCACATAAACAAGAATAAAAGAAACAAGAAAATAAAAACTATTTAAATAATTCATTCATTCATTTTCTTTTTGGCTTAGTCCTTTTATTTATCAGGGGTCGCCACAGTGGAATGAACCGCCAATTTATCTAGCATATGCTTTACGCAGCGGATGCCCTTCCAGCTGCAACTCATCTCTGATAAACATTAAAATGATTAAAAATGATAAAACAGATAAAAACAGATTAAAATGTGGAAATAAGGAACGAAAAAGAAAAGATAGACAGAATACTGCGATCTGTAACAGTAGTATAAATATGAATAATAATGAAAAATGCTTGAACTCACATCAATCATACCCTCCACTTTGGCAATTGCTTTTCCAAAGATTGTTCCGAGCTGGTCTCCCACTCCTGCCAGTAAGAACCCGAACAGAGGAATTCCCAACAAAGCATAAATAATACAGAAGATGCGTCCGACTTCTGTGTGTGGCGAGATATTCCCAAATCCTGGAGTGAATAAAGGTAACAAAAATGGGTTTGACTTTATTTTGTAGTACAGGTATGTATGATACTGGGTTATGACCACATGGATTAAAGTGATGAAAATTCTGCCATCGTTAACTCATCCTTCACTTCTGTTGAACACAAAGAAGATATTTTGAAGAATGCTGGCAGCCCAACAGAAACTAACTTATAGAAGATTAAAACCATGTGAATGAGTCATTTTATTTTTTTATTTTTGGGTGAACTATCCCTTTAACGTCGGATTCAGAGGTAGGTTTAGGAATAGTACCTAGTTATTACACAGTTTATATTAACACTAATACAGTGTAACATCACTACATGAAGTTTATTTATAAACTAATTTGGAGACAATCATAATCACGTGCTTATGATTGCTTATGATTGCCGGTCCTGCATTATTCAATTCACGATTCACCAATCAGATGATTTCTAAGCCACTATAAATACCCTGAGTTCCATATCACAGCCATCTTCGTTTTGAAGAATCCCCCCTTCCACCCCTACTCCTCCTCCTTTCCTAGATGGGTGGCACGGTGGCCTAGTGGTTAGCACTGTTGCCTCACAGCAAGAACGTCACTGGTTCTAGCCATTACCAAGCCAGCTGACATTTCTGTGGAGTTTACACGTTCTCCCCGTGCTCACGTGGGTTTTCCCCGGTTTCCTCCCACCATCCAAAAACATGCAACTTAAGTTAATTGACTAATCTAAATCAGCACTATAGACATGCTCCTAGTAAGTAGTTATCTCTTAAGAGCGATCACTAACTGTTCATTAGCTACTACAGCAGGGGAGTTCTCCAGATCTACCTGAGCTCAAACTCCCCTCTCGCCCTGCAAACGGGAGGGAGCCCCAGGCTCGAGGATCTTATGAGCTCAGGGCTCTCTCCTGGGACAGCATGCCAAACAAGCTTTATTATCAATCATCAGCTAAGAGTCAACTCCTGAAATGTTAAGTAAAGTGAGTGCTGAAATGGCATGTATGCATTAATATGTGGGTAATGCACATCCACATCTTCTGACCTAAATGTAACTTTTTTAAATGTTATGAGTTTAACCATTAAGCAGTCTCAGATACATTTGCTTACACCACATCCACTTCAAAATACTCAGGAGTTTATATAGAAACTGTTGGGGGTACTAGAGTACATGTATGTTCAGAACAGTCAATGATTGCAGATGTGCGTGTGTACTTTAGTACCTATAGTTGTGATAACTGTTCCAGAGAAGAAGAAGGAGTTACTAAGGTCCCATAAACTGCTCTGATTGGATGAGTTTCCTGATGGGTTAACTCCTGCCCGCAATGCCGACACCACCTGCTGTAATAAGAGAAAACCGTTTGTGTAATCAGATGAAAAATATTCACATTTGCATGCACATTTAATTAAATGCCTCTGTTTCTAAATGAGTAGCAGCAAAATAGGTCACACTTTATTATCTGTTTGTTGAATTTAAGCTACATTGCAACTAATTATCATTAGATTATGAGTAGACTGTTAGGTTGGGGTTTGGGTTGAGGTTGGGGTTAGGGTTAGTGTAAGTTGACATGTACTTGCAAAGTTTCTTAAATGTCTGTTGAAGGACTGTTAAATGTCTGTATCAACAGATATTAAGCAGACAGTCTACTAATACTCATGGACCATCAAAATAAAGTGTTACCGCAAAATAATAAAATAATAATAAACAGTAGATTTCTCAAGCACTTCCCCATCTGGCTGATGATCTCACACTGAAATCAAGCCAATGGCAGAGCAACAGGTTCATTTGCTATACCGCTGAGCTCAAACTAATACAGCGATATCGTGAAAGTGTCACAGAATGTCTAAACTCACACATTCACACACAACAAAAGCCCCCAGAGATAAATGATTTGTGGTTAAACTGCATCCATTATACAGTGAAGGTTTATCATTTGGAAGTTGCACAAGCTCTGTTACTGTGTAAAGCCTTCAAGAGTGAATGAAACAACAACATCTGTAGCTTTAACAGAGATTAATTGCAATTATGTTCCACACTACAATTATTTTACATCAGATTATTTTTTTGTACCTGAATACATTTAGGCCCAATCCCAATTTTATTTTTGTACCCCTTCCCATTGGCCCTTAAAATCGAGTGTGAAGGGGAAGGGCTTCAAAATGTACCCTTAAGAATTGGGACAGCACTACAGCACTTGCACACATCATCATATGTCATCACGATCTCTTGCTTCATATGAGATCAGACGATGGCGACTGCTGTAGTTATTCCAGTTGTGTTATTTTTTTGGTGTTTATCTTCAGGAAATCACTGAAGGCGTATATTATATTATCATAATGATCTAATGTGACCATAAGATCGTAACTGTACTGTGTATTTACACTGTGGCCATATTCATCATGTAAACACACCAAAAACAACATTAACATTATAGCAGACACTGTAAACAGCTCATTCTCAGACACTAGACTGCTCTGACAGGGTGTTCGAGTGTCATCGAGTGTCAGAATGTTGTGGAACTGCTGTACAGGAGTTATTATAGATTATAGATAGGGAAATTTAGCGTTTTTTTATTTTAGCATTTTTTTAAGCATGACGGTAAAACACGAATGCGGTTATGAATATATTAAACGTGTTTGTTTGCTGTAAAAAAATTCATAATAATGACTAAAAATACTAATTTGTGGATCTCCTGACTTCCGGGTGCAGTTATCCTGCCATTGTGGCTGGTGTATTCTGGGAAAAAATTTACCCCTTGGTTTCGAGTGTGGTCTTGAAAAATCTCCATTTGAAAGGCTGTCTACCCCTACTGCTTAGCCTTAAGCCTTCAAGCTAAAGAGAATTGGGACACCACTACCCCTTCACGGGAATGCACAAAACAAGGGGTAGGGGGTAAGGGGTAGAAGTGAGATTGGGCCTTAGACTCCCCCAAAAAAACACAGTGCACTGTTCATTTATTTTGTATCTTTTTCCTTCAATTACATGTATTGATGGTTTTAATTTGTTTATTATATATTTTTTGAGACATATTCCCCTACAAAATCACCCTAATTAATCCTAAATTTTAAAATAGAGCTATTCAAGTGATTTGTTGAAAAAAAAAATTGCACAAATAAACTAAATATTGCAGAGTAAAATAGAGCCTGTGTAAATAGAGCATGGGCAAGTCAAAAAAGGCACGGCCAAAAACAATTGTTGAGATGCATGTCTAAACAGTCACAGTCCAAAATGCAACAAACCTGCACAGGGTATAACCTGTGATCCATAACAAGTTGTTTGCATAACATATGCAAATATTCTTCTTACATGTTCATTCTTGCCATGTGTGAGGCACGAACACCTCCATCCAGCACCACTGAGTACGTTTACATGGACACCAATAATTTGATGTTAATAAGTTTAAAGGTGCAGTAGGTGATTGTCTTCAGGAACATGTGTTGTTGTGCTGGTTGAAAGTCTCTTCACAGTCCAATAGTACTGATTAAAGTAAATGATCTAAATGTGTTTATATGTGTTTTTATATTCTGGGTGAGACATATAACAAAAAAAAAGTTCATCCAATTAAATATTTTCGGGCCGACATTTCCCATATATTATATTATATTATTATAGCTGATGTAGATTGTGTTGTTATGAATGGGTGAAGTGTTGTTCAGCCACTGAAATATCCCGCTAAAAGATTGATGTGACTATTTTCAGTTTCATAAGGTCCTTTTACAGCATCGATAATGTAGATTTTTATTTAGTTTAACAACAGAACATCAGTAAACAGCGCTATTCCTGCTTTATTGAGCTGAAGTTGCTTTTATATTCACATTGGGTCATTTCTGAACACTGACAGCCTGCGATGCGCTCGCTATAGTGTTCATCGCTACTCTAAATATTCGGCCTAAAATAGCATGTAAGTATGGCTCAGTAAGAAGTGTAATTCCTGCACATGTTGGTCAAACACTAAGCATGCAGTAGTGGCTTTAGATTAATCAGTGTATTTTGAGATCCCTGTGATATCAATATTGTGCATGTTCATTATCATGATATACTGAATTAATTATGCCTTTTTGAGTGTCTGCTATTATGTACAGAGCTGGAGAAGCTGCACAGGGCAGTGGAGTTTTGTGAAATGATGCATCTTCCCAATGGCAAAGAGCGTCAGGTGTGCAGAATAAAATTATATGCAAAGACAAAAGCATCTAAGACACAGGTGTCTCCTGGAGGGCTGCAGCTCTGCACAGTTTGACCTTAACCCTAATTAAACACACCTGATTAAACTAATTGAGTCCTTCAGGCTTGTTTGAATCCTGCAGGTGAGTGTGTTGGAGCAGGAGTTTGACACCCCTGGTCTAGGGCCCAGTTTACATTTGGGGTCTGACTTATAAAATGTGTAGAAACCTTCCTAAAAGTGAACGCACGCTAGAATATATGTATTCATGAATGATTATGATTCATATGATGATTTAAAGTGATTGAATTAGGTCAATGTTTAAGTGTAATATGTGTACTTAGAAGGGCGACACGAAGGCGCAGTGGGTAGCGCTGTCGCCTTACAGCAAAAAGGTCACTGGTTCGAGCCCCGGCTGGGTCAGTTGGCATTTCCATGTGGAGTTTGCATGTTCTCCCCGTGTTGGCGTGGGATTCCTCCGGGTGCTCCAGTTTCCCCCACAGTCCAAACACGTGATATAGGGGAATTGGGTAGACTAAATAGTCCATAGTGTATTAGAGTATGGATGTATTGATGTTTCCCAGTGATGGAGGGCATCCGTTGCATTAAACATATGCTGAATAAGTTGGCGGTTCATTCCACTGTGGTGACCCCTAATTAATAAAGGGACTAAGCTGAATGAATGAATGAATGTGTATGTAGAGTTTACTTACAGTACACACATTCTCTCGTCAAGTTTATTTATTATAGATCGCAACTAGTTTTTCGGTCTTTTGATGATAAATAAACCTCTCGTTTAAGCGCGCTGTCGCTCTCTCGCGATTTCGTCATCAAAAGGGACTGAACTACAACCGGACCATATTTGCACATGCAAATTTATTTAAAGTCCCGCCCCTAAAGAACTAATAGCCCCGCCTTAAAGGCATTCCAAGTGACCACAAAGTTAAGGAGGTCATTTCGAGGGGGAGGGAAGGTTGAGAGTAAATACATTTTTACAAAACAATGAAGTGCGCAGATATGTCATTTATAACAAGAACTACCATATACCTATAAAAATAAGAAGAGTACATTTTGATTTTGTGGCGACTTTAAGTCTTGTCTCTGAATCTGGAGGTCATTTTGTTAACAAGTCATGACAAAATAAGTGTCTAATAAATGAGTACTAGTATCTATTTAATAAGTACTAGTATCTAATGAATGAGTAC
>CAIGQZ010027068.1:659227-681749 GCA_903798205.1 Danio tinwini | reverse complement strand
TCTATTTAATAAGTACTAGTATCTAATGAATGAGTTCTAGTATCTAATAAATGAGTACTAGTATCCAATAAAAAGAACCAGTGTCTAGTAATAAGTAAGCACTAGTATATTTTTAACGCACTAGTATCTAAAGAATAAGCACTAGTATCTAATGAATAAGTACTAGTACTTAATGGAAAAGATACTAGTATTTATTAAATAAGCACTAGTAACCTGAAAATGGACACTAGTACGGATTATTGACTAAATGTCAAAACGGCTTTCCATACCCAATATGTGTTCTGTTCAATATCTGGTCTGTGTGCAGGTCTGCTGTTTCACCTTAACTAGGTTTTCCAGGTCTGACGAGTTGACGCAGGGGTGCTGCTCGAGGAACTCCAGTTTTTCCATCAGGATGTTCAGTTTCTGTAACGTCTCATAAGGCTGTTCCAGCTCCTTAAACACAGTTGCTCCGAGGATCAGGTAAAGCACCACCAGCAGAAAGACACTGAGCACTGTCTTCCAACGCATGACGGTCACTCGAATCTCACAGTCCTCTGGAGTCTTCAGCAGCACCGGCGGAGCTGAGAATGAAAGACGTGGTTTGGAGTTGTGCACGGCTGTTTTGGGATCAAGGAGGTCAGGAGCAGCCACTAAAAGACAGAAAGCATGAGATTAGACGAGATCATGAATGTGAACATTTGAATGAATGTTTATATTTGCTCAGCGAATTCGACACACAATCATATCTGTAGATTGCAGCAATCATTTAGTAATGAACAGACTTTATATGTGGGGCACATGTACTCAAGTAAAGTACTTGATGTACTCACGAAGTAAATACTTGATGAGTGCGAATCATTACCCTTTTGGCACATATGCTCAAAAATGCTGTTTGTTATTTAAAATGAGCTCAAACAAACAATTCCGGAGATTTTTGTTGGAACAACTTAATTGTTTCAGATTCACTACACTTACATTTGTAAAAACTAATAAGTGAACTTAATTCCTTCATGTTTTCCCAACACAAATACAGAGAGTGCAGAATTATTAGGCAAATGAGTATTTTGAGCACATCATCCTCTTTATGCATGTTGTCTTACTCCAAGCTGTATAGGCTCGAAAGCCTACTACCAATTAAGCATATTAGGTGATGTGCATCTCTGTAACGAGAAGGGGTGTGGTTTAATGACATCAACACCCTTTATCAGGTGTGCATAATTATTAGGCAACTTCCTTTCATTTGGCAAAATGGGTCAAAAGAAGGACTTGACAGGCTCCGAAAAGTCAAAAATAGTGAGAAATCTTGCAGAGGGATGCAGCACTCTTAAAATTGCCAAGCTTCTGAAGCGTGATCATCCAACAATCAAGCGTTTCATTCAAAATAGTCAACAGGGTCGCAAGAAGCGTGTGGAAAAACCAAGGCGCAAAATAACTGCCCATGAACTGAGAAAAGTCAAGCGTGCAGCTGCCAAGATGCCACTTGCCACCAGTTTTGCCATATTTCAGAGCTACAACAAAGCTCCTTTTTTTGTTTCTTATTGTACATATGTGAAGGGGTATTTTGAATTTCTATAAAAAATACTACAGTTTAATAATAGGCATGATAATAATTATGATTATTCTGTCCCAATCTTTGCTTAACTAAAAGTTTAACAGAACAGCAGAAAGCAGATTGGGTAACTTTAGCGACTTTCCTGGCAATTGTTCTTCTCAATCTTTTTCTTTTTTGTACAACTTCAACAACTTAAGACCACTTACAGACATATATTTCATCGTTTAAATCAGCCCTGGAAATTATCCGCATGCACATTACTTTCGAGCGCACGCTGAGAGAAACCGAAAGTAACACAAAATAAATAGTACAGTACTTTAAATGTACAGTTAGTGGGGGTCAAAACTACAAGTGGCTATATAAGACTACACAACAACGATAGTGATACAAAAATATATATTTTGGGGGGCCGAATCTTGTTATATTTTGTGGGCTGGAGGGAGAAGGAGTGGGGGCCAGCTGTTTGAGACCCCTGATTTAAATGATGTGCGGGCTTTTGGTTTCAATTCAAAACATAGGCCTGCATACAAATCATACTTCCCGTGCAGCTAATTACTCTGTGCAACAAACTGAACGTTCTTTACAAGTTTAATACCTGCTATTCACAGCATGTTCTGCTCACTAAAGTAGACATCATTCAACACGGCAACCTTCTTGCTGTGAGGCCATAGTGCTTCCCATTGGTTCAGCTCATTTAAATAAGTAGTTTGAACAAGCCACAACAAAATGTAGGGCGTGTTATGAATTGTTAATGCTTAATTGGCTCTTAAAATTAATTATTAATTCATTAATTCACAGAAGGTGTTAAAAACAAGTATCGGCACTGTAAAAATCATGTTTTTAATTAAAACAAAATAAGAAAGGTTGAGCGGTTGTAGCTGTCAGAGTTGAACTCACATTATCCATAATTTAAGATATAAAAATGCAGTTTAATTCGTCTGAGTAGAAGTTTTTATATTGATTTCTTTTTCTATAATGGCATAGTTTTGCCCCGCTTGTGACCTGTTATTAAAATACCATATGAGATCATTTACACAGTTATTATTACTTTCACACTTCAGTTTAGATCACAATTCATACTATTAACTACTGGCTTACTAGATAGAATCTGCTGACATTTTTTGTTATTTCTGCAGAAAATTTTGTAAAAAAAATAAATAAATTCTGCGGATTTATGCAGAATTATTTTGGGAGTATTGTACCTAAAGCTTAATATATGATATAAAAAAATAAGGTAACACTTTATTTTGATGGTCCATTTGAGTATTAGTAGACTGCCTGCTTAATATCTGTTGATTCTGCTCCTTCAACAGACATTTAACTGACTATAAGAAACTTTGCAAGTGCATGTCAACTAACCCTAACCCCAACCTAACAGTCTATTTATAATCTAATGAGAATTAGTTAGCATGTAGATGCAATGTGTTTCGACCTTTTTTAAGTCTAGGAGTTTTGTTTAAAAGGTGCAACAAAGAAGACAACAAATTATTGAGAACTAATAAAAAAGATAAACGTGGAGAACACACTTCAATCCTCAGCCTCAGAGTGAAGAGAGTCAGAAAAAATAAATATAAGACTTTATTTATTAGACATATAGGAATTTTAACAGAAACTAGAAGTCAAAACTGAGTGAGTATATCTTAAAACAACAGGACTAGCATACCTAATGCAGAAATCAAAGATGAAGATCAACAACATAAACTTCCCCGAGCTTCCTCTGTCAGCCATAAACAGGTGAAAAGACATACAAAATAAAATAAGGCACTCACCCTTTAGTCACACTTGGAAGTAAATCTCAAATTAAATACATAAAATATACAGTAATGGAAATGAAGGCACAATAATGTCAATTTGATATTAAGGATTCCATCTATCATAAACACTAGCGAACAATATCACAACACAACTTAAATTCAACAAACAGACCATCAAAATAAAGTGACCGAAATAATACATTTTTAACTTTTAATTAATCAAATGCAATGCAAATCCATCTAGATCCATTTATTTGGTAAACAAAGCAAGTCATTCATATAACATCGCTACTAAAAGACTTCACAAACTATATTGTAAATAAATCAAATGGACACTTTCATATTAATCAATAATATCACTAAAATTAATAAAAAAACTGAATAAATATAAATGTACACACATTTACACAAGTAAATAAATACTCAATGATGGGCTATAAATCTATAGAAATCTGTTCATTTCTGCGCACACAGATTCCGTGCTTATTACTACTATAAAAAACTGTTCTTTAGTAGTTATTATAAAGTATGATCTTATTCTGCATCCATAATCCTAAAACCCATTAATACCACTATTAATAAACAGCTCATTATTAAGCTAGTAGCATTAGTTAATATTTAAAATGTAACCTAAAGTGTTACCAAAGTTTTTAAATGTACAACACTGCACTTATATCAAAAATAAATAATAATCATTGTCTATATTGCCAATGCTGTTGCACAATACAACGAGTAAAACGAAGACATCCCCCAGACCCCCACAACAGAAAATCGTAGCATCACAAGCTCAAAGCATCCGATCAGATGTTCTGCTCACATCAACACTACTGCTACACATTTCTCTCAGTTAATTACCAACAGTAGCTAAAACCAACAGATATGAAGAATTATCTGAGCGCATATGAAGCATCATCCATCTCTTCGTGATGCGCAACACATTGATAATTGATGATCATTTCAAACGGCCGCCCCGTAGGTTTGCTTCCCCCCACATCATGCACAGCTCTGGAGATTTACCACCGTTTTACGCGAATATTTTAATTTAAATAAATCTTACCAGTCTTCAGTTCAAACAGAATACACATGTGACATCTCTCTTCCCCTCTCTCTCTCTCTCTCTCACACACACACACATAAGAAACCGCATTTGATGAATCTAAAGCCGGTTGTGTTTCTGTTTGTGTAACTTACTTCTTGTCCTGTGCTCATCCACGCGCGCGTCACCGTGTGCACAAAGCAGTTCGGTTCAATATCTGCAACTCCATCTCCTCCGTTTCGTGACAGGGTTGTGTTTTTTTATTTATTTGTATGCCGTTTAGTACCTGACAGCAGCTCTCGGAGATGTCCAGCCGGCTGAATGAGTGCAAACGGAGGAACCGAATCGCGCCTCCTCTGGACCACAGACCGCAATGACGCAAGAGAGCTTCGTGATCTGTGATGAAGCCAAAGGTTGCAGGTTTTAATAACCTATAGTATCATAGATAACGCTCTTGACTCTTTAACCTCTCCCAGCACACGACGTAGCAGATCAATAAATCAACTTTGTGATTATTTACTTAATAATACATGACCATCAATCGACTACACCCTCACAGCGTCGTCATGACGGTATAGAAATGGTCCCAGATTAAACCAGAGGTGATCAAGTCTACAAGAGATACAACATATTGGGCATGCGCACATCAATATAGTAGCCCATATATAATTAAGTACATATAATTAAATTACTGTGTGGAGTTTGTTTAGGGACGTGTCGACGTTAATAAAACACAACGCAATTAATAAATAACATAAATAATTCTCCTTCATTTACTTACGACTGGAGATGTATCTGTTCCCTGAAGTTCTTATTGTCCAATACATTTAAATTGTGTAATTAAAACGTCTCTGGTCTATTCATAATGGCTCCACTTGCTTAAATTCGTGTCTTTTCTTGACAAGATTTACCATGCTAAGCATAAGCACTGGTAGCAGCGAAGTAGAGTTGCCATGGCAACCGGGCCAACATCTATAAGCAGCTGGAGGCGATCTGTGAGCTAGCTGTCTCTAGTTAGGCTATATAGCCTACAGCCTGGCATAGAGTGCTCAGCATACATGAGAACCAGGGGCAGACTTAAACAATACACAAGGTAAGGGCCCTAGAGAAATAGGGGGCCAATTCCAAGAAGACTCTAGGCTGGTTAGCTGGTTTTAGCTGGTTGACCAGTCTGGTTTTAGAGGGGTTGTGGCCATTTTCAGGCTGGTTTCCAGACATTTCCAGCCTGGCTAGGCTGATCAAGCTGGTTTTAACTGGTCATCTCCCAGCCTGACCAGCTAATGTAGACTAACTATGTTCTGTTCACTTTCTGCTCTTTCACACTCAAATGACCACTCCTCCGTCGTTTACATAGACACCAATAATTCGATTCTAATGCGATTAAGTCAATACTCTGATTAAGAGTCGACCATGTAAACAGCGATTTATAATTAATTTAATCAGATTAAGGTCATAATCACACTAAAGAGAAATCGAATTAAGACATGTGGAGTACGCCAATTTTAGTCGCATTACTGAAGTGCAGTACAGACATGTAAACACCTGAAGCCTGGTTTATACTTCTGCATTGTGAACGCCGTAACCCACGGCGTATGCCTCGCGTGTAGCCGGGCATTCATACTTCTGCTGCTGTTTCTGTTTCTCTGCAATACTCTTCTGAAACACTAGCTGGCAGTAGGTGTTTATGTATATCTGTGTCGAGTTTCTTCGGTGGTGTTCTGTTTTTTCTGAACGCTATCTTAATGTACAAGTGGCTCAAATTCGCTTATTTTGAGGCGAGAACCGTCGGATGTGCAACAACTTTAATCATAAGGTAAACACAAAATTCGGAGCTCCTTCACGGGACTCCACACTTGTAAACACTCGCTGCATCGGGCGCGCAGCTCTCACCTCCACCCACACTCGTCAGCGCTACCAAGCCGACCAATCACAGAGCTTGCGCTATGTGTACGCGTTACAGTTTTTGAGAGGTGTGCGTCAATGTCGTTGACGGTTACGGCGAGGGGCTATGCGTCCATGTGTAGGCTGCGCCGTAGCATACGCGTGCGCTTGACGCAGAAGTATTTTAGGCCTTTAATCAAACTATCACCGTCATGACGGAACAACGGAAAAAGGTTTCAGGGGAACCGGATTAACACGTCACTAAATGTAGAAGTGTGAATGTTTTTTTAAGATGTTCAGGCAGGCGTTTTAAGGGTGCTTTCACACTTGGTTCAATTGCCTGGACCGTACCCAAGTGTCCACCCTTGCCAACTTCTCAGTTGGTTTGTGTTCACACGGGCTGTGTCCGAAATCGCATACCTCCATACTATGCAGTACGCTAAAATCAGTATGCGAGCAGAGTAGTATGTCTGAATTCATAGATCAGTATGCGAGAAGTACCCGGATGACCTACTACTTCCGGCGAGATTCTGAAGTGCACATCCCATGCACGCTGCGCTATCCCATGATGCTCCATGAGAGGATTCATCAATGGGAATGAATTGACACAACTGACACAGGTAGGTCACGTGACCATGACAAAATGGCGCATGTAGTATGTCCGAATTCCATTCATACTGTATAGAACGCACTTTTCTAACGGATGAGTAGTACGTTTAAATTCAAATGCAGTACCTACTGAGTAGTAGGTGGTTTGGGACGCAGCCACGGTCTCTTTTTCTTCTGAACCCCGGTATGCTTCAGTGTTGCCAGATTGGAAGTGTGAAAGTATCGTACCAGAACCTCAAAATTATCATATTTGGAGGAAAATTATCGTACACTAGTCAAACGGAGAGTATAAAGCTATTATCTAGACAAATAGCGTTTTGACACAACGTGCAAATTACCACAATACGTAAAAAAATAAATAAAAAAAGGAAAAAACAAACTTAGGCGTAACTTAGTGGGAAGGTTCAAACTCCACCTCTGAGTCTCTGTCATTGAATACCTGCGTGTGTTGCCAGATGTTGAGGGATTCATTTTGCGGTGCAAATTGGATGCCTACATGGAGCGCAACATAGTGCTGGTTGGCTTGAAAGCAGTGCACCCTCCCGAATTATTAACACACTAGTCTGAGGTGTGTGCACGAGTACCGTACCGTACCTATGTAACCGTACCAGAGTTTGCATGAACCGTACCCCAGTCCACCTCTTTCAGGCGGACTCGGGTACGGTTCACGGGTGCGCACCCGAGTTCAGAACACATGTTCACACTAGCTAAACGTACCGTACTATGACATCAAACGAACTCTGGTGCGGACCAAAAGTGTGAAGATATACATGCTCAGATGCTGTCAATAAATATGAGTGTTGGCTCTTTTTTGTATGATAACTCTTCATCAATAAACAATAAACAAGAATATCCTGTAATATGTCTCATATTCAGTATGAAGTGACACTTTTAAATACACTACAGTATCGGGATCAGATCGATATCGCAGATACTCGCCTTTTTACTTGGTATCAGATCAGAAACCAGTGGTATCGCACATCACTAGTGTAAACATATCTCGCAAAGTAAAGCCCTTTCTGATTCTGAAAATAGAGAATAGAGAAAAAAAGACAAAGAAATAAAGATGTGTACATTTAAGAGCAGTTGGATGGAGGAATTTCATTTCTTGTCTAGAAGCCATAGAAAGACACATAAATTGTGCATGCTGTGACACACTGATTGTAATATCGATGCACCATGGTAAAACTCATACACAGTAGCTCATCATATGAAATCACAAAGGCACATCCGTGCAGAAGGGCACACTGACCACATGGACTTTTAGAAAGATTGTAGCAGAAAATTGAATGAGCACGGATAATGGCAGACATTGTGCTCTCTTGTGCTGCAAAATCATCTATACGAACCCTGCATACAAGTTCACTCCATCCATGCAGTACATAGAGCAGCAATATCTCGTACTCAAGAAAAACTGAAGACATAATAATGCAGCACACACAAACACAATGTAAAGTACGTCACAGATACAATAAGAAAACATTTCTGTAACAATGTAAAACGATGAAAAATGACTACCTATGTAAGAAATAAATAACAAAGCAACATGAGTAAAGGCATATCATCATTCTTTTTAATGATTACTGCATAATTACTACAGGGCGGTGCGGTGGGTAGCACAATCGCCTCACAGCAAGAAGGTCGCAGGTTCGAATCCCAGCTAGGTCATTTGGCATTTCTGTGTGGAGTTTGCATGTTCTCACTTTGTTGGCGTGGGTTTCCTCCGGGTGCTCCGGTTTCCCCCCCACAAGTCCAAACACATGCGCTATAGGGGAATTGATGAACTAAATTGGCCGTAGTGCATGTGTGTGAATGCAAGAGTGTATGGGTGTTTCCAAGTGTTAGGTTGCAGCTGGAAGGGAATCCACTGCGTAAAACATGTGCTAAATAAGTTGGCGGTTCATTCCGTTGTGTCGACCCCTGATTAATAAAGGGACTAAGCCGAAAAGAAAATGAATGAATGATACATGCGATCAAAATCTCACCCCCGGAAGACTCCTGGATTTTTGCAACCAAACATTTTTAGAAGGAAGGGCATCTGCCAGTAAAACATGGCAAATGGCAAATCATTCTGCTGTTGTGACCGCAGATAAAGAAGGGAATGAGGGAGCGAGTTGAGCAAATCTGACATGGTTTTGAGTACACGGAAACATTAGGGAATAATGTTTAACATGCAAAAGCCATTAGCAGTTGACATCCATTTCTAAGTATTAAATGTGGCACACCTGTCTAAAGTGTGCTTCAAAGAGGGGGACAAAATCAAAACAGGAATTACTCTATTACTTTTAAACTAATCTTGCTAATGACATGCAGTAGGCTACAGCAAGTGCACCTCAGATAACATTATAAACATTACAGGGGGAGAGTGTGTTTTTTGGAGATCGTAAATTATGTAGCCAGAGCAGTTTGTAATTTGTCAATTGCGAGGTCCCAGAACAGATTGGAGGAGTTGTAAAATCTGAAAACGTGATCAAAAAATCTGGCTGCCGCGAGGGCTTTTCTTTTTCTGGATTGCTTTTTTGTAAACATTGTCGGTTGGGTTTAGGGAAGTGGGTGGGCGGTGGTCAGTCGGTGCTTTTGAGAAAGTTGGGTTTAGGGAAGGAGGAGGGTGGGTCAGTCGATCGGTCAGTCAGTCGACAGCGGTCTCAGCAGGTGCAAATTGCACTCGCAAGAGAAATTTGAGATCTGAAAAAGGGTACACAGCGCCCTCTGGTGGATTCACAAAAACATAAATTACAAAACACGTAGCTTCTGAGACCTATGTGGTGCTCTCCAGAAACATTTATAGTTGCATGTTTTCAGATGAGCCTGGGTTGGTTAAGAGAACGGCGGCTGAAAAGTAGTAAATCAGAAACATGACTAACACCTGTGTCTTTGCAGCGATTGGGAAGTGTTTTAAGAGCTGCCACAGAAGGACACTGGGACTGAGAGCTGAACCTGAAAGAGCCAGTGTTTGAGCCGGCACTATTTTTGATTAACAAGGCTAACTTTAATAAAAAGAAAACCTTTATTACTTACCCGAGTCACCGACTCTGCCGACCTGCCTTTTTCCTCAACCACATATTTCATAATTTTTCATCATATATAAATGACATCAACTTCAAACAGTGAAAGATCATTATTAAGAATCACACAGCGTTATAAATAATGTCGATCTTTCAAACACACCTGAGAAAACTACACTGATTTCAACACAGTACTTATGTATTGTGTTAAATGCTAAAATGCTATTCACCCCGTTTTGATCTGACAACCTAAATAGGGAACATAATATACATAATACTCCTACCCTCATTCAAACTGCAATTTTCTGCAGTCACCAGTCAAATCTCAGCTTTGTGATATTGGGAGCAGCACTCCTGCTCATTTCATAGAGTAGAGCTGTCAAAGCAAACAGAAACACATCCATAATGGATGACCACTGCTCCGAGTGTGTGCTCTGCTCTGGATGTGTTTGTGTGTGCTTAAACTTCTCACTGTGTGTGTGTGTGTGAATGTGAATGTTTAGATATATTTTATGAAGTGCACTTACACTGGCTATTTTGAGTTTGAGGATAATGGTACTTGACAATAATGTAGAAAGGATAATCTTAAAATCCCTAGAGGTCATAATTAATATGTCAGTCTATAATAGTCAATAACAGGGCTATGAGCAATTAAAACTACACTAATTTGATTAGGTACACAGATTGGAGTTGACTGCGATGACTGGGTTCGAGTCCGTCAAAGAGCGGTTGCAGAAAGCAGGTAAAAAATAAAACAAATAAGTAAATAGCAGGGTAAGAATGTGGTAAAATCTGAAAACATGGTAAAAATCAGACAGCCATGAGGGCTTTTCTTTTTCTGGATTGCTTTTGAAAACACAATCAGTTGGGTTTAGGAAAATGGGAGTGTGCAGGTCAATCGGTGCTTTTTTAAAAACACTATCGGTTGGGTTTAGGGAAGGGGTGGGAGGGGGTCAGTTGATCACTCATTTGGTCGACAGTGACCTCTGGTGGATTCGCGAAAATAAAAAAGTGCAGAAAACCTACCTCCTGGGACATATTTTGTGCTTTCCAGAAATGTATATAGGGGTACATTTTCACAATAAGCCTGGGTTGTTAATGTCCCTATCTCTTATTGTTTCATTCCTCCTGACCACTAGAGGCACTGTACAACTGGCAGATTTTCACATAAGCTAAATGAGTTGAGAAAACAAAACAACAAAGTCACACCATGAGCAAATGTTTGTGAACCATAACCGTGGTTTTGTAAATTCTGGACCCGGACAGAGTTAAGAAAGCATTAAGGAAATGGACACAGCATTATTGTGGCTGATCACTTTACAATGTATATCATTATATTACTTATAAAGTTTGCTGTTTTAATAGTTTGAAAATAACTTAAAACTAAAAGTTTGCATGTTCTCCCCGTGGTGTGGGTTTCCTCCGGGTGCTCCGGTCTCCCCCACAGTCCAAACACATGCGCTATAGGGGAATTGATCAACTAAATTTGCCATAGTGTATGAGTGTGTGTGTGTGTGTGAATGAGTGTGTATGGGTGTTTCCCAAGACTGGGTTGCAGCTGGAAGGGCATCCTCTGTGTAAAACGTATGCTGGAATAGTTGGCGGTTCATTCCACAGTGGTGACCCCTGATAAATCTAATGACTAAGCCAAAAGAAAATGAATAAATAAATGAAGGTTTAGATATTTGGTAAGCATCTTAAAATGCATAATCAACAGCGCCGAACATACAAATGTGATGAATCTGTTTATTACATTTAGGAAATAGCATATTCACCAGCAGAAACAGGCAAGCAACGTCTTTAACGTCCAACAAAAGAAATAAATGAATATTTTTCAGAACTGCATACAAACAGACTTGTCTAAAACAATCTGAGGCTCTAATCAAAATTGAAATACGATGCATATACAATATCTGTACGGCCCTCAGATTTGATTTCCAAGAGTGAGGGATATAAAAGAGAGATATTTAAACTTCTTTATGCCTGGTCAAGATTGAAATTAATAAAGAAAAGTCTGCACACTCTCCAACATCAAAAAGAAACCAGCAAGACTGAGTGATGAGCGGTTTACTGAAGTAAAACGCCCCATTCACACGGGGCGTCAGCTTCAACGCTTCCCATTTACTTTGAATGGGTGACGTCAGGCTTTGCCGAACTGCATTGTGGATCCGTCTGCGCCGCTTCAGAGGCGTTGTTTGCTGCAAAAGTTGGGACTTGCTCAACTTTTCAAGTGGCGACGGAAGCGTCAGCCAATAAGATCGCTGTATGCAAATGCACCAGCTCAGACAGTGGCCTATTGCTGACTAATTTCATTGGCTGACGCTGCTATGACGATCGCGTCAGCCTCAGCTTCAGACACGCCCTCTGTCAAGCGTTGACACTGAAGCCCAGCGTGAATGGGGCGTAAAGGGTCAAACTTTCAGTCAAGTGGTGACCACATGGTTTGCCAAACAAACAGTAGGTGCATCCCAAATCGCATACTTATGCACTATTCTACGCCAATTTGTAGTGTAAATAGTGTAAGTAGTGCGTTCACACTGAAACTCCAATAATAATAAGTGCACTTTAATTACCCGGATGATGCACTCATTCAGATGGACACTTCACACACTCAATGACAGCTGCTTTGCGCACGTAGCGAAAGGGGTGGAGCTATCATGTTGGGTTACTTTATTTATTTTAGATTGTGAAAGCAGTATTCTCTTATGAGAGTCATTATAGCGCCTCCTGATGGTGAATGCGGTTATACTCATGGCAGGTATTATTAGGTAGTTTGGTCATTTATTTCACTAATCTGGCAAACATCAAACGTGATCAGAGAAACGGTTTGACTATCCACTTAGTAAAAAAACATCAGTGTTCCATTATACTATGCTGTTAAGTGTGTAAGTGCATAGTGTGCTGTTTGGGACGCATCTTAATATGAGGAGTCACATGGTAATTTAGATCACATGACCAAGCAGAGTCCCCCATTTTGCTTGAGGTGAGTTGACTTACGCCCACTTGTGTGACTGTTGCTGCGTCCCAATCCACATACTTATACTACGCCCTAAAACTATGTACTTTTTTTGTGTACATACATACTTTTGAGTGTGTAGCAGAAGAGTGTGCAAGCTTTGGGACATACTACCTCCTCATTAACAGATCGATATGTTGCTTGGTTATGAGCCCTGTCAATCCTCCACACAATTATCCACATTTACTACCTTATTGCAGAAGCAGCAGCAGGTTAATCTGCCATTCACGAGTCTTTCATGCAGAGAAATCTCCTCAGGTGTTTGGATAATTCTGCATTCAGACATTAATGTCCAAACAGGTCTTTATAGGCAGTCAGTATTGTTGTTGCAGAAATATAACACAGACAACGCCATTTAAATATTTTCCAATAGGTTAGATATTAATGAACAGTCATTCAAGCATCTTTACCGAAGTCTCTCTACTTGACGGTTGATCTCGTGCATGCATCATGTTTGTAGTTTGTACTTTTCACCCTCGTTTGTAGTTCTAATCGATTTCACGTCCAACACACAATGTACTGTGGGCAATATCAGCGGTTAGAGTATGGACGCTTCAACACTCAAAACTTTGATCGGATATAGTAAACCATCCGGGAACCTTTGGCATACTCTTTTCAGCATACTACAATTTGGGCCATACTAATTCTATTTTCAAATACTGTTTAGGACGGATAGTATGCAAATTGAGACACAGCATTCGACTACAGTATCTTTGCTCTGTTTTTCTGCTGTTACTGTTCTAGATGCCGAGCTGTATAGTTGCCAATTACGTTATGAATTACTAACTTCATTTCCATTACTTGCACACTTGTTCCACTTGCACTTCGTTCTGACAATGGGCTATATCCACAAGTGTTTTTCAGCCACCAAAAAACTTCAGCTGAACAGTTAATGCGACTATTTTGAGTTTCATAAGGTTCCTTTTACAGCACTGATAATGTAAATTAATTAAAATATTGACATTTAAATAGACTTAAGCATTCATTTAGATGTTCGTTTAAACGCAAGCACTGTCAGTAGCAAATAAATAATAATAATGTGGTCGGCTCCAATAGCCTAGTGGTAAAGTGGGCTGACATCAACCTGAGTTCGATTCCCGGCTTGAGATCCTTTGCCAACCATTTATTACAAAATAAAGGTGAAAAACCCCTAAAAATATATAAAAAAAATTATAATTTGCCATGTTGTAAAGACATGCAGAACAATAGAATTGAATGCAGTGCTTCGGGTCTGGTCTGACACAAACTTTATATCATATATCAATCAGTGATTTTCAAAGACACCAGATCTTAAATGTGAAAACGTCATCAATTACACGTCACCGTGCATATACCCTTTTAAATCTTGTTCAGAAATCTCTCATCTCCTGTTTGAGCTCCGTTACATACGTGTGGTCCTTTCCATGAACAACCTCCATGATGGTCAACGCCTGTAAAATAAACACAATCACTACACAGTACTGGCCTTCACAGTGTTATTAAAAACTGTCTTTTTCCCAAACCTGAAAGTGAACAAGAAGTTAATAAAGATGTCATGTTCTTACTTTTATTTAGCTTTCAAGAGTTCACACTTAGCTGATGATTGATTATAAAGCTTGTTTGGCATGCTGTCCCAGGAGAGAGCCCTGAGCTCAAAAGATCCTTGAGCCCGGGGCTCCCTCCCGTTTGCAAGGCCACCTATCTAGGAAAGGAGGAGGAGTAGGGGTGGAAGGGGGGATTCTTCAAAATGAAGATGGCTGTGATATGGAACTCAGGGTATTTATAGTGGCTTAGAAATCATCTGATTGGTGAATCGTGAATTGACTAATGCAGGACCGGCTGCAAGCAATCATAAACACGTGATCCTCTCCAAATTAGTTAATAAATAAACTTCACTTTACGTTGTCTAGTCCAAATATCAAAAAAAAACTGAAATCAAGAAGCATTTTCTAGACAAGCAAAAAATATTGTTTTGTTTAAAAAAATAATTACGTGAATTCCTCCTGAAACGAGCTAAATAATCTGCCAATGGGACGTTTTGGTTTAGATTATTACATTTGTTTGAAGGAAAATAATGTTTCTTATATATAAAAATAAGCATTTTTATTAATGTCTCCAACACTAAGGCTGCGTCCGAAACCACCTACTACTCAGTAGGTACTGCATTTGAATTTAAACGTACTACTCATCCGTTAGAAAAGTACGCTCTATACAGTATGAATGTAGGTAGTATGAATGGAATTTGGACATACTACATCCGCCATTTTGTCATGGTCACGTGACCTACCTGCGTCAGTTGCGTCGATTTATTCCCATTCATGAATTCTCTCACGGAGCATCATGGGATAGCGCAGCATGCATGGGATGCGCACTTCAGAATCTCGCCGGAAGTAGTAGGTCATCCGGGTACTTCTCCCATACTGATTTTCTAATTCTATGAATTCAGACACACTATTCTGCTCGCATACTGATTTTAGCGTACTGTATAGTATGGAAGTATGCGATTTCGGACGCAGCCTAAATCTATCCCTTAGAGCAGGATTCACCAAACTTGTTCCTGGAGGGCCGGTGTCCTGCAGATTTTAGCTCCAACCCTAATCAAACACACTTGAACAAGCTAATCAAGGTCATACTAGGTATACTTCAAACACCCAGGCAGGTGTGTTAAGGCAAGTTGGAGCTAAACCCTGCAGGGCACTGACCCTCCAGGACCGAGATTGGTGACCCCTGCCTTAGAGTAACCTATGGACCTTTCTAATCACAAGACAGTGATGATGCATTTAACGGTCATCAGCATCTTAATTTCTTGAAAGTTTTTAATATCATGATTTTTTTTTAAATGTATGTACATTTATAAAGCTACAGTATACTTTGTATTATATCATCTTTGCATCAAATAAAAAAATAATAATAGTAAAGAGACTAAGCCGAAAAGAAAATGAATGAATGAATAAATAAATAATAACAGCGTATATGAGGTGCTTCTAATGCAGAGAGTATGGGGTGGGAGAGTAAATATGACATTGTTTTCTCTTCTGGTTGCCATAATTAGTCTAACACAATTACTTTATATATATATTTTTTATTATTATTTACAAAAAAAGTCACTGAAAGGTGTTTGAAAGTCATGAAGACACTATCGTGGAATTTTTCTTTTATTATTTGAGGAATACAAAATAAAACCAATTCACTGCACTAAAAGTTTTTCCAGCCATGACGATTTCTGCTGCTGAAAAGCCCAGAAACGGTCCACTGTGTTTTAGTAACGTCTACACCTACTCTGACCCTAAACCTACCCCTTACAGTAACTTGTTGTGTTTTATTAAAGACATATCTCACCCAAAAATGAAAATTCTCTCATCAATTATTCACCAATTACTTGTTTCCAACCTTTATGGGCCCTATCATACAAGACGTGGCATACAAGGTGCAAGACGTGTTTGACAAGATTTGTTGCTATTTTCAGACCAGCGCAACAGTAATTTTCACGATTTGCACAATGTTGTTTAAACAGCAAATCCATTTGCACTACTCTGTAGACTCATGTGTGTGCTGGTCTATAGAGGAGGTGTGTTAAGGCGCATTGTTGGAGCGTTGCTATTTAGAGGAACTGAAATAGACCGCATCATTAACCAACTAAAAGCTGCTCTAAAGTCCAGCAGAGTGTGTTAGTTATGAGCCTATGCAGGTCTAAACGCTTACACACTGCTGAACACACACAGGATGATCAGCAACACACAAATACCTTAACAGATGAAGATAATTAAAATGATCCAGAAATGATAATTCTCTACATCAATATAAACACCACTGCCTCCATGCCTTCTTCACCTCGGGGGGCTTTTTCAGTTTATTCATGAGGATCTGCATCTGTATAATGTGATTATTATTAGCAGGATTATTGATTATCTGCAGATTTATATCTGTTTTAATAAACACAAGTGAAGATTTGTCCAGCTGTGGGGTTTTGGAGACGTCTGCATCACCATATTGAGCATAAGAACAGGACGTGTGTCTGGATATAACTCAGTTGTTTGAGCACACTTCATTATTATTGTTCATTTATTCCTTTGCTGGAGATTAGAACTGAATTTAGAAATAGTTTAGACACAAATCTTTGTGCTTAATAAAGGAGATTAAATATGTGGGCTAATGGATGTGTTCAGTGGAGTGAGTTTCCACCGTTTCCTCACTCCACCAGAGTAAAGGAGTAAAGAGTAAAGTAAAGAGAAAGTAAAGAGGCTGAATGGAGGAGGCTCGTTCTTTATCCTCGCGCTGCAGATGCTCTGCTTAACTGTTCTCTCGCTAGTGAAGTGTTCAGTTTTTACACTTAAAAAGTCGCCATGTAAATAGCAAATGCACCATGGAGCGACGCAACTGACCCTTAAAGAAAATGAGAGACGAGACTCTGACTGATTTAATGCAGGTTATGCTCAAAACACAGCCAGAACTCATTAAGAGAATAAGCACAGCCCTGTTAGACCATGCGCCGGGGCGTAGAGAGTATTAACCATCCTTAAAATAGCAAAAGTGGATTCAGACACGTGCTTAATGCTTTTGTGCCATGTGCTTTAGACTTGTATAGGAGGTGATTTCTGATACAGCCATGCAGTGTTGGGGAAACGTGGTTGAGAACCACTGATCCAAACAACTCCTTTGATGAAAGTCATACCAGTTTAGAGTGAAACAAGGGTCATGTTCAGTTAGTTTAGAAGAAGATTGTACCTTCTGAAGGGCACCGATGCCAGCCAACTTCCTGTCCAAAGCAATGTAGAGTCTTCCCAACTTCAGATACATAGATGCAATATTCATAGAGTATGCTGGGTAGAGGACACTACGGATAAAACAAAGATGTTAATGTTGGTAGATGCACTAATGTGTATTATATTCTACACTCCCTGACAAAAGTCTTGTGGTGGATGCCAGTTGTAAGAGCCCCAACTTGACTTCTAGTTGATCATGTGTAAAAGTGTCAGAAGGTGGATTTCTCCATGAATCATCTGTTGATCTGCATCTCAATCATCACCAATACTGCAGAAGACCTACTGGAACCAGCATGGAGCCAAGATTCTCACTGAAATCAGTCAAGTTTGGTGAAGGAGAAATCATGGTTTGGGGTCACATTCAGTATGGGGCGTGCGAGAGATCTGCAGAGTGGATGACCAACATCAACAGCCTGAGGTATCAAGACATTTGTGCTGCCCATTACATTACAAACCACAGGAGAGGGACAATTCTCCAGCAGGATAGCGCTGCTCCTCATACTTCAGCCTCCACATCAAAGCTCCTGAAAGCAAAGCAGGTCAAGGTGCTGCAGGATTGGCCAGCCCAGTCACCAGACATGAACATTATTGAGCTCGTCTGTGGTAAGATGAAGGAGGAGGTCCTCCAAGCTCATGATGGAGTCAGACACAATATTCATTCTGTTTCCACTGCAGCATGACTTTATATTCTATACTGGACATTATTGAAGGTTCAGTGATGAGACTTTAGTCTAAGCAGAGTCAGACCTTACTGTCCTAATGAAATCATTCAACATCAAGACATGATCATATTTTATTGTGCTATAAGCAGAATCTAGAGGCCTTTGCCTTTCATAGAAGACACTTCTGACACCAAATCATCAACTAGAAGTCATTATTTGCGGTTCCTAAAACTTGGATAAGCCACAAGACCTTTGTCAGGTAGTGTATATGCATCTATGTTTGTTCTTACGTGAATGGCTTGATGACTTTTTCCCCATACCGCACCGCTCCTTCATAATTCTCTGTGAAGAGGCAGATGCCCATGGCCAGGTACATCATATGAAGGATGTAGACATTGGAGTCATCAAACACAGCGCTCATCTTGTCAATGCTGAGCTCGCACATCTCCAGCAGCTCAGAGGGACGTCAACAAGAGTCAAGAGTCAGTAACGGTGTGATTTACAATCTCAGAAATAAAGGTAAATAGGCTACCCTTTTAAAAACTACATTTTTGTACTCAAATGGTACATATTAGTATCAAGCACAACACTGTCAATGCGAGCACACATTAAAGAAGATGCTCAGAGGTGTGATGAACGTGAAGCTGCTTATTGCACTGCTGAACAATAATCATTTCCTCATCACTAGAGCTGAACCCGCTGCTAGAACCATCCATAACAACAAGCGTGTCAACTTTGTCTTCTTTCTCTGTGTTACAAGCGGGTGTCAGGAGCTTAAAGTTGTGTATCGCCATCTAACGTCAAAGAGTGATTTTGCATACTCTTCTGCTTGACGCCTGAGAAAATCGATTGGGCTTGAATCCGGAAAAACGTCTTGGAAAACGCTGACGATAAACACAAACGAAAAGCGTCCCGGTGTGTACGAGTCTTTAGTGACAGCTTTTGGGTCTTTCTGAGAGTGTGGGTGCTTTGCACACACTGCATTTCCATATTTTTATTATCTTATTTTTATTCTGCCCCTTTCAGCAAGATGTAAAAGGCATCTCTGATGTCCCCAGAGTGTGTGTGTAAAGTTTCAGCTCAAAATAACACACAAATAATGTTTTATAACTCTTTGAAACTGCCGCTTTTAGCCTTTGCTACTAATTTGCTACTATTGTGGTGACTGTCGCTTTAAATGCAAATGAGATTGTGCTCTTTTCAGAAAAGGGCGGAGCTACAAATGCCTGTGTGTCAGCATAGTGGCAGATTCAAAAACAAGACTAACGCCCTATGCTAATGAGGGAGAGATGGACACTAGTGGGCGGAGCTTTCCCCCTCTGATGACACGTACAAATGGAGAATGTCAATCAAAGTGTTTCTGCAGACTGATTCTATCAAGTCTGATTATAAACAAATACAATTAATACATGTTTAGCATTAGAAGCTGGAGATACTCACACACTGCTGGCACACAACTGTGTTTAAACCCCTTATAAAAGTGATTTGTGCATAATACTGTATGTCCCCTTTAATATTTTAGCTTGTTGATATTATATCAACCAAAGAAAGTAAATGTATTTTTTTTTAATGTTCAACTAACTCTATAACAGCATAATGAAATGAAAAGCAATGTAACAGTGCCATTTTGCAGACTATACAAGAGTCAAAAAGGATATTGTTGTCTTGTTTGGCCCTGCGGAAGTTTTCCATGGAGTTCCGAGCGTAACGCACCATATCCTTGATCTCCTTTTCACCGATTTCATCCCTCCGCTTCCGCACATTCAACTTCACCACATCCTGCAAAACCACAGAGTACTATACTAAGAAACAAGCTTTACAATAGGGTTCCATTAGTAAATGCTAGCTAATGTAATAACTACACTTTTACAGCATTTATTAAACGTAGATCATGTTCATTTCAAATATTTACTCATGCATTAACTGTGTCTGTTACATTAGTTAATGTACTGAGTACACTGAACGATTGTACTTCCATTTATGTAATGTGTGTATTTATATAGCGCATTTATCGTGTATGGTCATAAACCCAAAGCGCTTCACAATCATGAGGGGGGTCTCTGCACACCACCACCAGTGTGCAGCTCCACTTGGATGATGTGACGGCGCCAGTGCGCTCACCATACACCAGCTATAGGGGGAGTGGAGAGACAGTGATGGAGCCAATTGGGTGGATGGGGATGATTGGGAGGTCATGATGGGTAAGAGCTGATGGCCAGGGCACCGGGGTTACACCCCTACTCTTTACCAGAATTGTCATGGGATAATTAATAAGCACAGATAGTCAGGATCTTGGTTTAACGTCTCATCTGAAAGACAACGCTCACTGTCAATATAGTGTCCCCTTCACTATACTGGGGCATTAGGACTCACACAGACCACAGGTTGAGCGCCCCCTGCTGGCCTCACTAACACCACTTCCAACAGCAACCTAGTTTTCCCATGTGGTCTCCCATTCAGATACTGACCAGGCTTAACAAAGCTGAATACTGTTATAAATATATTGTTTGACAATGTTTGTTTGTAAAGTAAATTCATTAACTAATGGAACATTATCGTAAAGTGCTCACAAAATAATGTACGCTCACTTCTGAAAGGATTCTCTGGTGAATAAAGAGCAGCCGAAAATAGATTCACGTTTGTACACAATGTAATAAAATACTTAAAGGGTCATGAAACACCAAAACACATGTGTTGAGCTGTTGTCAGTCATATCTGTGTCCCGTGCTGCTATAAACACTATGAGGACACAGATATTTCACAAAAAAAGTGAAAATTGGTTGTTTTTGCGTTATTTTGAGCAAATTGTTTGAAACTGCGTCACGCCGATTACAGACTGGTGTAGTCCAGTGTGGAGAGTGGATGTCTGTACCTGCGAGTTCATCATGACGTCTCTGAGTGTGCGGCATTAGTTCATGAGAAAGACTTGGCTCACACCAATCAGCGCGCTCTATTGTGTATGCGGTGCAGCTTCATTAATATGCATGATAGAGCTTCAAGACTGATTTACCTGTTACAGTGTTCAGACGACAGAGAGACGCCATGCTGTGTTTCCAAAACAAGTGAAAGAAGGAGAATTTGGAGACACGGGTCATCAGTGTTGTGTTTATAAATGTGCTGTAATGAAGGTTTTGTTTTTATTTCCTGCTCTGAGAGCACAGCTGGATTACAGTGCACACGATAGAAATGTGTTTGTAAGGAACATGTTTTACCCGAGAGCTTTTCTCATCTGGAAATGATGAAATCTGGATTTGCCGCTCGTCTCCTTTTAATAAAGACACGGCTCCAGTTTGTGTTGATTGTCCTGTGTCTACAGATTTGGTAAGTGTGTGTGATCAGTGCTCTTTGTTTGTTTATTCAGATGGTAAAGTTAGTTGGTATGGTCAGCAGTGATCTTTCAGTGTTTAAACACAGACCTTAGTCAACATGATTTAGTGACTGAGTTTACAGTATGTTAATATCACTGCAGTATTATAGTACACTATTATAAACTGAAAGATCTGCTGTAAATGCTGCTCTCCAAGTGTAATCATGTAAACACCGCAATCAAACTATAATCGTCGTGTAGGATTTACGCCGCATTTTGTGACAGGACATTCGCCGTGCAGTATCAAACACTATTAATACTCCACTCTCCAGCAGTTCCTCTGGTTTGTCATGGGGGACATGCAGGAAATGTTCCTAATGGAAAGTGAAAGCGCCAAACTGCAGTTAAAGTCCACAAATTAATCATTTGTCAAATAATTTGATCACTGATGTCCATGTGAACACAGTCACCATCTTTCTCCCCTGCCTCTGTGTTTGTTTTGCCTCTGTGAAAATCAGCGCGTGCACAAATGGAAACTCCTATTTTTATGCAAAACCCTCCCTCTTCCCCTCCCACGAAAACAGAGCTGGACACGCCCACTTTCCTGACTTTTTCCAAACTAGAGGTGTGAAAACACCCTGCTGAGACAATCACTTCTGTCCCCTTTGCAACTTATCTTGACTACTGTTATTATTTTTTGTTCTGATAATTGTCTGTATGTCTTCATTCGCTGTATATCTGGTTGCTGTGTAATTGGGTCGATCACAAGTTGCCCTAAAAAGGTCAACAAAGTGTATTCAACGCATTTCCACACACCATAGATTTGGTGGTGCACTCTTTACAGTCACAGCTGAAGTAGTACATGTCTCTGAGTCTCTCCAGTCGGTCCGCTGTAGGGTAGAGCAGGTCTATGTAGCTGGTGTAAATCTACACACACACACACACACACACACACACACACACACACACACACACA
>CAIGQZ010027068.1:614735-657794 GCA_903798205.1 Danio tinwini | reverse complement strand
GACGTGTTGTGTGTTCAGAGATGCTCTTCTGCAGACCTCGGCTGTAATGAGTGGCTATTTGAGTTGATTTCTGGTGGTACAGGTGTACCTAATAAAGTGGCTGGTATGATTATTCTTGATGTCTGTTTCAGGTGTTCAAACTGTTCGGTGCACAATGTGGTTAAAGCCTGACTAACACAAAGCTGTAATCATAATCAGTGATTAAATTCTGCTGCAGGATCAGTGAATTACACTAATACATGATGACTTGCTCTGATCATATCATTTTTTTTGCCATAACAAACAGTTACAGCAACCGAAGAGAAACTAACCTAAAAACAGGAGCTCAAGTTAACACTGTTCACCACAATGGTGATGTCTAATAAAAGCTAAAGTCCCATTCATACTACAAGAGCCACGCAGCAACTAGCGACCACTCATTGAAATAAAGAGCTCTGACTTCCAGCTGTGCAACTGACAGAGACTATCCCTTTAAGACCGATAGAGGTAAGAGGACAGTGGCATACAGACCTCCTGCCCTGGACTGATGTCCTGCACAGCTCGTACTTCAGCATTGATGCCTCTGTATGTGACTATGACATTGGGAGAGCAACTGTGGTTCAAGAGGGCAATGCTGGAAGAGCAAGAGAAACAGTACAAGATTATGGGGGATGAAAACTGAATTAAAGAAGCCCCAAGAGATTCAAGTGCAGTAGTAAAGCATGAAGACAAATGTGAAATATGAACGAAATAGACAATACACTGTGTATAGTGGTATTAACACAGTTTCACCAGATAACCTGAATAGATCTATTTGGAAAGAATTGGTCATTTTGGATTGATCTGGATGATTCTGTAGGCGAGTGAATCTGCCTTACATAGAATAAACTACTTACAAGTGTAGATAAATGTAGTAGAGCTAAAGATACAAATGAAACAGACAGTGCTTTATGCTTTTCTGAGGAGACTGACGGCATTACAGTCAGTGGCGCCCCCAGAATATTTTCTTAGGGGTGGCCAGAAGAGGCCACACAGAATCTTGGGGCGGCACACAAAATAATAATGAATTCAGTGAAATGTTATATATTTGTTTCTGGTAAATAAAATAATGTGGTTTTAATTCATTTAATTAATTACTCTTGAAATATTGCAATTTATTTCTTGAAATAATTCAGCAGGTACACGTGCAAACCAAATAAAAATCAACATTTAGTTTAAAAACACTTTTCATGTATATATTTTTCAGATACTTTTATTGTACAGCATACTGTATATGCCATGTCTAATATTAAAGAAGATTAATGAGTTCATTAATGAAACAAACAAGTGAACAAACTGAACAACCGTGGCGGTTCTAGATTAAATGACACCCTGGGCAAACCACCCCATACACCCACCTTAAATTGTTATATTTTTTTTATTAATAAATATAACAATTTATTTATATTTATTCTAAATAAATACAATTATTGTTAATACTATTATACAAATATTCTAAATAAATAACAGAAATCAACCCTAAATGTTACTGGAAAACAATGTAACAACTGGGGTGATATGCTAAGATCACTTAAGAAATATTTTGCATGAATATTAGTTATGACAATTCTAAAGAATACAAAAATAAATGTTTTATAGAATTATCTGTTGTCTTAGGCCCGACTCATGGCAGAGAATTAATGTTATGAAGTCTCAGCTCCCTGACTCGTTATCCCTCCTTTCTGCTTTATAGCCATGCTTAGTGAAACATCATCATCATATTATATAAACTGTAGTTTTGTCCACTTGCAAAACTCACTGCGTGCTGACACCTCGACATAAAAGGCTGTTACTCCGGTTTCACGATGCATGAGTGGCGTGTATTTTTTCGGCATGCATGCAAACAACTGGGATTCACAAAGGCGCACGGGAATGGTTTCCTGCGTGCATGATGCGTCCGTTTACTTTCACCAGCTTTGTTTCGGTTGCACACAGAGAATGCGTGCAAAAGATGCTAACTGTGAACAGCCCCTAACATCTTTATTCTGGGATTGCCATTCTAAGTTAATACACTTGCATAAAGTAAATCGTACCAATGCTTTTACTTTTTTTTTTGCATCGTCTCTACGTGCCGCCCTGGGCGATCTCCCATATTGCCCATGCCTAAATCCGCCACTAGGTCAGGGGGAGGGGCAGTGAATCAGCTACGTCAGTGGCACCAACAATAATTTAGGGGCTGCATTTTATTTATTGAAATATTGGGAATTTACATAAGTACATTTTAATTATATTATCAACAGCAAAATCATATAGGGGGTTGCCACAGGGGTGGCCAGAGTTTACCTAGGGGTGGCCACGGCACCGAATGTAATAACAGCGCCCCTGATTACAGTAATTGAATAATCAATTGTGTGACTATTGCAATTGTGCATATTGCAAAATATAGATGTTGAAATTACATGTTGTGCAGCCCTAATTCAATGAGCTTTCATTTCAGGAACTTTACTTGTCTCGTGTATGTGGATAAATGTGCAATCTGTACATACTCAGGAAAAATGGCTAAACCCAAGTTTGAGAGTTCCTCATCCTCCACAGTGAAGCCGTTACAGTGAACCTGTGTAAATTAGACACAAGGCAAACACATTTAACTAAAATAAAACAAACGACAACAAAAAACAGCTGTTGATATTAACATACCATTAACTGTGATGTTTAGCTCAATAAAGCACTCATTAGCATGCGTTTTATTCATTCATTCATTTTCTTTTCGGCTTAGTCCCTTTATTAATCTGGGGTCGCCACAGCGGAATGAACCGCCAACTTATCCAGCATATGTTTTATGCAACGGATCCCCTTCCAGCTGCAACCCATCACTGGGAAACATCCATGCACACTCATTCACACACATCCACTACGGACAATTCACCCATATGCCACATGTTTTTGGACTGTGGGGGAAACCGGAGCACCCGGAGGAAACCCACGCCAACATGAGGAGAGCATGCAAACTCCACACAGAATTGCCAACTGACCCAGCCAGGGCTAAAACCAGTGACCTTCTTGCTGTGAGGTGATTTTGCTACCCACTGTGCCACCAAGCTGGTTTTTAATAGTTAGTAATTCACTGAGTTAAACTTTTCTCTCAGTGCTCTCTCTCTCTCTCTCTCTCTCTCTCTGTCTCTCTCTCTCTCCTCTCTCTCCTCTCTCTCTCCTCTCTCTCTCTCTCTCCTCTCTCTCTCTTACAAACTTATTCAGCAAATTTCACAATAAACAATAAATTAACAAAAGATACAAATAAACAGACCTTATGCCTCTTCAGGGTGGCGCTGAATACATTTTAATCTGTATATCCTGCATTTTGCGACTGATGCATCTGGCTTTGCGGTGTCTCACGTTTTCAAAATAGTCCCACATACATGTTAAGTTTAATATAAACTTTGATATACTTTAAAATAATGTTTTGGCTGCTGATCTTCTGATGACGCAGCTGCTCGTCAGGTGCGGATAATGCAGAACGTGACCTAAAGTACATGCAAATCTTGCTAATTAATAGACCCATGAGCAACACAACAGCCTGTATTGTGTTCTGACTAGTTTTTCACAAGGGTTTTACACTTGGGGAGAATTTACATGAGAACGAGTAAACAATGGTGTCTGGGTTCACGGTATGGCCATTTCCATGTACTAAACTCTTATTATTTGACTATGCCTAAATATATCCAGATTTTCTTTATAGGGCACTTTCAATAATAAGCCAGTAGTTTACTGTGGGTACTGAAACTAAAGTGTTACCCAACTATTTCTTTAAATTAACCTTTTGGACACAGTAGTAGGAATCTTACTTAGTTAATGACATTATATTTGGACTTTTGAGACAGAATAGAACTGACCCCATAGTTTATCCTGGTTTCCTGCAAGGTTTTTAATTTCTCCATTACAAAAATAGAGGATTCTCAACTTGTCCGCCTCAGACAATATGCTGGATGGCAACAGTTGCTAAAGTAGGACAGCTTAGTTTAGGCTGACTTATACTTCTAGGTCGAGTGATCGCCGTGACCTATAGCACCTGTCTTGCGTGTAGTCGTGCATTTATACTTCTGTGTGCTGTTTGTGTTGCTCTGCATCAACACTTCCGAAACACTAGCTGGCAGTAGGTTTTTATGTGTCGGGTTTCTACACAAGGGGTTTTCTTTTTCTGAACGCCTCCTTAATGTACAATAAGCTTAAACTCGCTCATTTCTGAGGCAGGAACAACTTTAGTCATAAGGTGAACACAAAACAAAAGTCCCTTCACACTTGTAAACTCTTGCTTTCAGCACTGCCCACACTCATCACCGCTACCAAGCCGACCAATCATAGAGCTTGCTCTACACGTCGTTGCACCATGTACGCCACCATACACGATCGCTTGATGTAGAAATATAAATCAGCCCTTACTCAGTAAAAAGGGCATGGCACATGGTCAATTTTAGCCTTTACCTGTGAGAATAGTGCGAGCAGAGCCTGATGGTCAGGGAAGTCCAGGTGTTTGGAGTAGAACTGATGGAGACCGGCTATATGTGCTTCAGTCATCTCTCTTTTCTCATTATCCATATCCTCCAGGTCTGTCAGAAGATGAAGACTAACATGTAATAGCTAAAAATGCTGAAAGTTAGCATAATAGTGCATTTCAGCCAATATGCAGGAATACAGTCATGCAATATGAGCCAAAAATCATCAAATTAATAAGGTTGGATTCCCAGTCCTGGCAATAATTGAGTATGGGGGGAGTCAATGAGGTACCTTCGATACCCAGCTGAGGTGCCCTTGAGCAAGACACCATACCCCCTAATTGCTGCCCACTGCTCTAGGTGTATGCTCAATGTTTATGTGAGTGTTATCGCTTCTCAATCATGTGTTCCACTTGGAAGGGTCAAAAGCAGAGAACACATTTCGAGTATGGGTAACCATACTTACTACATAGACCCCTTTATACATTTCTGGAGATCGCACATTATGTAGCCAGAGGTACGTATGGCTGCATTTCGTTTTTAAAATGTACGTTACGGGGCGGTATGCCACTGCCGCCGACTTCTGTTTCTTTTCAAGATACCAGCTGACTGCTTACCTCCATATGGACGGCTTTTCCGATGGTACCAGTTTGTCCAGTGGCTCGCAGTGCACGTTGGTGGAATTGTGACATGGAGCGGAGTTGACTGTGACAACGAGGTTCGAGTCTGGCAAAGACTGGTTCCAAAAAGCTGGGTTTAGGGAAGGGGCTGGGTGGGTCAGTCGATTGGTCAGTCAGTTAGTTGACAGCGGCCTCTGGTGGATTTACGCGAGAACAGCAGGCAGGAATGGCACTCGCGAGAGAAATCTGAGATTGCAATACAAAGCGGCCTCTGGTGGATTCCCGAAAACAAAAACTGCAAAAAAAAATAAAAGTAGCTCCTGGGACATATTTGGCGCTCTCCAGAAATGTATACAGGGGTACGTATTTAGAATGACCCTGAGTTATACTTGACAATACTCACTTCATTTCAACTCGTTAAAAGTGAGATTTGGCATCCATATTCCTAACAATTTTTCTAAATACTGTAAAACCTGAATGAACCTGATCATGAAGAACTGTCTTAGACAAATATGGGAAACAAATTTTTACATCCTGGGGTGCGTTTCCCAAAACCTTCGATAGCCAACTAAGGTCACAAGTTCCATCGTTACAAACATAGTTTGTTGATTTCCATTTCCCAAATCCATCGCTCCAACAAACATTCGCAAACTGCGTCGCAAACTTGAGCACTTGAAACGACACTTCTGGAGCTGTAGTTAGAAACATAGTTCCTGGCTGTGTTCTATTCCCACTTATCACCCCTACGCCCAATTCATTTAGAACATTCTAACATTCAAAGTTGGAATTATTAAAAATAAATAAGCATTAGGGTCATCTCTCTTAGGTGTAATTTGCTTTCAAAGTATTTTTACAGTTTAGTTTTAGCGATTCATGTTTACTATTGAGCTCCCATTCGCAGTGCACTTTGAAAACTTTGATGTCATTTTGAACACAGCCTCATGCCGAATAGGTGACTATTTTTTAAATGCGGAATTTATGTTACGTCTCCAAAGCTTGTGAAAACAAAAAACACAGCATACATTAATGCTTTTCATTTATAGTGGGTAATTTATTAAGTATCTGTAATGTATATGACATGGGCCTGCTGGGTAGAACATTTCTGCAGTGGATTGCACGTGATAAAATTGTAAAAGCAGACTTTTCAAAATATAAATAAACAATATCCTACTTAATAATACTAATAATCATCATCCTCATCATTAATATTATTATTACAATAGGATTTTTTTTTTTTGTAATAAATAATAAACACTACATTTAATTTCTTAATAAATAGCCTCATTATTTATTTATTTATAGGATTTATATATGATATTAATATAGGTGTTCACTTTTGTAAGTGATTTTATGTTTTAGAATAGACTATGGAATATTCTCAATAATATTAGTAAAGGAAACACAAGCCCTATATGTGCTATTTACATATGTTTCAATTAATATGGAAAGTGAGTGCATGTTTTTACCAAAACTAATATTGGATTTTATTTTAAATGCATGTAAAACAATATAATTTGCACAAAGAAATTATGGGGTTCTTCTCTAAAGAAGTAGTTACTCCACCCTGTTTTATGGGCGTTTTACGTTATAACTAACATGGTTCAAATGATGGATCTGTGACAGAGAAACTACGGGTTTTGGGAAACACTCGTCACTACATCCTTCTTTTCCCAAACGATGCATAGTACTGTGAGTTACGTTGTTTGGGAAACGCACACCTGCTCAATAAAGCAGAAACAGACCCAAACTTAAAGCATCAGTAAATTACAAAAAACTCTGAGCACAAAAAAGTAATTATGAATCGACTAGTCTCAGCCTCAGACGTCACGCCAAGCACAGCTAACAGCCCTGTGGCTAAACGTCTGATACACTATTATGGAAACACTGTTCTCTGATTGGTTTACAAATACCAGATTTCTAAGAGTTTGACTATGCAGCAATCTTGAGCGTCACATGGAAACAAATGTAAGGTGATAAAAATGCTGTGATGTTTACATTAATGAAAAGCTATATTAAATGCAGCATTCTGAACTATATGAGACTCACAACTTAACATTTAAAAGACTTCCAGAAGTGTGTATTGTTGTATTGAAACTCAGAACAAAAAAAAAATCCCATGTTTTGCTGACAGATCATTTACATTTGGACAGTGCCATTGTTTTAAACTAGATAAGTCTATTCCACACCCCTAAACATGACCCGGCACCAAAGTTCCCACACCTTGTGCCGTCAATCTGGCTATGCAAGATCATTAATTGACTAACTATCAAAAGTCATGAGATATTTCAATCGTCCACCACGAATTTATTCTCTCACCTAATGGTTTCTAGTACTTACGGGCTTCCATGTCCCGCAGTAACAGCAGAATCTCAGATGGGCTTCTTTCTTTCTGGGCTTTCTGCATCAGCAAACACACATCAGACACTCATTGATATTCTGTATCTAAGTAAAACAACTCCAGATGTATCTGACCAGCCTGGCGATCATCCTGGCCACCAGTCGCACGGTCTCTGAGGGGCGCCAGTTCTCTCCGAATGCACACATGGCCTGACACTCCAGCTTGTGCATGGGCCAGTTCTTTTTCTGTCAAATACAGACAAAATGACACATGAAATGCAGACTCATGCGTTTATATTGCGGGTGGTAGTCCATAATAGGCAATTGAGTCAATGTTAAAGGGGACCTATTATGGAAAAATCACTTTTATAAGGGGTTTAAACACCAGCCTCTAATGGTGAAAAATTAATTCCTTCTATGTTTTGTAATCAGGCTTGATAGAAACTGCAGAAACACTTTAATTGACATTCTTTGGGTTCATCTTCAACGCCTCCTCCTTCATCTCTCAATAATCTTCATGTCTGGTGACTGGGCTGGCCAATCCTGCAGCACCTTGACCTTCTCTGCTTTCAGGATCTTTGATGTGGAGGCTGAAGTATGAAAAGGAGCGCTATCCTGCTGGAGAATTGTCCCTCTTCTGTGGTTTGTAATGTAATGGGCAGCACAAATGTCTTGATACCTCAGGCTGTTGATGTTGATCATCCACTCTGCAGATCTCTCGCATGCCCCCATACTGAATGAACCCCAAACCATGATTTCTCCTTCACCAAACTTGACTGATTTCAGTGAGAATCTTGGCTCCATGCTGGTTCCAGTAGGTCTTCTGCAGTATTGGTGATGATTGAGATGCAGCTCAACAGATGATTCATGGAGAAATCCACCTTCTGACACTTGATCAACTAGAAGTCAAGTTATTATTTGGTGCTCTCACAACTGAGATCCACCACAAGACTTTAGTCAGGGAGTGTATAATTAAAAGTGAATGATTATTTGTGTCTTTGAGTGAATCTGTGAGTATTTTACCTGACAGTTTGCATTGCAATAAAATGCTTTTTTGCATTTTCCGCATTTGGCAAGACCCTTTTTCCTGCACATAATAAAGAATAAACACACAAACAATAAGTGTTTTGTGAATAAACACACATGCATAACTACATAATAAACTAACTGGTTCATTTACACTCAATAAATTACAAAACAATCAGTAATTAATCAATGAATTCTTGAAAGTTACCCTAAATTTATGATTTTTGAAATCAAGAATCTGGCACCAAATGCAATAAAAAAACACCTTAAAGGGTCAGTTCACCAAAACATTTAATTCTGTCATAATTTACTCACCCTTCACTTCTTTTAAACCTGTTTGAACACAAATGAAATTACTTTGAAGAAATCTAGAAGCATGCACTTCCTCACAATGGAAGTTAATGGTTACAGGTTTTCAGCTGTCTTCAAAATATCTTCTTTAGTATTTAACATAAAAAAAGAAACTCATAAAGGTTTAAAACTATCAAGGGTGAGTAAATAGTGAGTTCATTTTCATGTGAACTGTCCCTTTAAAGCAGCAGCCTTTCCTCAGCAGCTGTCCCCGATGTGTCTGCTACGCTTGACAGGCGCTGCCACTTACACCCACTCAACCCGGGCTGGAGCAAATGTCTGCTGCTTTTAGACATTTGGTTGTATTTTTAGATGAGCCCTTTTAAAGCTTCTTGTCATAAAAGAGAGATCAGAGAAATTGGCTCATACATTATGAAAATCCAAACTAAATATCTTAAGAAAAAAGTGGAAGATCCAAGTTTAATCTACACACACACACACACACACACACACAAAGCTTGTTTGAAGCCCTCCACGTGCTGTTAAATCATGTCATTCATTCAGCTTTACCAGAATGTTCAAATAAAACAAAACATAATTAATTTACATGATGTGTACTCAATTGTAAATAGTATGTAAAAACCCTTCCTCTTTGTTACAAGATGAGTTTACAAATGTGACCCTGGGTCACAAAATGTCTTAGTTTAACCAGGTAAAACACATTGTATGGGTCAAAATGACTTTTCTTTTATGCCAAAAAAATGTAAGTGTTAAGAAAATATCTTTAATAATAATATGTTTTAAGATATCATGATTTATTAACACTGTACATTCCCTACTGAAATTACATCAACAGATAAGAGCTTTTTCTCTGCGTTTAGATCTTTCTGAACTCTCAGCTTTCAGATTTGTATATGTTGTATATATTGTCAAACCATACGTCAATAGAAAGCTTATTTATTACATTTTCATACAATATAGAAATCTCAATTTTCAGAAATTGACACTTCTGACTGGTTTTGTGGTCACAAATGAAGTTTATATCAGGGATTCATTCATTAGGAGTTTCATATAACACTCTAAACTGAGGTTAAGTTGGTTTTATATTCGCACAATCGTTCATTATAATGCTCCCTTTATTGTTTACTATGTTACTTTGAATATACAGTCTGAAATCGCATTTAAGCATGACTTCAAAACAACATTAGCACTATTTAAATGACTGTAAACAGTACTGTACTTTTATATTCATCAATGATAATATTTCACTATTTACTATAGCAAATAATGCTTTTCTGATATTATAGTATTAAGGAGAAAGTCTGAATGTGCGATTAAAAAACAACTTTACCTCAATATACTCTAAAAGGGTGAACATTGTAACCTAATGAATGAACAATGTTTTAAAGTTAAAAAAAGTGATTGTCAGACCTCGTAAAGCACTGTTCACAGATGAGTCCTCTCTCACCCACAGACAGCACGTATGAATATGCGGGACACGACAACAGTAATTCACCGACTCCATATGCTCTGCTCACCCGCAGACCTCTGCCCTTGCCCGGGCTGGCGAACTGCTCGATGCCGGCGATGCCTTCTGCCTTCATCATAACACACAAATCAGGATCTCAATCTGCAATAGTGCGCTCAGTCGTTCTGAGGTGTCGGGAATATTCGGTTTCAATGGGCGGAGCATGAATGAATATGTATGAGTTTTGTGTCATAGCAGTACTTAAAACCACGCCCACTTGGGGCTAGGGAGTGGAACGCTGGTATATAAGGGACATTCTACCCGAAGCGTACAATATCTGTCCCCGAAATAATAACACAAATACTGTGAATAAAAAGTGTTTCATCCCAAAAATGTCTAAAATGGACTAATAGTTGATTTCTGTGAGCTGTTCTGTTAAGGAGTATGACATTCATTTGGTTCTCAGATTTTTATTCTTTATTAAAACACTTTACAAATGCACAAACCCTGTCATTGTTCTTGTCTTCAATCACACCTGCAGCTTTAATAGTTTTGTTATACTAAAAACTGTTATTTAGAAAATAAAATACTTCAGAAATAGCAAGTTTGATTGTTTTCATTCACATCAGTTGATTAAAAACACCAAATTATAAATAAATTCTACAAATAAATACTATTTTACAATTATCTGCATGTTTCTGTCAGTCCTGTCACATTTGCATTAAATTTAACAAAATGCATGTTTAGGGCTATGACTCAAAGGAAGTGACATCATTTGATGGAGAAGCTGGCAGTGATAAAGGATGCGTTCTGTCATTTAATTGTATGATCAGGCTCTGTCACATTATTTTTAAGTGAAAATGTTTGTTTCTGGTAGAATGTCCCATATATCAAGTTGTCATGAAAGACATCTCAAACAATGTCATCTTTGCATTTAAAATGAGCAAATGACACTTAATGACAGTTGTCAAAAGCATGCATAAAATCTTTCATATTCATGACGTGTCATGTTATGATTATGAAGGTGTTATGACAGTCTTATGAACACATTTACTGTTATCAAAATGTACTGAAAGGGTTAGTTCACCCAGAAATGAAAATGCACTCACAATTTACTCTGTCAACTGGTTCAACGAGTTTCCTTTTTCTGTCAAACACAAAAGAAGATATTTTGAAAAATGCAACCACTGACTTCCAAAGTAGGAAAAACAAATACTATGGAATACAATGTTTCCAACATTTTTCTAATTATCCTCTTTTGTGTTTGGCAGAAGAAACTCAAACAGATTCAAGTAAAGGGTGAGTAAATGTTGACACAATTTTCAGTGTTCACTATTCTTTGGAATAAGCTATCCCTATAATGAACGATTACTGTTCATTAAAAAAACAACAGTGGGCAGCACGGTGGCGCAGTGGGTAGCACAATCACCTCACAGCAAGAAGCTCTCTGGTTCGAGTCCCAGCTGGGTGTTTCTGTGTGGAGTTTGCATGTTCTCCCTGTGTTGGCGTGGGTTTCCTCCAGGTGCTCCGGTTTCCCCCACAGTCAAACACATGTGGTATAGTGAAATTTGGTAAGCTAAATTGTCCATAGTGAATGAGTGTATATTGAAGTTTTCCAGCTGGAAGGGCATCCGCTGCGTAAAACGTATGCTGGATAAGTTGGCGTTGTGGCGACCCTGGAATAATAAAGGGAATAAGCCGAAAAGAAAATGAATGAATAAAATACAAAACAAAAAACCCTAAAATGTGACAAACACAAGTTCCCCCTCGTTGCTGATGTGTTGCTCCTGCCAAGGAACACAACCAGCAGGCGAGACAAAATAGTCACACAGGAAGTTTTGTTGCACTTTTGCCATAGCTGATGCATTGCATTCCCGCTTTTGCTCCACAGGCCGTAAAGATCCAGTCCCTTTATTCCTCCAAGTTCCTTCAACTAAGCTGTGGTCCTCTTTCTCCCAGTCTGCAAGGCCTGGAGGTGCATATGCTTCAGACCTGCGCTCCAGGAGGAAGTTATGGATGCACACAGAAGCCGTAAGTATCTTAAACACCTTTTCTGGCTCCAAATATATTGTGTTCTTCAAAAACCTAAATCTGTTCGCCAGAATGCCAAATGCATTTTCCGCCGCTCGCTGTGCCCTTGATAGACGGTAGTTCAGAATCTGCTGACTGAGGTCGGTCGGCTTGCTTGGATACGGCTTCATCAAGTCAGGCCTCAAAGGATAAGTCTCATCACCCACAAACATGTACGGTATCTTCAGGTCACTGTTGGCCAACGGTTCAGGTGGAGGACAGTTCAGCTGATCTGAATCCATCCATTTGCACAAGCCCGAGTGGGCGAAGGGTCCAGCATCAGACGCCATCACATGCGAATCCACACTGATGTAGATAAATTTGTAACTTGCATCCACGGCAGCCATTGCAGTCACAAAGCATCTGCCCTTATGGTTATCAAAGTTGCCCGTCTTTGCTGGAGGTTGTATATAGATGCGTTTTCCACCAAGGGCACCTAAGCAGTGTGGAAATTGCCACTTCGATTCAAAGTCATGAGCTATCGTCCTCCAATCTGCCTCAGTTGATGGCGTCTGAAAACAGAACACAGAACAGTTAGCATGTAAGCTTCATTTTTGTACACTGATTAGGGTGGTCACCATACTGGAATTTAGTACCGGTTGGTACTGGAAAAACGTCCATTTCCCGCTAACATTTGAGCACTGTTGAGCGTGTTATTAAACACTGCTGATTGGCCATTGTGTTCATGTACTCAACAGAAATGACTTTGATTGGCCTTGAAGGTCATCAGTTCATCAAACTCACCTCTGTTTACTGAGTGTAACCACAGATACAAGGCAGTGGCGGCGCCAGAGGGGTGTCCGGGGTTTGGATGCCACCCCAAAATTTTATCTGCTGCTGGCAGTTCCTGACGCTGATTGACATCTCATTTGTCTAAAGAAGTTTTTGAATTTTGCCGGCTGCGCTCAAGCCATTTCAAATCAATGATGAGCCGAAGACAAGAGTGTGGTTTCAAGTACAGCACTGGGCAGTAGGGTCGCTACAAGTAGTGACGCTACTAGCTTAACTATATTTCTTAGTAGCGTCGCTACATTCTAATCCAGGGATGGGCAAACTTGATCCTGGAGGGCTGGTGTCCCTGCAGACTTTTGCTCCAACCCTAATCAAACACACCTGCCTGCAGCTTTCTAGTGATCTTGAAGACACTGGCTGTTTCTCAATATGCGCTCTTTAGCGGTCTTGCGTTCTCGTGTAACGTCATAATCAGCTGCCAAAGTTCTGTTCCAATACTCAAGACCACAAGAACAGAGGACGCGTGAAACTTCCCGGATGTGTGCTTGATATCGAGGATGCACCGATGCAGACTTGAGCACCGATCTCGCTCTAGAAGTCCCAGAAGTCATTGCGACTGGAAGTGGAAAGCGCAGCATTTTATTTAGATTTATTATTAAAGTTCAGAGATATAAGTTATTTACCTCAGGAGTTTCCCTAAATGAAACAGTGAATATAAACATCACCATAGACATCTTAATAAAGGAATAAACACATTAAGGGGGTTTGTTTGCTAAAATTTGTATTAAAATCAGTTTTATTTATATTGTGCAACATATATTTATAATGTTTTTATGGATATAATATATTTTGAAAAGGGGGAAACAATAAATCGTTGTATGAATGCTGTAATGTTGAAATACTTTTCCATTAAAAACACGTGAAGGTCATGTGACCATCTGGAAGAACGCAGCATCTCATTTCTCACAAGACGTGTTCTCTGTTCTCGCTGTCTCCTGAGTTTGTTCTTCCGAGGACACCTGGCAAGACTGGTCTCCACAAGAACGCAAGTCCATTCTCTGCATACTTGGAATTGAGAAACAGCCTTTGATCAGTCTGTTCAGGAGTGTTTGACTAGTGTTGAAGCAAAAGTCTGCAGGGACACCGGCCCTCCAGGATCAAGTTTGCCCATTCCTGTTCTAATCACTAGCTTTTCAGTAGCAATGCTACTGATCGCGGATCAATAAGTGACAGCACCAACATTCACGGAGCTGTGAGGCCGGTGTCTAGCTGACGAAAGTAAATCCGCATGAGGGCGAGAATGACGACTTCTTATTGTTTTACAGCGGTCGACAACAAGCTTTTTGGTGTGTTACTGCCAGCTCTCGCTCCGCTCGGTGACGTTGCCAACCAATTAGGCCAACACAAGAAATTTGCATGATGGAAAGATGGAGAGGAGTTATTTTTCAAGCAGGATTCCTCGTGACAATACCTCGAGAAGTACATGTTAAGATGCATTAACTTTAATTCTGATACATTCCATGTGTGCAAGTTATTATATAAAATGTACCATGTTTAAATATTTTGCTTTTATGGGAAAGTAACGTTGGGCTAGCTGTTTGTGAGTTAATTCATAATGGAATAGCCAGCTCATATACTTTCTTCAGAAAAATGTTTTTTAGATGGGTTGCTTGATTTTAATGTGCAGGTATGATGATGGATAAATGTGTTTCTAACTGGATCAGATGTAACCAGACTTTTAGATTTTTGCACAGCGTCAATTAAACATAAAAAACAGGGCAAGATATCAGACTTCTTTATAAAGAACTAACAATGAATGTGCTTTTTCATTTCATATCCGGGTCTGTTTGATGTCTGCTGTGTGTAATTGCAGTATTTTTTGTTTGGTTTTTTTATTTATGCTAATGTTTTTCTAATGAATTCAGCATTGTTTTTTGCAAATAAAATTTTTAATTCCATCATTTATTATTTGAGTACAGTGTGTGTGTGTGTGTGTGTGTGTGTGTGTGTGTGCCCCCTAAAAACAGCAGTGGCCACCCACTGTAAAAAATTGTAGCTTCGCCTCTGATACAGGGACACTCTCTGCCGTGAGACTGGGTTGTCTTTAGGGTTTAGCAGGAGAGAGAAACTTTCTTGGTATTTAATTTTGAGGTGTATTAGCCGTTTAATGTGCTAAGGTGGGAGGCACGGTGGCTTAGTGGTTAGCGCTGCGGCCTAACAAACAGCAAGAAGGTTGCTGGTTCAGCTGGTGTTTCTGTCTGGAGTTTGCATGTTCTCCCCGTGTTGGCGTGGGTTTCCTCAGGGTGCTCCGGTTTCCCCTACAGTCCAAACACATGCGCATTGAATTGATGAACTAGATTGGCTGTATTGTGTGTGTGTGTGTGTGTGTGTGTGTGTGTGTGTGTGTGTGAATGAGTGTGTATGGGTTGCATCTGCTGCGTAAAACATGCTGGAATAGTTGGTGGTTCATTCCGCTGTGGAGACCCCTGATAAATAAGGGACTAAGCTGAAGAAAAATGAATAAATAAGCGTGTTAAGGTCACAGCACGTAGTAAGCTGAAGTTGTACAGCACATTCATGGTCACTGCATTAATTTATATAAAGAGTATATGGGAGTAATCAATGCCTACCTTCAGATAGTCTTTTTTCATGACTTGGTACAGGGCGGCGCAGGTCTCCATAACTATCTGCGAAGTAGTGCTGGCTCCAATCTTGTACTGTGCACTGAGCGAACTGAACGTTTCACCTGCATGCCAAATAAATGGTTGAAAATGTGTAATAGTAGATCATTAAAGGATCATTAAAGGGACACCCAAACATAACCTAACCACAACAACAGGCATAAAACATGGTGATATTGCATGACTTGGCCAAAAACATACAAAAATCCAGACTTTCAATGTCTGCAATAGAGCATTTTAAACTCAAATGATATTCCAGAAACTCCATGACCTGTGAGAACCCTGCTAAAAACTTCCATCTGAGTGCTCTCGGTTCATAAAACAAATCTTGTTTAGTAGCCTTTAAAGTGTCACATTCTAATAAAATATATTTAATGGTGAGAGAGAACAGACAATCGTTGCATCAATCTTCAGTAAATACAAATGAGTCAACCTAGAGAGTGACAACTTCAGCGTCTTATGCTGTGTACACACCAGACGTGGAAGAAGCGTCAAGCGCAAGTGATTTACATGTTAAGTCAATTCAGGGTTTCCGCAGATATGGTAATGTCAAATTTAAGACTTTTTAAGACCTTTTTAAGACCATTAAGTCTTAAATTTAAGACCTATAACACAATATCAAAAACACGCATAAACAGAAAATACAAAAATCACAAAAATAAATGTATTCAAATTGAACAGCACTAAAGATAGGTTGGATGCACAATTGAACTACAGAAAAAACAAACAAACATCTTAAGTCTGATTTATACTTTCGCCTGGCGCCACATCGCACACCTCACGAAACGGACGAGGCTTTTATACTTGACGCATTCGCCATTGACATATTCTTTTAAACAACAGGAGGCGGTCTAAAAAAAACAGACAGTAAAATCAGACGGATAAACAGAGAAGTAGAAAGTTTCCGGAACTGGTCATATCATTAATATCATTCAAGATAATTGTTTTTATTATTTTTATAAGTTATTATAAAGATTTTTATAACCATTCAAGATTTTAAATCTAATTTTTTTTTAATCTAAATGATGCATCACTTGCGTTTGTTCATATCTCAGACAGTTCTACCTAATAAAGTTAAATATTAATGGCAACAGAACTTGGGTTGCTCTACAATTATATTTTTTATTATGGCAAGAATAAAAACAAAAACATACAATATATGATCAAGCATGGACGGATCATAAAGAAGATGTGTGTACAGACATACCCGTTTCAGAGAAAATCTCTTCAAAGTGTTTCATATTCAACTCAAATCAAACGCGGCGCCGCGCGAACTGTTCACTAGAGTCTCAAAACATTACATGAGCTCCGCCAGCCGAAACCATGTCGCGCGCACCCAAAGCGAACGTCCGCAAACACAGCGATGACGTCACATTCGCCGCGTGCACAGAGTTCAATAGCAGAGAGCTGATTGGCTATTGCATGTCGGCCTCATTTGTAATTGTGATACCGCAAATTACAATTGGACTAGTGAAATGAAGAACTACAACACCACGAAAACCAAACAACAGCAACAAAAAAGAATTTAAATGAGCATTAGATGTAGCGTTACATGGACATCGGAAAATTACGACCTGTGCAAAAAAATTTAAGACCTAAAACAGCGAATTTAAGACTTTTTAAGGCCTTAAATTTAGATTTTTAAATTTTAGACTTAAAGACCCCGCAGAAACCCTGCAATTGCGCGAGTTCAAAAATCTGAACTTCAGCGGACATTTGCGCCGCGTTAACCAATCAGGAGCTTGCTCTTGTGGGGGAGTGATTATGACGTAGCGCCTGTTGTTGATGTCCTGGGGGAAATCCTCCTGCCTACACCGACAACAGTTCATCAAACTGGGCTGGGCTCAGTCAAAAGCACCACTAAACACTTCCATCATCCAGCTTCAGTTTATCCAGGAATTTATGAGCTCACAGAGCTGTGTGCACCTCTGAAAGCATCTATTGGACTCAGACATGGCTCTAAACGAATCTACTCTGTTTTTCAGCCTTCATAAAGCACATAAACACAGCTATTTTATCAAGAAAATCCATGTAAGCCATTTAGCAATAAAGCTACAGTCACCAGGCAGACAGAAGACCTGCTCATGATATGAATCCGCGTCTGTTCTAAAAGTGAATTTGGCACGCGAATGAAGCGAGTAAACTCGAATGTTCAAGCATCTATTTCCGCGCGAATATCGCAATTTATCCGCGCGTTCCGCGTCCGGTGTGAACACAGCATTAATCAGTTCAGTCAAGCCTAGTCTCAAAAATATAAATTGAAGTGTCCTTCGTATATGCTTGACTTAATCATTTTTGAGTGAGACCTATTCTGCACCTTTTTACAAGATGTAAAATGCGTCTCAGATGTAACTAGGGTGTGTGTGAAGTTTCAGCTCAAAATAGCCCTCAGATAATGTTTTAATAACTCTCTGAAACTGACCCTTTCAGGCTTTAATCCGAATTGTAACTTTGGTGACTGACGCTTTAAATGCAAATGAGATTGTGCTCTTTTCAGAAGAGGGCGGAGCTACAAATGCCTGTGTGTCAGCATAGTGGCAGATTCAAAAACAAGAATAGGATCCTATGCTGTCACTAGTGGGTGGGGCTTTCCCCCTCTGGTGACACGTACAAATGGAGAATGTCAATCAAAGTGTTTCTGCAGACTGATTCTATCAAGTCTGATTATAAACACACACAATTAATACATGTTTAGCTGTAGTAGCTGGTTATACTCACACACTGCTGACACACAACTGTGTTTAAACCCCTTATAAAAGTGATTTTTGCATAATAGCTCCCCTTTAGAATGAAGGATTAATGTAATATTGTTTTCATATATAGCATGGCAGACCCACCTGTTGCCAAAAAGAGCAAGGTCACATACAGGCGATCTTTAGCCGTTATTGCCCGTCTCATCTTCGTATGCTGTTTGGTTATGAGGGGTCCGACCACGCTGAGCAGAAACTCAAACTCCTCTGATGTCATCCACGGCAGATCTTTTAACGCAGCATTCGGTGTCATCTATTTGTATGGTGAGGAAGAACAACAAGTAAAGTGTTTTATTTTATTGCACTTTCTCCATCTCGATCCAACGACAAAGGCAACAGCCGAAACATTCGTGTGTTTTTTGTTTTCTCCTGTAATTAATTTAATAAATTAATCCTAATTGCCTATTGAAGCGGTTGACTCTTTTTTTTTCATAAAGGGGACCTTTTTGCATTCGTTCATTTTCTTTTCGGCTTAGTCCCTTTATTAATCAGGGGTCGCCACAGGGAATGAACCACCAATTTATCCAGCACACGTTTTACGCAGCGGGTGCCCTTCCAACCGCAACCCAGCACTGGGAAACACCCATACACTTTTGCATTCACACACATACACTACGGCCAATTTAGCTTATTCAATTCACCTATACTGCATGTTTTTGGACTGTGGGGGAAACCGGAGCACCCACTGCACCACAGTGACACCCCTTTTTTGCAGTTAATCCCTTAATTTTCTATTAAATTATTAGGTTTAATTACTGCACTTTAGTGACATTTTAATCACTAGTTTAGCTTGTCGGATGGTGATTAATAACCACACTTTTTGATGTAACTAAAGTGTTCCCTACATTTTTTGTCAAAGTGTACGACTTCAAGACAACATTAGCCCTATTTAATTGATTGTAAACAATGCTGTGCTTTAATAGTCATTGTCTTATAATATGATTTTCCTGTTTAGAATTAGCAAAGAATACCTTTCTGAAATTATATTATTAAGGAAAAAGTCTGAATGTGCAAATATAAAACCAACTAAATTAAGCTCAAATCAGCTTTTCTGAGCCATAAATCTCCATTTCTGAATCACTAACATGGGTCATATACTCTAGTTTAATTACTATATGTAGTTATTATAAAGGAACAGCATAGCAGAAAGTTTAATGTAGCCTACTATTATATCATTAGTGAAATAATTTACACAGTAATGAAGACAGTCACAACATTCTATAGAGAAAGCCCTCATCAGCTGTTTTAAAATGATATATAGGCATGATATTTAATCCTAATTAGGATTTTTAAATCCGAAAGTGCGAATATAAAAACAACCTTACCTCAAAATTTAGGTAATGCACATGTAAACAACATTATCAACAGTTAGATTATCAAGCAGCTGAAAGCCTAGATGGGATACAGCTGCGGATACGTAAATATAGCATCATTTTTGTGACACTACACAACAATAAATCACATTTTTACATTAGTGTGATGCTTGGGGTAGACGTTAATAAAATACAATTTAATGGGTAATTTGATTAATTAGGTGACGCAGTGGCACAGTAGGTAGTGCTGTCGCCTCACAACAAGAAGGTCGCTGGTTCCAGCCTCGGCTGATCAGTTGGCGTTTCTGTGTGGAGTTTGCATGTTCTCTCTACGTGCGTTTCCCCCACAGTCTAAACACATGCGGTACAGGTGAATTGGGTAGGCTAGTGTATGAGTGTGAATGAGTGTGTGTGGATGCTTCCCAGAGATGGGTTGCGGCTGGAAGGGCAACAGCTGTGTAAAACATGTGCTGGCGGTTCATTCCGCTGTGGCGACCCCAGATTAATTAAGGGACTCAGCTGAAAAGAAAATGAATTTGATCAATTATGTGAATAATACTCGGTATAATCAGTTTTACTTACTATAATGATGGCTGGGTTGGGGTAACGTTAGACGTTCAAAATACTATATAAAGGGTAATTTAATGAATAACATTTATAACTCGATATATTTACTGCTGTTACTTTAGCCTATTGAGATGGTTAGGTTTAGGGTTGTGTAGACGGGCAATTTAATAAATAATATAATTCTCGTTAACTTCGGCCGCAGCTGTATCCCTTCTAGGAACAACCGGGTGATACATTTGGGTTGATCTTCCTCATCTGAGGTCGTGTTGCTGAAATAAAGTTCCTATCAGAATAATATCTTAAGATTTCTTGTTTTCAAAATCTTTTAATAAGATTTAAATCCACAGCATCGTTTTGTTGACCCACAACACTGCGGTCACCTATATTTTCATAGTAGAAAAAACACCGAATTACCGTCTCCTGCTCCAGCTCGCGCGTCAAAGCAGGCGGTGCTGCTCGGCCTCTTCTCTCCACATAATCTCTCTTCCATATTCGCTTCTTTTTCTTTCTCTGTTTGTGTTTTTCGCTGCAAATCAGCGCACAGACTACTTGGAGCGCGAGTTGCTTGTTAGCCATCATCTTCTTCTCTTGGTTAATGGCGGAGTGCAAACAGCTTTTAGGTGCACACCGCCGCCTACAGTACAAAGGTGTGTAACGTCATAATCTGAAATGCACAGCTAATGTTTTTCAGCCACCGGTTTGTGTGACTGTTTTAGATTTCTTACTGTTCCTTTTACAGCGTCGATGTTGTAATTAAAAGACAATTATTTAAATAGACTGCAGCATTCATTTGGAAGATGTTCAAGCGTAAAACTAGATTAAAAGCCATTTAAACGCAAGCGCCGTCAGGAGCAGCAGGCTAGCACTGAAACCCCATTGAAAATACAGCAGATTGAGGTAAAGTTGGTTTTATATTCACACACAGGGGCATAGAGGCGACCGAGGGCGGCAGAATAGTGAGAGCGGCGTCTGTTTATCTGTGAACAGGCCTACTTTAATGAATGGAGCCTGTTTAACCTTCATCAGCAACATAAATCCTTGAAAGTTTTTAATATTTTGATTTTTTAAATAGACATTTATGCATTATATCATCTTTGCTTCAAATGACAAAATACGAATTAGTTTCTAATGCAGCGTCTATGGGACAGGTAAATTTGACATTAATCTCTCCTCAGGGCTGTTGTCATCAGGCTCACACAATAATAAAAGTAAAACAAGTGGAGGAGGAGGAGCCTCACTGCAGGGGGAGGGGCTTCATTTGATGATAATCAACCTGTCATATTATTGATTTAAAAAGATAAGATCAAAACATCCATTATTGATCATGAGCTTGCAGGATAGCTTCACTACAGAATAGATCTGTTTATTTAGCCTATTCATGAAGAGAAAAGCTGAGCAGAGATTTGTGTTCACCAGCACAGAACAGATGAACGCTGGATTATTCGCTTTCCAGTGTGAACAGAACGAATACACTTCAATAGCCCAACATGAGCAGGTTAACTTTCCTTATGGATGAACCATGCTTGTTTACATTATTTATTAATTGACAAATTACAAACTTATTGGAAGTTATTTATATAAATTCATTTATATTAGCGGGGTGCACATGAGATGAGGACGTTTGTGTTCACTCGTAGTTTTGTACTATTGCAAGCCTCATATGCACAAAAACTCAGCAATCATTCCTGATTATTCTCAACATGAGCACATGGAGCACATCGCAAAGCTGTTTATTTTAAAGGTAACTCAGATATTGTCTTGTAAACTATAAGGGAATGCATTCATTCTAATCATAATTGTTGTAATGTGTTACCACCAACACTACACACAGTAGGTGATCGTGTAGTTTAAGAGTCTGTTAACAACACCAATATACTGAAGCTTAATGGGAGAATTTATGTTTTATACAAACAGGAACTATTGATTTGAAAAAAGGAAGATTTCAGCATCTCTGATTATACTGATGAGCATCAGACTATAAACACTCTTTAAACAAACCATTCAGGATCAACGGCAGTTCAGGGGTCCGCTTTTCTCGCTTTAATGATCTAAGATGATCCTGGATTTGTTCATCTTGATAACTGATCTCTGGCTAATCAATTCAGTAGTTCAATGGGATATTGATAACTTTTGGCCTCTACTACAAGTTACGCCTCCTCCATGTTACGCCCCTCTCTTGCAGTCCGCAGACTTTATTTGTATTTTTTATTTCATTTTATTGAACATATAGAAATGTACAACATCTTGGCATTATCAGTACACCTTTACATTACAAGAAAAGGAAACAGGTGCAAATAAAGAACAGATAATATGTTACATAAAATACTATTAAGTAAAATGACATGCATAACTAAATCTTTAAAACATGAAATAAATAAAAATAACTAGGGGAAGACTAAAGACTAATTGCACTTTTTGTTTTCATTATCTTAAGGGATTTTATATATGAAAGAATCTCATCATAAAAAGCACAAACAATTGGTTTCACCTTCAAATATTTTGATGTACGTAAAATTTTCCAAGCATCTTCTTTACTGTCCATTAAATGATGCCATTCACATTAATATCCTTAGGTGTGGAGTCTTTGGGTAAAACCAGTTATAATCCTCTGACATCCACAAACATACAGTGAAAAAACAAAGGATCTGTTTCAATATCATCCCAAAACATACATTTATTAGACTCAAATCCAAATCGAATTCTTGAATATTCACTTGACGGATATATATATATATATACAATTTTAAAATGAACTTCTTTAGTTTTTTTAGGAAACTTTAAATGTTTAGTTCTAAGTATTTGAATGGCTGCAGACATGCAATTGCTATATTTTGCACTTGGCCTGCATTTCCACTACGGGCGCCCAGGTGTCACCCAATCCCTTTTAAACGCCATTATTTAATGAATGTACATTCATTTGATAAAACAATCTGTTTATTTTGCTTACCCCATTATTTTGCTTGTTTTAAGGAAAAACATGCTTAATTTTGGCATATTATTTCTCAAGACAAAACAACATGTTTTGCTTGTCTAGAAAATGCTTCTTGATTTAAGAATTTGTAGATATTTGGACTAAAAAAACAAGATAAAAAATCCAAGAACAGAATTTTTTTGCAGTGAGGCGTCATATTCAACAAGACTTGAGGCTGTAATCGCTGCCAAAGGTGCATCAACAGAGTGTTGAGCAAAGGCTGTCAATACTGATGAACATGTGATTTATCAGCTTCTTTATTCTTAATAAATTTGCAGCAATTTCAAAAACTGTTTTCACATTGTCATTATGGGGGATTGTGTGTAGAATGTTGAGGAAATAAATGAGTTTGGAATAAGGCTGTAACATAAACAAATGTGGACAAAGTGAAGCATGAATACTTTTCGAATGCACTGTACATCTCCAATACAGTCAAGCCAAGCAAAATTATTCATACCCCTGCCCTATTCTGACTTAAAGTGACTTTTACTCAAGCAGCAAGCTTGTTTTTTTGACACCAGGCTTCTCGCAAAACATAATAAAACGATGTACAAGAAGCATTACTGGGGGGAGCTCAGCTTTGATTTACACTCAAACAAAAAGAGGCATGTCCAAAATTATCCATCTCAGTGATCAACAGAATTGGCTGTAACATCAATCAAACGCTTCCTATAATTGCTGACCAGAGTTCACTGCTATTTTTGCCCATTCGTTTTTAGCCATCAGCTCCAACTCTCTCAGGTTGGAGGGTCTCCTTATCACCCTGACCTTTAGCTCCGTCACTCAATTGGATTTAAGTCAGGGCTCAGGGTGGGCCACTGCTAAACATTAATGTTTAACGTTTCTCTGCATACGACCTTACGTCCTTTTCAAGGTGCCATTAGGTTCCCTGGTTCAAATGAAGGCAACATCATTGTAGCCTTTATAGTATATATTTGTACATTAGCATTGTACAGTACCTGCCTGACATGCTGAATATGCCCCACAAAGTGAAATATAGTTATGGCCTTCCCCCCATTTATCTAGCCTTGACAGAATCTACATTATAGAAATAAAGATGCTTGAATTACCATTGAATTAACTGGGTTAATACATGTTTAAAACAATAGATTTGTATGATTTTTCTCTACAAATGCTTACTAATATATTTACAGCATTGCATAATATTCATTACAAATATGTAAGCCAGCCAGCCTAGCGTCTACTTTTAGCTATAATAGTCATGATCTTACAATCTGAGGTCTGTACATCAAAATAAATATTCAATATTTAAATATAAAAGGTCCCGTAAGAAAATACACACACTTCTGTGGTTGCCTTTTAATTAGAAAGGGTATAAAACACTCAAAAATATACTTTGCTTTAACATATATACATTTTACACATTTTATGATGAACCAAAAGTCTGTGTTATTAGCAGATGTGCAAAGATTTGAATTGAATTGGGAATGGATCTAGATTACATCATTGGTTATCCATTAAAGGGTTAGTTCACCCCCCAAAAGTCTGTCATTTACTCTAGCTTTACTTGTTTTAGACCTGTTTAAGTTTCTTTCTTCTGTTGAACACAAACAGATATTTTGACGAGCGGTGGTTGCTTGTACATATTGACTTCCATAGTATTTTTTCTCCTACTATCAAGTCAATAGGTGGCAGCAACCAGCATTTGTCTAAAATACAATAGCTTTTCCCCAATATTCTTCAGTGTATCTTCATTTGTGTTCAACAGAAGAAACTCAAACAGGTTTGGTACACATTAAGAATTAATAAAAAATGACAATTTCAACTTTAAGGGTGAAGTATCCCTTTAAATCATGGCTGCGATATCTGAATGCCAACCCCGCTCAAAACAAATTTCATGTAATCTATTTAAGTCCATAAGTCCAAAAAGATTTTGATTTGAGGTGCTTGCATGGGCTGACTAATGCCCCGTTTACACTGTCAGGTCTTGATGCCCAGCTCCGATCTGTTACCTATATCTGATTTGTTTGCCTGTCCCGTTTACACGTTTGTTTTAATTGTGACCCATATCCGATTCATGTGTTTACACTTGCCATACAATTTACGATGTCGCACTCTTTCTTCTATACCGCGGAGAAACTGAATGCCTCAATAAATCTGATCTGCCTGTTTACATGATAGTCACATATCTGTTTTATATCTGATTTATTTCCACATATGAAGGAGGCCTGAAACCCATCTCTGAGTATTTGAATGCATGCATTTTTTTTTCATGTTTACACGGTGATAAAACAGATCCGATCTGTGTCACATCAGCAAAAAATCTAAATTGGGTCACATTTAACTGGTGGTGTAAACAGGGCCTGCAACATCAATTCCTATTATGAGCCAACATTTCCCAGACATGTGCTTACTAACTGTGCGTTCACACCGAAGGTGGCGAGAGTGTCAAAGTTAGCTCTGGCTGACCTGACGACAACGCTGCCTTCCCTGCTTCGCCAGCGAGAGCGTCAAAATTCCCTACATTTATCTCATTTATCTCCTCAAATCAGTTACATTCCCGCATTAAAACATGCTTTCTAACATGAAAATGTTGTACGCTTTTTATTAAATTCATGTAACTATGGACGATCAAGTGTTTGCTTGTGGTGTGCTTTTACTTCACTTACCCAATATGTGTCCATATGTCTGAAATATGCTGAAGCTGCGATACTGTTTTGTACTGTCATTATAGTTAGCATGAGATTCCCGCCTTTTTTTTTTTTTTTAAATGTATGTATAAGATTAATGCACATCAGTAACTCGCCTGTAGCCTTTTTTAATGTTTGTGACTGTAGGAAAACATTGTAAATAATTGGAAATCCGGCGACTGCAATAGTCAAACCCTTGGGAACAACTGTGGTCTGGACTATGTCCTTTGAATCCTCTCAAGCGGTGGACTTTAACATTCCGATTGGTTGCCGCTGACTTGATTTTAACTCTACTCGACGCCCACACCTTGTCGCTTATCGCTGCCGGTTCCCATTGAAAATGGTTGACTTCCAGCTACGTTGACGCTCTTGCTGCTTTCAGTGTGAACGCACAGTAATATTGCCTCAGAATTTTGAGTTGTGTTGAATAAGCTGCAGGGGAAGCAGGCATTCGATAGTCAACATTTGAACTGGATCAAAATCTTTCAGCAAAACTGTAAGCAAAATAATCTTTTTCAAAGCAAAAACAAGATTATTTTGTTTGGGAAAAACTTAATTGTGACATTATTTCTGAAAACAAGACAATATTTTCTTTGCTTGTCTATAAAATGCTTCTTGATTTAAGAATCTTTAGATATTTGGACAAGAAACAAGACTATGGCTGCGTCCGAAATCGCATACTTCCATACTATATAGTACGCTAAAATCAGTAGTATGCCCAAATTCAAACAATTCGAAAATCAGTATGCGAGAAGTACCCGGATGACCTACTACTTCCGGCGAGATTCTGAAGTGCGCATTCAATGCAAGCTGTGCTATCCCATGATGCCCCGCGAGAGAATTTATAAACAGGAATGAATTGACGCAACTCACTTGGGTAGGTCACATGATCATGTCAAAATGGCAGATATAGTACGTCCGAGTTCTATTCATACTACTAATATTCATACTGTATAGAGCGTACTGTTCTAATGGCCGAGTAGTACATTTAAATTCAAATGCAGTACCCACTGAGTAGTAAGCAGTTTCGGACGCAGCCAAAGACTCTAGGTAAAAAAGCTTTTTTGCAGCGTGTCTCTGAGAAGAAGCCACAGGAATATTCTTCTACAGCAGAGGTCACCAAGCTTGTTTCTGGAGGGCCGGTGTCCTGCAGAGTTCAGCTCCAACCCTAATCAAACACAACTAAACAAGGTAATAAAACTCTTACTAGGTATACTTGAAACTTCCAGACAAGATGGAGCTGAACTCTGCAGGGACACCAGCCCTCCAGGACTTAGTTTGGTGGCCCCTGCTTTACAGGATTACAGTAAGGACTGTTGTGTTGTGGCTGCTAGCACTGTGCCTGAGAGCAGGAGGAGTACAGGCAAAGCAGGACGAAGCTGTCAATAAGGAGCACACAGTACAGGCAGCGCTGCGTGTGCAAACTCTGTGCCCTCTGGAAGCGTGTCAATAGCACGGCCAGAAGGACAAAAAAAGTGGCTATGTTCAAAATGAGGAAAAGGCGAATGTAGGAGGTGGTGCTAAACATATCCTCACTCTCTGCCGTAGCTCCCACACGTACTTCTTTGAATTTCCGCCCCTTTACAAACCCCACTTTTCTGCCCTTTCTTAAATCACTATAATCAACGAAGGCCCGGGAGTCCCCATCTCCCTCCTCGGGAAGCTCTTCATATACACGTTTCACGGTCCGCTGCCTCTCCTTCTTCTCGCTCGCCTCAATCTGTGCAAAGATGTCCGGGAGGCTATCAGAGAAGCTGGTCTTCTTGCCTCCTTTCCCCTTCTTCTTCGAAAGGGAAAACATCTTCTGGATATTCCCTGGGGTCTTCCTCTTGTCTGAGGATTTTAAGACGCGCTCTGCAGTTTTGTGGAAAGTGTCTGTGTTAAGAACCCGTGAAAGGATGTGCCTTTCCAGCTGCTGAAAGACTGGTTTGACGTGTTGAAGGTTGTCCTCTACAACATTAGCATATTCCTCAACTTCCTCTATTGGCTGCTCATTGAACCCTGCTGTCCTGTCAAACACCACTTTCTGTTGGTCCACCAACACCATGGCCATAGGTTTGGTGGGGAGCTGATCTGTGAACAGATATATGTTGTAGATGTGATCTCTGGTGGCCAGATAGATCTCCAGTCTTTCAGAGTCTCCATGTACGCTGAAACTCTGCACATCTACTCCTGATCCAAAGAAGATGTAGGCTAATCTGCTGGTTGGGTACCTCAGGGGCATAGTGACATTCACATAGTTGGAACCATTATATGGGTATCCACGGGGGTAGCTCCTATATCCTACAACTGCTTTTTCACTACTGCCTGTATCGTCCAACCAGAACATCTTGGACGTTTCATTTCCATGTCTAATCAGGGCACCGTGAACTCCATCGATTTGGGTTTTCTGGAAAGGCAAGTCTGTGTTGTGGAAGAAAGCACTCATGCTGCGCGTTAGGCTGCCCAAATGCAGCTCAACGTGGTCTACCATTAGCAGCAGCTGAGGATGAAGCAGGAGCAAGTTCCTCTGAAAGTTCTTGATCTTCAACTCGGGGTTGTATGCTGCTTGACCCTCTCCACGAATAAAGACCATACCCTGCTGCTCCAGAGCCGCCTCCACCTGACCTTGGCAGTCTGCTGCTTGACCGTGCTTATACTTAAGCCATTTAGAGTTGCAAGCCTCAGTAACTTGGCCTTCCCATGGTGCAAAGCAGCTTTCAGACATAGCAGGCCCGAACATGACGGCATTATTAAGAGAGGTGTATTTAGGCCCATACAATGCCTCTGTGATAAACGGGACTCCATTGGGAGCAAAGGTAAAGGAGTTCTGATCTGGGTGCTCATGGCCTGCGTTAAAGTTCCGCCACCCTTTGATCCAATCTTTGTATTTGTTTTGGTGAACAATGTCGAATATAGCACGTCCACCAAGCTTCCCGGACTTAAAGGAAAGAAATGTGTGGTTTTTCCCAGCAGGTAGGGCACTTCCATAGGTCACCACTCCCCAATCTTCAAAGTGATGAAGGTGAGATGTACCATAATCAGGAGGTGGGGTGGGCTGCAGACTGGCATCATACCTGTAAAATGGGAGAAAAACAGACATTTTGTAATCAACTCAAAATATGCAAAGTTCTAATTATTAGATATTAAGACAATTAATCCTGAAGATTCGCTTCAACTGGAACATTCAATTATCTTGAGAAAAATCATAGAATGACAGTAACAAACAAGGGTATACCTAAGCCAGTGGTCACCAAACTTGTTCTTGAAGGGCGGGTATCCTGCAGATTTTAGCTCCAACTCTAATCAAACACACCTAAACAAGCTAATCAAGGTCTTACTGATTATACTTGAAACACCCAGGCAGGTGTGTTGAGGCAAGTTGGAGCTAAACTCTGCAAGGGACACCGGCCCTCCAGAACCGAGATTGGTGACCCCTGACCTAAGCATTATGGGGAGTTCTACTGAAGCATTTTTCTCCCAAGCTGAGCTTTTTTTCTGTTGTTTTCAATGAAAGCATCACATTTTGTAAACGCCAGCAGCATAGTAAGGCACTGATGGTGAGTTTTATGTTTACTCTAAATGCTATGTGATTTTTAGAAGCTCAGACAGTTAAAGCGCTTATAGCCGAGCATTTGTAGAACAGTGCTGGTGTTTTCAGTAGACACATGCCATGAGGCCAGTCTGACTTAACATAATAAACCAATTCCCAGTACAAACAGAAATCAAAGGTGGGGGAGTGAATAAAGACCACTGTCCTTTATACCCAAATGAGGTGTGTTGAGCAAGGCACATATCCCTAACTGAGCAAAATCTTTAAGACACTCCATGTTTAGGAGTACAGATCTTACCAGAGGAACTCTGTGTGCAGTGTGCACCAGCGCTGCCCCCTGCCTGCCTGTCCCGGGCCCTCCAGAACTCGATTCTGTCTGATTATCTCAGCCAACCAGTTCCCACTACCATTCCGCATTACGTACCGATCCAAGAAGACCAACTGACTCTCTGGCCCATAAAACCAGTTATAGTTGGAATCTGCAATTGCAACAGTTCTCTGAAAACCTGCAGGAGCAAACAAACAAATTAATACATTAGATCAAAAGAGGTTATCAAAAAAGTCAACACTTAATATGCTTAAAGGTTTAACTAAGAACAGCAGTTTACAGTGAAAAGGGATTTTACACTTGCTGCAGCAACCACCAGAAAATATTTATCTAGAGTGAATCTCTTGTCTGTAAGGGTGCTACCTGTAGTAGGTTTCCTTTGGTCCCTGACCAAGGTTAAAAATGCTACAATGTAGCATTCATCAGTTGTTTTGGTTCCATTTCACACTAGCCAAACCAGTCGAAACGAAGCAAAAAGCAATCATGTGACCACACTATCTACACCAGACTGATCTTCACCAGTCATAAGCTAGACAACATTTCCTGAACTGCAATTTTATTGGTCAGAATTAATGCACAGGAAACACATGTGCACAACACACAAAAGTAAACAAAGGGAAAAGAAAAAAAGGAAACGTATAGACCTCTCCACAACTCCAGAACTGCGGTAGTGTCAAAAAAACCATTCAATCCTGGAATGCACGTGGCAGCTGACTACGGCAGCTGGTTTAGTCCAAAAAAATTGAAGCAACTTTTGCATTTGAATCGGTTCACAGTTGATAAACGTTTTCACCACGAACGAACCACTCCACAGTTCATTTGAAAGCATACTGTGACCACCTCTTTGAGCAGGTCTCGGTACTCTTGTTTGGTCCGCTTTTGGTGCGCAGGGAATGAGAAATGAGTCTCTGGTTTAACGTTATGCTTAAAGCACACCCAGAACTCATTAAGAGAATAATCACAAGCCTGTTAGACCATGCATATTTTTCCGTTCTTAAAATAGCAAAAGTTCTGTTCTGACAATAATGCATCTGTGTGCATTTTCAGAGTATAATAAACTGAGATAAACTCCACTGTTACTGCTAACTTTCCATCTCCTGAATGTTTTGTTCTCTTAGGTATAGATTACCTTGACAACAAAAATGACTTTAGATAGGCACAGATACACATAAACAGCTTGACGACTCTTTACACCAGTTCCGTGATATGCACAGTTAGCTTCCCTCAACAGATTCCCTGAGGTTTAAAATCCTGATATTGTCCCGCCTGGATTGTCCTTCTAGATCTGTGATCTTCTTAGTAAGTTTTATATTCAGTTTTTCAAGTGCAGATAGTTTCATTTTTAGCGGGCCGATGTCATCTTCTACGCCAGAGATACGAGACTCAGTCTCGGTCAGACGAGATGCAAAAGATTTGGTAACGGCAGCGACCTCGTCAATGCGTTTAATGATACTATCGAATTTAACATCCAGACCAGATTCCAGTTTGGCAAATGAGTCGTTCATCATCTTTTGCGTTCACTGACCTTCTTCTGCAACAACGTTGGCGATGTGTTTAAGCAGAGTCCAATGTGAGAAGTCAGTTAGCAAACTTTCATGGCTAAACGCGTGATCACTGCTAACGATAGCCTCGCTGGAATTAGTACAGTCTTCCTTGATAACTCGAGAATGGTTCGGCTTGTTGTGTTTTGACATCCTGGGCATGATCAAACAGCAGTTAAACAACAAAATAAAGATAAAGAAAAAGATGGGTGTAGGTAGATGATAAGCAAGAATAGCGTGAACTGGGAGAGGTAACAGATTGCAAATGAATAGTTTAATAGTTCATAGTTTAAAACTTCATAGTTTAATAATAAGATCAAGCATCTCATGTATAAAGCCCTGTTCACACTGTGGGATTTCAGCCACGATTTGGTCGTCTGAGACAAATTTGGGAAATCCTAAAACACTCGTGAAATCCTAGGGTAAGATCTGTGCCTTTGAGCATTGGTTTGACCTGTTCACACACAGATCAATAGACACTGATAAAATTTTCCCTCCAATAAAGTCCCTGCATGACAACTTTAAACCATTCCTTCATTCATTCATTTATTCCTTCATTCATTTATTCATTCATTCATTTTCAACCGCTTTTCCGGGGCCGGGTCGTGGGGGCAGCAGTCTTAAGAGAGAACCCCAGACTTCCCTCTCCCCAGAAACTTCCTCCAGCTCCTCTGGGGGGATCCCAAGGCGTTCATAGTCCCTCCCGGTGGGACATGCCTGGAACACCTCCCTAGGTAGACATCCAGGAGGCATCCGAAACAGATGCCCGAGCCACCTTAGCTGACTTCTCTCAATGTGGAGGAGCAGCGGCTCTACTCCGAGCTCCTCCCGGGTGTCAGAGCTCCTCACCTTATCTATAAGGGTGCACCCTGCCACCCTGTGAAGGAAACTTATTTCGGCCGCTTGTATCCGAGATCTTGTCCTTTCAGTCATGACCCAAAGCTCATGACCATAGGTGTGAGTAGGAGAGTAGATTGACACATACAATGAAGCCAACAGAACAACTTCATCAGCAAATAACAGAGGTAAGATCCTCTGGTCCCGGAACCAGACCCCCTCCAGCCCAAGGCAGTGCTTTGAAATCCTGTCCATAAAAATTATGAACAGAAGTCATAACAGCTGGAGTTTTTTTCTTTCAGTCACACATAAACTTCAAACCAGCGCTGGGAAATGTCAATTTTTTTTCCCTTTATTTTATTATTGAGGCATGCTGTGTAAAAAATTACAGCTACAGTTTGTTCATGTTTGCCATGAGGAATCATGTCAGAACGCAGGATAATGACAAGAAGAATCATGGATGGATGACGTCAAACTTCAGGTGAGTAGTCTTGCGTGCCTTTGTGTTTGGTGCATCTCTATTGTCATTTAGTCAGACATTATGACAACTAACCAGAGATCTAACCATGTGACACAGAGATTGTGTTCATGCAGTTTGACAATCGTCACAGGATTATTATAATCGTTTAAGATTATTAAAAAAAAATTTGCACAATGTGAGCTGTGCTGAAGAGGAGTTTATCAAATTGACCAAAACTGTACACTATTAAAATGATGACGAAACAAAAAAAAATACATAAATAAATTCAATAATTAAAGAAAAAACTAGGCTTGAAATATACTATAAACTAGCTAGAGAGGAACCTTACCAGGCAAAAGTGTCCTGTAGAGAAATGCAAAGTGTTTTTGCAGCCAGGGATGACCGAAGTGGCCGATGTCAAAATGTCTCTGTACCAGATACATGTACTGAAAGAGTGAACGAGTGGTGTAAGTTCCATACGCCACACCCTCATACAGAGAGCCATCGGTCACGTCCTGGAGAAGCACCATAGATTTCTCCATGATGGCAATGGCCTGTTTTGTCCAGAGGTATGCTTCCTGCAGGTATCCTGAAATATAAAGCACACAGTACAACAGGAGAAACAGTTATTATACCTGCCACACATTGCTCGCTCATTAACCCATAACATGGGGAACATGTCAGCTCTTAGAGTGATCATTTGGTTATATCTTACTTTAATTTCAGGAGTTCACTCTTAGCTGATGACTTATTATAAAGCGTGTTTGGCATGCTGTCCCGGGAGAGAGCTCTGAGCTCATAAGATCCTCGAGCCTTGGGCTCCCTCCCATTTGCAGGGCGAGAGGGGAGTTTGAGCTCAGGTAGATCTGGAGAACTCCCCTGCTGTCGATAATGAACAGATAGTGATCGCTCTTAAGAGATAACTACTTACTAGGAGCATGTCTATAGTGCTGATTTGGATTAGTCAATTAACTTAAGTTGCATGTTTTTGGATGGTAGGAGGAAACCGGGAAACCCTTGTGAGCACGGGGAGAACGTGTAAACTCCAAACAGAAACGTCGGCTGGCTTGGTAAAGACTAGCACCAGTGACGTTCTTGCTGTGAGGCAACAGTGCTAACCACTAGGCCACCGTGCCACCCATCTAGGAAAGGAGGAGGAGTAGGAGTGGAAGGGGGGATTCTTTAAAACGAAGATGGCTGTGATATGGAACTCAGGGTATTTATAGTGGCTTAGGAATCATCTGATTGGTGAATCATAAAGCAATCGTAAGCACGTGATCTTCTCGAAATTAGTTTATAAATAAACTTCACTTTTATATTCATTCATTCATTTTCCTTCGGCTTAGTTCCTTATTTATCAGTGGTTGCCACAGTGCAATGAACCATCAACTATACCAGCATATGTTTTCCACAGCGGATGTCCTTCCAGCCACAACTCAGTACTGGAAAAATAATAATAATAATTATATATATATATATATATATATATATATGTGTGTGTGGGAAAAAAACGTAAATTGTAATAAAAATAGCACTATATAATCAGCTGATCCAGTAATTAATTTGACTTCCTGAGCATTTTTAGAAAGTTATGCAACTTCAAAGAGAGAGAGAGAGAGAGAGAGAGAGAGAGAGAGAGAGAGAGAGAGAGAGATCCACTGACGTGTTGTCAAATGACCAAGTAGTATGTATGTATTATGTATTGTAGCGGAAGTATAACTACTAAATACTAATAAATATATTAAATTCTTAAAATAATTGAAAATATCACAGAGAAGCCAAGCACATAAACACACTCGCGACGCAATAAATCATGTTAACAGCAGCGGTTCATTCCGCTGTGGCGACCCCAGATCATTAAAGGGACTAAGCCGAAAAGAAAATGAATGAATTACTGTGTACTTTAATTTTTAAACTAACTTAAAACTGAATATTTTTGATTGAATGATAAAGAAACTTTCCCAGTACTGGGTTTCAGCTGGAAAACACATGCTGGATAAGTAGGCAGTTTGTTCCGCTGTGGCGACCCCTGATGAATACAGGGACCAAGCCAAAGGAAAATGAATAATTGAATAATAAAGAAACAAAACTAACTCCATACACATCAGAAGAAAATTGCTCTACCCAAGACTGCCAAAGTCATCAACTATAAAAGGACCCCAAAATGTCCATAATATATTTGTGCATCCACATAACAACAACAACAACAACAACCTATTAGTCATAAAATGACTAAACGGCTTGGTTCCAAAATGGTGCAAAGAAAATAACGCCCATGTTTAAACAACATTTCAGAATGGTGCTTTCTGCAATAACCCTGGAATAAGTTATCTTGTGTGCTTTTAGATGATCTTGTGTCAGCAAAAACAACAGATCTGAACTGTTACAGTCAGTTTAGCTCAGCACAGATAAATCACGCAGAAACCACATCCCCCAGACCTCATTAAGTGGCGTTTGATGGCATGCATGATGAACTGTGCAGTTATAATGAAGACTTTGGGAAGCCAAAACACAATAGGACTCTTTGCAGACTTCAGTATTTGCGATAAACTGTTGGTATTAAAGGCTTTTATTCGATGTTTGACGTGATCTCAACTGAAACGTGAAGGGCGGGACATGTACATTAGTAGCTCCTCCCCTTTTAAAAACAGCCAATAGCATGTTGTTTTTCTCACAGCTCTGCCAGTGAGAGCAGTCGAGCTCTAGTGCATCAAATGAAAAGCAAATTAGAAGAAGGGGGCGGGGCTTGTCAGACACTAGAGAGCATTTGATTGGTCAGAAGATTTGATGAGAAACTGAAGTATGAGGTGATGCCTAAGAAATATCATTGATCCATTTATGTCTTCTAAAATGTGAATTTTGTCACTGTTTTGGAGCACACTAGCTTATAGATATCTTTAAGACTAACATACTGATACTAACATCTAAAACTCATTATTTTAATGTCACAGGGACTTTAATCCTCATTTTAAATGCACATAAAGGCTTAATTTGGGGGAAATGTTTTGAGATTCAGCCTCATCTCCACTGCCTGTATGGTGCGGTCAACATGAGAAGGACCACATAAATATTTAGACCGCAGCTCATCGGTTTGTTGAGTAATTCTGTCACACCACAGTTTTCCTGGAACACATTCGGTCCACCCACTAACAGCCATCAAATTTAGACTTTAAACACGCACATACATTGGTATTGGTGGTTTATAGGGATTCTCCATAGGCATAATGCATTTTATACAGTAAAAAACCCTTACTATATGGTCCCACCTCACCCTAACACCTAAGCTGAATCTGTAGTCCTTAATGCTTCATATAATGGCAGTGAATGGTGACAGGTTTTTTTTATTAATAATAAACACATACAAATGAGTCCAAGTCAATAGCCATGGCTCCTGATGACCCACTGAGGTCTCGTGAAGCGAATCGATTGGTCAGTGTTAGAAATTGAACATGATTTACTATATTATTAGCTTTAATCCTGGTCAAACAGTTCTTGGCGTATACACTTTTGTTGACAAAATTTATCAACAACCTTTCATTCTCATCATTAAATCGATAGGCAGGTTACACTTGTTCATGAACTATCCTTCTAATCTTTTTTGCCAATTATATTTATTAATAACTTGTGCAGATCATATACATAGAAAAATAAGTAATAACACTAGGGTTGGGTTGATAGACGATGTCATCGTCCATCGCCGATGATGGATAGACATCACGATGCTGAGCCCGCATCATGATCCTCCGCCCGCCCCCCTCACAGAAGCACAGTGTGCTCATGAAAAATGCACACTTAGTTTACACTAATGCCACTTACTTTTAAATTGGCATTTTAGAACAAAAACGATCCACGTACACACTGGTGTTTCATCTAGCATTTCTGAACAGCCCTCCTTCCACAATATATCGCTGAAAACACACATCACATAACTGGGGCGGACTGGGAAAGCATTTTCAACCAGGACAAAGTTATTGTCAGTCAGGCCACATCTGATGCGATCTAGAAAGTGAAGACAGCGGGGTGGGGGGTATGCACATCTATGGCCAGTCCACCCCTGTCACATAACCACACACACAGGCATGCGTTGCAGCATATACGTGCGTCTGAGCTCCAGGCAGTCAGCGGCCGCTTTGAGCACAAAACCCTAGAGAGCAGTGCACGTCGGACAGTTTATCAAGGATGTCCCGCTGGATCGCCTCTCATTATAAGTTAGTTGTTAAACGTGATATTTAATTAATCTTGTCTTTATCTTTAACAACTCTTTAGTCTTTTGAATCTATCAGGTAACGTGTTACAGCATCAGTACACTGCTTCAGTCTTTCTCTTTCACGCTTGTACTAAGTAATTTTAGCAAAACCCTCAGATACTGTTGGTTGGTTGCTGTTGGTTCTGCACCTTTTTTACCAACCAAGTTTGAAGACGCCATTATAAGGACATGGTTCACTCTGCCTATTCATGCCAGAGTCCTGCAGAAACTTTTGATTGACAGGTGGTAATTTGTGTGTAACTTATCTTTATTTGTTTATGATTTGGTTATGGGTAAAACAAAGACCATGCGGGTCAAGTAGTTGAAGCGGTAGGCTACAAATAATTAATTCACTATAGATTAATTTATTATTCATAAATAATTAATTCACCGCAGCCTACAACGACGATGCCATCGTCCATCGCGATGTTTCACATTTAGACATTTTACGATGCCAAACTGGTCGACATCGCCCAACCCTAAATAACTCTGCTCTGCTTTTTAACCCACCCCAATCCCCGCTTATGCACCATAATACCAACCTAATAGAACGTTGCTGGGTCGCAGGTTCGAACCTCGGTTGGGCTGGGTCAGTTGGCATTTCTGTGTGGAGTTGCATGTTCTCCCTGTGTTCGCGTGGGTTTCCTCTGGGTGCTCCGGTTTCCCCCACAGTCCAAACACATGCGGTACAGGTGAATTGGGTAGGCTAAATTGTCCGTAGTGTATGGGGTGGATGGGGTGGATGTTTCCCAGAGATGGGTTGCGGCTGGAAGGGCACACGCTGTGTAAAATCGTTGTGTAAAATCGTGCTTGACAAGTTGGTGGTTCATTCCACTGTGGCGACCCCAGATTAATAAAGGAACTAAGCCGACAAGAAAATGAATAAATGAAATAAAAGAAGGTGCTTTTTGAATAATACTCTAAATGTACAAAAAATGGCTTAATCCGCTTCTGCTTTAAGATTAATCGAATTAATAGAATTAGATTCAATTGAAAGGTTCATGTTTAATAAAATCTTTTTAAAGACACTCTTATAACCCGTTTCCACTGAGTGGTACGGTTCGGTATGCTCTTATGGCCGTTTCCACTGTCAAAAGGTACCAAAAAGCGAACTGTACTATACCACTTTTTGGGTACCCTTTCCAAAGGGTACCAAAAGGCGGAGCTAGACGTGCAGCTGAACGCTATTGGTTTAAAAAGATATGTCACTAGTGCACACACAAGCCAGGAGAATGAAAACAAAGCAAGCGCCATTTTTAAATACACAGAGATATTACAGCGTAATAATATATACATGTGATAACGAGCCATGGTTGACCTGAGCTCAAACAAACCTTATAGTCATCTTGATGAACAGCCTCAAAGCCAAGAAGAAGAGCAGAATCTTGTTTATCCTGCAGTTTTTTACGAGGCCGTCTAAAAGTGTAAGCGGTTTCACTCTCTCCAGAGAGCTCAGGTGCACAACTATATTTAAAATAACAAACTTCTTGAGCTGATCATAATAACATGAACGTGATTATTGAAGTGCTTAAAGAAATGGACAAACGCGAGAGTGAAGCTCGAAAAAGCAAAGGAACAAATGATTCTTCAGCAACCTAAAGCATAAACATACCGCCATGTTTAACTATTATTATCACCTGCTGGAGTATTATAAACTCTCTGACAGAGGCTACATGTGCTGCTGAAGATTACAGACACAGATGAGAGGTTTGCTCTGACTGTGGGCTATATTTCATGTTGTTTTTGAACCCAAATAAGGACTAAATGTACGCTGTGTGTAGTTTCTCTGTAATTGGTAACATAACAGAGTTATATTAAATCTATTTTTTCAGCTTTAAACACACCAAACAAATCTTTTTAGGTATGATTTTAAAGCATTTCGAATTACAAGGACATCAGGTGCGTCCCCGTAAACCACCTGATAGAGACTACTGAGATATACTGATAGAATTATTAAAATTTCTGTCCTTGTAAACCACCAAAGCCAGTACACACACACACACACACACACATGTTTGTTAAGCCCATTACATAGGCTTCCATTCATTTTATACTGTTCAAACTGTATATTATATTGCCCTCACCCCACCCTACCCCTAAACCCAACCATCACAGGAGACCGTGTACAGCTTTACTCTCTGAATAAACTCATCCTGTGGGATTTATAAGCTTTTTGAGAAATGAGGGCATCACCAATGTCCTTGTATTTCACCTCCTTTTTGTAATACCTGTGTCATACATATGTCATTATACAGATTTGTGTCCTGATATGTCACAAAAAACACGTATATACACACACACACACACACACACACACACCAATTTACAATCAAACAGGGCTAATCCTCAACAACAGCTTGTACAGAAAACTCCCCTCATTCTGATTCAATTTTATGGCAATTTCGTCAATGCTTGTTTTTTTTTAATGATCTGCACATTTACAGGGGTTTTTTCCCCCACAAATGACTCTGTGTTCTTGTGTTATAATATTAGCACTCCAGTTTTTAGCTCAATGAATGTATGGTTTGAGTACGGGTGTGTTTAAAGAGTCGCACCACTTCACTTCTCATGCTATTTTTGCTGATGGTTTACTGCAGTATACAACCAGTGTACACAGCACAACAAACCTGAGCTTCCATGAGCTGGTTTAGGAGAGAATGTTTATTTCTGGATGAGCTTTTTCTGCAGTAAGAAATATTTTCAAAGCAATCACTTTTAGAAGGATCTGCTCCAACCTCATGTTTTAAAGGGGAGCTATTATGCAAAACTCACTTTTATAAGCAGTGTGTGAATATAACCAGCCTCTAATGGGAAACATTTATTAATTGTATGTGTTTATAATCAGACTGCAGTCTGCAGAAATACTTTGATTGACATTCTCCCTTTGTACGTGTCATCTGAGGGGGAAAGCCCCACCCACTAATGACCATCTCTCCCTCATAAGCATAGTACGATTGTTTTTGAATCTGCCACTGTGCTGGCACACAGGCATCTGTAGCTCCGCCCTCTTCTGAAAAGAGCACAGTCTCATTTGCATTTAAAGTGACAGTCACCAAAAAGCCACAATTAGGATCAAAGCCTTAAAGGGTCAGTTTCAGAGAGTAATAAATCATTATTCGTGAGGTAATTCGAATAATCCGTTACATCACATACACACGCTAGGGACATCAGAGACTTATTTTACATCTTGCAATAGGCTAGATAAAAATTTACTACAAGCAAAGCGTTGTTAGGATTTTCAGCCCTTGTGTGAAAAAATATATATAATATAATAATATAATAATTTAAATGAGCAATATCACATGAGTAGCAGCGCAATAGATATCTGTACTGTATATCTGGTTCTATATCGGCACTGCTAAGAGGTGTTTGTTGTTAATGGTTGTAATGATATACAGCCATATCGCACTTCTATTCGTGTGATATTGCGTTTATACAACAGTTTGATGGCATAATCGTGTATATAAAAAAGAAAATCAAACACGGAGAGTCTAAAAACCCTTTTGTATGAGGAACTACTTTCTTCCGCCATTCATTCACATCTGCAGCTGACCTCAGAACAGCAGAAACTGCTGCTCATTCACAAACGTCACTGTAGTGTTTGAATGATTCTCTAGTGTAATGTCAGAACAGCTGATTTTGCTCACACTTTAAGATTATATTGCTGAACGGCATAAAGTGCCATCAGTCTACAGAGATTTCTCTGTTGCAATTGGGGTATCCCAATAATTAACCCTGAAAAAGCCAAAGCAAAGCAAACACTAGCAGATTACTATGATATAAATACACCACTACAACACACAAAAGAGAGATCGACTTAGAATATCACCTGTTTTTCTCCTCTAAGGGCTTATTATGCAGTCTGTCGCCATCTTGTGGCGGAACGTCAGCTGTCTTTGCTCTGCTCAGTATGACAGGCTAACGGATGCTGATGCGCTGAATCTCCAAAATTATAAATATTTAAAATAGGCACTATCCTTTTAAATAAACTGCATAGCTGCAATCTAAACAACTACATTCTCGCCTAAAAAGCCTTAAAGGTACATGATGTTGTCCAACAGCTGCAATATTTGTTAAACTGTAGTGAGTCTATTGATCTGCTGTCACTCTATGTGGGCGGAGTAATACAGAAGGGTGAGGAGGCTATACGAGGGCTGATATTGCAGAATATATTGCACAACTATCAGCCAATCAGATTCGAGAACCAGACAGAACTGTTGTATACATTTAAATACATATATATTTCAATAAAATACTGAAAATAAATAAAAGTTTGACTAATAACAACCTGATAACGACGGTGAAAATGTCTTTCTCTTATCTTTATGACCAAAATGACAGAGTATTTTGATATTTTGACAGAATGTTTTTCACTGAAAAAGTAAGTATAAGCACACCTGAGTGTTCGAATCTTTTATGCAGTGAATATTGCAAACTTTTAATAATCCAGCATTTAAGTCACACTAATAAATGCTCATCGGAGGACGTAAATGCTGTTACAAAACCCAGAATTGTAAGAATCCTGCATGTATTATACTTTTGTTTATATGAACAGCTTTTTTATCTGCTCAGACTGGTTAAATTTGCTGCGAAAAGCTTGCAGAGGATGACTGAGGATCTGCTGAAGTGTTTCCAGAAAAGTGTTTCATATATATCAGACGTTTAGCCACATGTCTGTGAACACTGCTTGGTGTGACGTCTGAGGCTGAGACTTCGGTTACATTTGACAGATAGATGTGTGGATGTTAGCTTTCCAGTGCTGGAAAAATGGCCTGAAATCAGACACTAAGTTTGCTTTGTTAAACGGTTATGATAATTAGCCCTTTATTTTCATGCCCGGACCATCTAAACCTCCTCCCTCATCTCTTTCAATCATCGGCTAACACAGTGTGTCTGAAAAGTGATACTCCTAATGTTTCTTTTGGTTCCTCTGTTAGTGAATGCTAATAACTCCTAATATTTTCACATTTTTAATATGTCACTTACTTGGACTAATGTGTTATGTTGGGAGCTGTTCATGAAAACAGTTAGCTTTTTTTTTGGTACATGTTGATGGGACAGAAGCTTCAAGATAGCGGTGTGATCCTTTTAGAAGCAGCAATGAACAGTTAGTGATGTGATGACAACACATGAAATTCACCATTCTTTCTATTTCAATCAACATGTAGTTTTAAACATGTTTAACTAGTTTAAACTGACAACAAAGTAATCTGAAGGAGTCAATCTCAAAGTATACTTTAAGGCCATTAAGTTTGTAGAGTATACTTAAGTCATATAGAAGTGTATTTTAAGTATACACTCACTGGCCACTTTATTAGGTACACCTGTCTAACTGCTCGTTAATGCAAATTTCCAATCAGCCAATTACATGGCAGCAGCTCAATGCATTTAGGCATGTAGACATGATTAAGACGATCTGCAGCAGGTCAAAGCGAGCATCAAAATGGGGAAGAAAGGGGATTTAAGTGACTTTGGGTCTGAGTATTTCAGAAACAAGGGTGAAAGTGAAAAGTCTATATGGGATACAGCTGAGAATACTCATGTCAATGTAGTATAATTTTTGTGACACTGTACAATAAATAATATTTTTACATTACCATTAGAGTTGGGTTTTTGGGTTGAGGTAGGGGCAGACGCTAATAAAATACAATTAATGAGTAATTTAATAAAAAATATCAATACTTCTCATTAACTTCCGATCACAGCTGTATCCCTTCTAGCAACTCCAGGAGAGATCTGAGCTGCTGGATTTACATCATGATAATTATCAGCTGAAATACATGAAGGTAAGCAACTGTTTATCTGAGAGAGGAGTAGAGAAAATATTCCAGTAACATAAATCATGTGCATCTTACGTGAATAAAGCACATCGTCTAGTTACATTGAAAAATAATTATTATTGCCGACTCCATAGACATCCCTGTGTATTTTACAAACCTTAAATTTTTTTGCTTGTAGTTATGTGTATTTAAATGTCTGAACCTAAAATAAATGTTTGAAAGCATAGATTAATTGTGACTTATGACAAGCGCTGCACACCTCTTTCTGTGCCTCGGTGTGCACCGACAGATTATAATTTTAGCAGTTGATGACGTGTGCTCTGAACATTCTAATCACACTTTAGGGACCAGCCAAGGCTGATCACATTGGTGTGATTATACACTTTAGGGACCAGCCAAGGCTGATCACA
>CAIGQZ010027068.1:550283-575553 GCA_903798205.1 Danio tinwini | reverse complement strand
TCCTGTGGTTTGTAATGTAATGGGCAGCACATATGTCTTGATGCGGAAACCTGAACAGCTTATGTTCGCTGAATGTTCAATCCACTTAAATTTGTTGTGTTAGGAGAACATTAATTCTGTGGAACCCTGCATTATTTAGTGTGTTATTAAAGCGGTCTTAAAGTGTGAAATCTTTCTTCTGTTTGACACAAAAGGAGTTTTTTTTAAAGGGTCATGAAACCCCCATCTTTCGGTTCAAGTCTACGCTCCATAATGGGCGTAAAGCTCTGAGGGCAGAGGGAGAAGTGGGCATGGCCAGCAGAGCAGGGGAGAAAGAGGGGAGTGAACAACTGTAGTCGGTCGGCTCACAAAATTAGACACAAACCGTGAGGAGACGCATGGTTTTATATAGGAATAAACTGTAATTTAATGCCCTGCTACATTCAGGTTTTTTTTTGTAAATTTCATAACCATAATTTATATCATTATAAAGAGAATCGTGTTTATATAAACACTATAAATGAGGAGGACTTCTCTCCTCCTCAATCCCCAGGTCTGAATACAGACACAGTGGAGCATAAGAAAACTCCGCTATGAATGATAATGAGAAAACCAACGCATCATCACTCCATAGCAGATTCGCACTACGTCACCGATTTTTTAATTAACATAATTTTTTAAACCTGGAAGATGAAACTAGCTGACAAAAGCTCAAAATGATCCAGTTTCCCCCACAATTAAAGCTGTCAGCTGCTAACGCTGTCTGAGCTGATGCTCAACACACACACATCTGTTAACATCCCAAATAAAGTACTCCAGGGTGTCTTAAACCTTTAAATGCTTGTACCCATTGACTTTCACAGAAAAAAAAATCCCTCTAAGAGTCAATGGGTGGCAATATCTTCAACAGAAGAAAGAAACTCAAATAGGTTTTGAATGAGTGAAGTAAATGATGCCATTACTTTAATTTTGGGTGAACTACCCCTTATTGCTCTTATTAAAACAACTCGATTCTACAGAGCCTGTAATCTGCAGATCGATGTCAGCTCTGCCTTTTGCATCTCAAAAAAAAATCCTAGAAAGAGGGATATCTTTAATTATGTTCTTGGGGAAATACATAGTAAATATCTCCTGTATTATTAGATAGAGCCTTTAAACCGAGCTAGCAGACGCTCTAATAAATGTCTCTGCAATTAATACACACATTCAGCCATAAAATCTTCAAGAGACTGAAGTGGGCAATCCTCCATTAAGACTGTCAGTGATGACTAACTGCTGTATGAGTCGGTGAAACACAGCAGTCAGTAATTCCTCCTTGAATTAAACACTTTCAATCTCCCACGGTCATTAAAACGTAGATGGGAAAGGAAAGTGCTGCAGCTAAAGATAAGCAAAGCAAAATCCATCTGAAAACACTTCTAAACACAACCAGAAAGGTCCAGGGGTTTGGACAGAATTCAGAATAATGCTGTTGAAAACATTCACATCTTAGACTTCCCTTTCCTTATTTTTCATTCATTTTCTTTTCGGGTTAGTTCTTTTATTAAGCTGGGGTTGCCACAGCGGAATGAACCGCCAACTTGTATTGTTCTTTAAAGATTTACAGGTTATTTAGTTTATTTACTTTACAGATTGTTTTGTTTGTCATTTTGACGAGTGGCCACTCTGAAGATGTGCTCATTGAATTGTTACTTTTACCTACAATAAATCCATTCAATTAATTGCAACTGAGTGTCCGCATATGGGTTGCAACTGAAAGGGATTTTTTTGGGGGGGGAAATCCACCACTACAATCTCATTTTGTTTTATTTTCCCGTAGACACGAGGCGTAATAATCAAAGACATTTTCTAGTGGTAAGATCGAGGGGGAAAACTACAACAGGAACGTTTGCATTGCCTTCCTCGTGATGATAATATTGTGTCTACACTAGGGTTGTCAAAAGTATTGACGTTGGTACTGTAATATTACAAACAGCCATTTCCCTTTAACATTTGTTGAACGCTGTGGTGTTCAACAGAAATGACTGTGATCGGTCATGAAGGTCATTTGTTTACCACTATTCACCAAACACAAATACATGTTTATAACCTGTTTCAAAGTTGTGTCGATCAGTCAGTCGATCCATATGTGGATTATGTCAGCTCATAAACAAATCAACTAATCGACTCGGCTTTGAAACATTCATTCATTTTCTTTTTGGCTTGGTGCCTTTATTCATCAGGGGTCGCCACAGCGGAATGAACCGCCAACTTATCCAGCATATGTTTTATGCAGCGGATGCCCTTCCAGCTGCAACCCATCACTGGGAACCACCCATATATTCTCATTCTCACACACACACTCATGCACTTCGGACAATTTAGCTAACCCAATTCCCCTATAGCACATGTGTTTGGACTGTGGGGGAAACCGGAGCACCAGGAGGAAACCCACGCCAACACGAGGAGAACATGCAAACTCAGCCGAGGCTTGAACCAGCGACCTTCTTGCTGTGAGGCAACAACCACTGTGCCACCACGCTACCCCGGATTTGTATATGTTTTTGCACTTGGTGAATAGTGGTAAACCAGTTACTTATCACAGTCATATCTATTGAGCACATGAACACAACGGTCAATCAGCTGTGTTTAAGAAGCACGTCATGATTTTGTACGATGTGATCCTGGATTAAGATCTATGTTGATCCTGAAATATTATTATTGTTGTAAAATGTAACCCATACCTATTCCTGATCCCTAAACCCAACCCTGTGAATTATTCCCAAAATCAGAAGGGAATAATAGTTGAATAACACTCCCACAGAAGCACATAAACCATACGCCTATTAATGTACAGGTATCCCTTAATTCTGATTGGCTGATTGGAAGGTTGTTCCAGGACCAACATAGATGTTAATGTGGGAACATGTCCTACTTGGTGAAATCTGATTGGCTGTTTAAGAACATGCTCACATATTATTGGGAAATTGATGTTCTTGGAATCACAGTAGCGATTGGTAAGTTGATATATTTGATATATAACCCTAGCCTACACCTGTCGCTCTGCGAATCCATTTCGTCCTCATGTCAAAAGTAGCAAGAGCTCTTTAAAAATGCTTGTAGCAGACCTGTAATCAGTGCACAAGGAATTACTGGCTAGAACGGCTTGTATCATTTCGAGTTGCATTTGTAGACACAACGTGAGAAAGAGTGGACGAACAAATCTCCAGACACTGTTCCTTTGTTTGTTTCCCTTCACTTCAGGTTTGATGTCAAACAGGACAGTTTGACGCAGGCTTTTCCGACAGACTAGAAAATAAAGGTGCTGCGCTGTCAGCTACATTCGACACAAGAGCTTTAAAAGGCTGAGATTAATTGTGCGTGCCATTTAAAACACGTATTTATTTTAGTAGAGGAATGCAAGTCATTTGTACACAGGAAGACAACCATGACTCCTGAGGTGCCAACAGAGCACCTGGGTCTAGTTTGTGTTGAGGAACAGAGAACAAGAGTCTTAAATACCAAATACCAGACATACTAAATGTTGAAACCAGAACCCTTGCATTACAGAGCTACCTGCAAATTAGCATCACAGGAGACTTGGTTTACACTCATTTGAGTGTGGTTAATTATGAATGTGCAAGTGCCTAACACAGTGATTAAAAGGGTACAGGTAGACAAATCACTTTGATCACATTTTATATGTTAACAAAATCCGTCAGTTTATTATGATATGAATAATGGTGTGTTGTATTCATAACTTTAAAAATAAATTAATTGTACTCTACTGTAAACAATTGGTAGGTGAGGTCCTGCTGATGTATTGTTATTTCACAGTTACTCCCATTTTACTGTATGTTGCTATAGATATTTAAAAGTGAAACCAAAGATGAACTGAGGTAAATTTGTTTCATTCATAGAAACCACATGCCTCAAATTAGCCAAATTGCTGTTTGAGCTTGTGAAGTAATCTTGAGCTTGTGAAGTAATCAACTTACATGTTTCATGTTCAAACTTAACCACTTGAATTAGTAGAAACTAAAAAGTTAACTTAACTCCTTCATGTTTAATCAACTGTGTGGCACCCATCACGTTTATACAGTGTGAAATCTTGAGATAATCTGCACAGACTGACATCACGTGCAGTTTTGGACCTTGCGTCCGTGTGAAATCAAGAGTGTATATTGTTTTTTTAGTGATCTTTAGGTGAACAATTAATCAGTCAAGTTAATTCACTTTTGGTTTTGGTAATCTTCAACCAAAGTCTGATCATTTGCTTCTGTGTTTGGAGTGACGGTCCTTCTCTGTGGACGTCAGTTTGACGCTTAAGCAGGACCGTTGGAAGCCTAAGTGGTGCTCTAGGTTGATAGTGCCACCCTCATGCAAGTGAAGAAGGGGGGAGGCTTCATGGGTGTTGCAGACGAAAGTGAAGAGTGGGGGTGGGGGGCTATAGGAGGATGTCATGGAAAATATTAAGAAAGGGGGGGAGGGGGTTCACAGACTATAGTGCAGAGCGTGGGGTGGGGGTCTCCATGCTGCCCCTGGCACTATGCTGCCCTGGGTAATCACCTATATTGCCCACATAGATATTTACATTAGATGTCGCCTATGCTATTGTTGTCTATTGGAAGGAATGCATCAATAGAGCCACCATTTTAGTACAGGGTAGCGCTCCTTTGAAATGATTGGGACCAAGGTGCAGTGGAGGACTGTGGCCATCTAGAGCCAGAGATATACACACATATACACATATATCTATGATCATGAGTTTTCCCGCTGGTCAGTGTGCAAATAAATATTTTTAATTATGAATATTATAATTTTACATCACTTTTCTACATCGATGAATCAGTGACCGCACGGGCAGTGCGACAAAGAGTGTGTGTTTGTGTGCATGGAAATGTATTAAATAATAATAATAAACCCAAATTAATCTGTGTCCTGAAACACCCACCCTCTCCTGCTTTCACTTCTCATTCTAATGGAGGGATTGATTCGCTTGTGAATGAACGACTCGTTCTCTTAGCCGACAATAATACTAGTTTCTAGCACCACAGCATCTTGTTGTCATAATTAATTTACATTGTTTGCTAATTTTATTCAGCAAAACCAGCATAAGCCTATAATGAGTGTGAGTTGCCTTATAGTCAGGGAAGTAAGAGACTGTATTATCATCCGTAACGTTATTTGTTGAGCACAAAAGTTCGTAACATACAATATCGTAAAAAAACTAAATCTTACCTATGAAATGTTCTGCCTTTATGCTTTATTTTCTATGTTTGCGCATCACTACACCTGTACACAGTCCAGCATCTTCACATTAGCTTTAGTCTTGACTAAGTGCGGTTGAATGACATTTGTCCTGGGACCACTGTACAAATGTGGCGGTGCAACACTAGATATGCGAGATCTAGTGTATATATCTATGTATTGCCCATGCTTAAATTCGTCACTGCGCTAGTTTGTTAGAAAATAATGATGCGTGAAAAACTCTGACACTACTCAATATTGAGATTCAGTTGACAGTACATCAACAAACTAAAATAAAAATCTCAGACGTCTGATTTCCGACTTAAAAGGGTGATGAGCAAAGAGCACTCAGGGACTTTTAAAGGGGACCTATTATGCTCTTTTTACAGGATCTAAAACAAGTCTCTGATATCCCTAGAGAGTGTGTGTGTGAAGTTTCAGCTCAAAATAGCCCACAGATAATGTTCTCTAACTCTCTGAAACGGACCCTTTCAGGCTTTAATCTTAATTGTGGTGTTTTGGTGACTGTCGCTTTAAATGCAAATGAGATTATGCTCTTTTCAGAAAAGGGCGGAGCTACAGACACCTGTGTGTCAGCATAGTGGCGGATTCAAAACAAAACTAACGCCCTATGCTAATGAGGGAGAGATGGACACTAGTGGGCAGGGCTTTCCCCCTCTGATGACACATACAAAGAGAGAATGTCAAAGTTTCTGCAGACTTTATACAGAATTAATGCATATTTGTTATTAGAAGCTGGTTATATTGCCACATAACTGTGTTTAAACCCCTATATAAGAGTGATTTGTGCATAACTTTAACTCACTGAAAAAACAACAACACACAGATCAAAAGTAGCCCAATTCCGCTGGAGAACCGCAGACTTGGCAACACCGTCCTGCGTCCACTTTTCAAACAATAGACACGTCTATGCTGTTACTGGTAGCAGATTTCCACCCTTCCTTGGGCACTTTTTCTTGGGCCTGCCAAGACCTGCACGACCCATTTTGAATCATGAAAGTTACAAGGTGTTCCTAAAACACTTCATTTGGGTCAATTTATTTGTGTTATTTGTTAAGGGATTAGATCAGGACTGCTTTGAAATCTGCGCCCAGTGTCAAGGCCCAGTTCTTGCATGAGACAGGAATATTGAGCTTCTACCAATATATAAACACACTTAAACAGGGTTTAATTTGATCGAATTGCCCCACCCTCCCACAAACAAATATTGCCAAACATGACTTTGTTCCTGCTTTAGCCTGACTTTAAACACTGGGTGCCCAGACTTTGTTTAATCGAAGAATAACAAAGCTGGCATACTTATCTCAAAGCCAGTGCTAAAGAGAAAAACAACATCAACCATTATTTACGTTAACTGTAATGCTGTGTACGTTCCCACCCAGAGCCAATTACCATTATGATGAACTTGAGGACCCTGACGTTTGGGCACTTCTCTTCTGTCATGAAAACGCATGATGACTGCGTTCACAACCCTTTGGATTTGTATTTTGTATTTGGACAGGGTCATGTAAGGTTATAAACGTCTAATGCTCTTAAGTAAAAACAAAAGAAAAGGTTTCACATTTCTCCACGCCAAAGCAAAATCTACTAGCCTAAATAAGACGAAGAGCAAACATCCCCAAAGAGAACACACCGTAATAACTTAAACCCAAATAAACACTGCAACAAGACACGATGAAATAAACGGTTCTGTGCAGGTAGTTTTTCAGGTAGACCTAACATTAGTAATAAACACTAAGCTGCATTCAGTATGAACCATTTCCACTGGTTACAGTATGGTGTGGTACGGGTCACCTTTATCAGGCTTGCATTTCCACTGACAAAAGGGTACCAATGGGTGGGTGTGGTGTTCTCGCTGGAGGAAATGTCCACAGTAAAGCTGTACAGGTCGTTCACATATCATATGAGCAGCACTTCTCACAACACAGATGCTTTACACACATAAATACTGGTGTATAAATGTTTATTACTAACCTTTCTATGAACATGATTTGATTATAATTGCAGATCAGTAGCTGTGTTTCCATCCAAAAATGCGAATGAACTTTATGCGCAAAACTGGATTATCGCATTAAAGACGCGCGAATAAAGCAGCGTTTCCATCCAACAAGTCAAAGCGAACAAAATCCTCACTTCCTGATTAACTGGAGCCAAATATCAACATTAAAACTAAATTTACTGCAGTAGGAGAAGCTGCGGCAATCTTTTCTTCATCTAATAAATGACTTGCACCTCAGAAGGCAATCCTGACACGCAGTGAACACGCATTTGAAGGTGTCAGACGCGGAGCACAGACGCTCTTGATTCTGGAGGTCATTAATAACATTATAACACTAATACTGAAACGGTTACGGCATTTTAGAATGACCAGAACAACATTTCAGATGTTTTACAATGTGCTCAGCATGCTGGTTTGTCCATTTACACACATTTTTATCATCACTTGATCTCTTATAACAAAATCACATAACCTTTTATTAATGCGCATACTGGAATTTGTGCGGTAAAAGTGTTTGCGTTGTAGTTTATGCGCATCTTTTCTTATCGAATAAAAAGTTCATCCTACTCAGTTATGTGCATATGTTTATTATGCGCATTTTCAACATTTATGCGCATCTTGCCATTTTTATCAACCGTTTTTTTTTTTTGCGCACATCCAAAATGTGCATATAAATAGGTGGATGGAAACATAGCTAATGATGCGAAATAGCCTACTGTAACGTCTGCAATTCTAAATTACAATTAACGTTATAAATGCAATATATATGAACACATACAGCCCCTTACAGTCTCGATATGTTACCAATTACAGAAAAACTACACACAGCAGACATTTAGTCCAGCATATAGCCCACAGTCAGAGCAGACCTCTCGTCTGTGTCTGCACTCTTGAGCAGCACGTGTAGCCTCTGTTAGAGAGTCATTCCATCATTCCCAGTTCAAAATAGGGCAGAAGCTGATGATAATAGTTAAGCATGGCAGTGTGTTCATCTTTTAGGTTGCTGAAAGAATCATTTGCTTAGTTTTTTCATGCTTCCCTTTCGCGTTTGTCCATTCTTGAAAGGACCGATGTCAGAAGCACTTCAATAATCACGTGCATGTTATTATCAGCAGGTCATGAAGTTCCTTTTTTCAAAGACACGCATGCAAGCTCTCTCATGAAAGTAAAGCTCGCGCTTTAGACGGCCTTGTAAACAACAACTGAGCACAGAGTAGATGCTGCTCTTCTTTTTGGCTTTGTGGCTGTTCATCAAGACGACGATAAGGTTTGTTTAAGCCCGACCATGGTTCATTGTTATATGTATATATTATTATGCTGTAATGCCTCGGCTGTGTATTTACAACATGGCTCTTCCTTTGTTTTCATTCTGCTGGTTTGTATACGCAGTAGTGACTTATCTCTGTAAACCAATAGCGTTTGTTCAGCTGCGCGTCTAGCTCCGCCTTTTGGTACCCAATTTTGTTGTGCTAAAAGTAGTATGGTCCGGTTTACTTTTTGGTAACTTTTGACAGTGGAAACAGCCATAAAAGCATACTGTACTGTACCACTCAGTGGAAATGGGCCATAAATTCTTTACAAATTATTTAGCCAACTGGAGTGTCAGAAACATTCAATTTACTGTTTTTCCTAGATGTTGTTGTGTCCTGGTGCTCTGTTATAATTAGCTTGCCAGGTGAGCCCAAGTAAAGGAAAACTCCTTTAGAAGGACATTCTTAAGACATTATTAAGCAGGCCACATGTTTCAAGCAATATAGGAAAGAAACAAAAGATCTCTCTGCTGCCGAATAGCATCAAATGGCCTATTTCCACTGGGTGGTACAGTACGGAATGCTTTTACGGCCGTTTCCACTGTCAAAAGCTACCAAAAAGCGAATCGTACTCTGCCACTTTTTGAGTACCCTTTTGAAAGGGTCCTAGAATGACAAAAGTGTAACAAATGGTGGAGCTAGACGCACAGCTGAATGCTATTGGTTTACAGAGATACGTCACTAGTGCGTACACAAGCCAGGAGAATGAAAACAAAGGAAGCTGCATTTTAAATACACAGCTGAGACATTACACCGTAATAATATATACATGAGCCATGGTTGACCTGAGCTCAAACAAACCTTGTTGTCGTCTTGATGAACAGCCACAAAGCCAAGAAGTATGAAATCTGCCGTGTCCTGTTTTTGTTTTACCAGGTCGTCTAAAAGCGCGAGCGGTTTCACTTTCTCCAGAGAGCTCGCGTGCACTCGCCACTTGTCTATATTTGGAAATAACAAGCTTCTTGAGCGTGCATGTGATTATTGAAGTGCTTCTAACATCTGATTCTGTCAGAAACGGGCAAACGCAAGAGTGAAGCGCAAAAACAAAGAAGCAAATGATCCTTTCAGCAACCTAAAACATGAACAAACCGCCATGTTTAACTATTATCATCACCTTTTGGACTAATATGAACTGGGAATAATGGAGTTACTCTCTAACAGAGGCTACATGTGCTGCTGAGAATAAAGACACAGATGAGAGGTCTGCTCTGGCTGTGGGCTATATGTTTTGTGTTGTTTTTGAACCCAAATAAGGACTAAATGTATGCTATGTGTAGTTTATCTGTACTTGGCAACATATCAGGGACTGTAAGGGGCTGTATGTGTTAATTGCAGACGCTGTCATTGATCTGCAGTTATTATTAAATCATGTTAATAGAATTATGTTGATATAATGTTGATAGGCTAGTGATGAACATTTATACACAATTATATCTATGTGTATGAAGCCTCTGTTTTGTGAGAAGTGCTTCTCATATGATATGTGAACGACCTGTACAGCTTTACTGTAGACGTTTCCTCGAGTGAGAATGACGTCGACTGAAACTTTCTGTTCATTGACAGAGTACCATTAGTGTACCATTGGTACCCTTTTGGCAGTGGAAACGCAAGCCTGAAAAAGGTGACCCATACCGACCCAAACCACTTAGTGTAAATGAGCTGTTGGGGGGGGGTGGCTGTTTAAAAATCAATTTCTATACCAGCTGTAATCTAAAATGACTTATAATACAAAATTGTGCCAATCTTTCCATTTCAAACTGTTTTCAAGCTTTGCTATTTTATAATAAAGGTCAATGAAACACGAACGTCTGAATCTGAGTGCATGCAAGCACCTTTAATAGTGCTCTGCCAGCATGTTCACTACATTTATACATCCCTAGCGCATATCTATATACATTTAACAGTCGTATGAAAACTTGCATTACAGTGGTTTTCAGGGGATGATGCAATAAGGGCTAGGCATTTACTTTTCCGGTTTGCTTTGTTTTGTTATGGGACAGATGGCAACCATGGCCAGTACAGTTTATTTAACAGCTCTATAGCCTAGCTGTATTTATGTCTGACTTCCCAAGTCTCTTTCTTTCTCTAATGAAGCCAGACGAAGCGGAGACTCACATCTTTCCACTGTAAATGACTTGAGCCATAAAAAGGATTTCATCATGGCTCCACGGTTTCATAACATGCAAAAATACAAACAGTGGGAAAGTTGCACCGTCAACAAGTGTTACGCGCACATCATCTCTTTAAACAAGAAGAAGAATAAGAGTTTTAATGTGCAGCAAATTGACCAAAAAGTCAAATTAAAGACCTGTACCATGTTCATTTCAATGTCCTATAGGACTGTCTTTCCATCAATTCATTGCTGAACAACCAGTTTCTTTTTGTCTTGTTTCTAGTCCAAATATCCAATATTGTCTTGTTTTCAGAAATAATGTGTGAAAGATCTGCCCGTTTTTGCTCTTAAATAAGACTCTTTTGCTTGTCCTATTGGCAGATCATTTTGCTTGTTTTAAGGAACTCCTCCATGAACCACCACCTTATCATGATGGAAGGGTTTGACTAACCTGCTCTGAGCTGGGATCAACCGGCAACTCTTCCAATTGCAATCTGTTGCTCTAAACAAGAAGGCTAAAGATCATGGCCTCTGAGGTCAGAGGAGTGAGGTTTACCTGCATAGCACTTCCTTAGCTGGCCTCCGTTACATATGCACTGGGACGGTTTGCTGTCGAGTGTGATGCGCTGGGATGAAAATCAGCACCTCCGAGTCTGAGGCTGTGGTGCTCTACTGGAAAAGGTGGTTTGTCATCTCCAGGATGGAGGAAAGTTCTTACCCCAGGTGGAGGAGTTCATGTATCTTGGGGTTTTGTTCATGAAGGAAGGATGGAGCGAAAGATTGACAGGTGGATTGGTGCAGCAGTAATGCGTTTCATGTATCGGCCCATTGTCGTAAAAAAGCAGCTGAGCCGAAAGGCAAAGCTCTTGATTTACCAGTCAATCTGCGTTCCTACTCTCATCTATAGTCATGAGCTTTGGGTCATGACTGAAAGGACAAGATCTCATATACAAGCGGCCAAAATGAGTTTCCTCCGCAGGGTGGCAGAGTGCACCCTTATACTACAGAGTGAGGAGCTCTGTCACCCGGGAGGAGCTCGGAGTAGAGCCGCTGCTCCTCCACATTGAGAAAAGTCAGCTGAGGTGGCTCTGGCATCTGTTTTGGATGCCTCCTGGACGCCTACCTAGGGAGGTGTTCCAGGCATGTCCCACTAGAAGGAGGCCTCAGGGAAGACCCAGGACACGCTGAAGGGACTTGCTGCATCCAAAATTGCCTACTACTCAGTGGGTACTGCATTTGAATTTAAATGTACTACTCATTGTCATTAGAAAAGTGCGCTCTATACAGTATGAATGGAACTCGGGCGTAAAACATCCGCCGTTTTGTCATGATCACGTGATCTACCCACATCAGTTGCATTGCTTCACTCACATTGATGAATTCTCTCGGGGGGCATCATGGGATAGCGCAACGTGCATCGAATGCACACTTCAGAATCTCGCCGGAAATAGTAGGTCATCCGGGTACTTCTCACATACTGTTTTTCGAATTCTATGAATTCAGCATACTACTTGGCTCGCATACTGGTTTAAGTGTACTAAATAGTATGGAAGTATTTAATTTCGAACGCAGCCTTTGAGTCTTGGCTGGCCTGGGAACACCTCGGGATCCCCCTGGAGGAGCTGGGGGAAGTGTCTGGGGAGAGGGAAGTCTGGGGTTCTCTCCTAAAGCCTGGTTTATACTTCTGCGTTAAGTAATCGCTGTAACCCACGGCGTATGCCTCACGCGTAGCCGTGCATTCATACTTCTGCTGCTGTTTCTGTTTCTCTGCAATAGTCTTCTGAAACACTAGCTGGCAGTAGGTGTTTATGTTTCTCTGTGTCGAGTTTCTTCGATGGTTTTTTATTTTTTCTAAACACTACCTAATGTACAAGTGGCTCAAATTCGCTCATTTTGAGGAGGGAACCGGCGGACGTGCAACAACTTTGATCATGAGGTAAACACAAAACAACAGTCTCCATCCGGAGCTCCTTCACGGGACTCCACACTTGTAAACACTCGCTGCATCAGGCGAGCGGCTCTCACCTCCGCCCACACTCGTCAGCGCTACCAAGCCGACCAATCACAGAGCTTGCACTACGCGTACACGTTACATTTTTGGAGAGGTGCGCGTCAACAGCGCCAACGGTTACGGCGAGGGGCTATGCGTCCACGTGTAGGCTGCGCCAAAGTATAAATCTGCCTTAAGACTGCTGCCCCCGCAACCCGGCCCCAGAAAAGTGGAAGAAAATGAATGAATAAATGAATGAATGAATGTTTTGAGGAAATATTCACTTAATTTTGACATAAATTATTGAATTTAACGTATTATCTTTCTATTCCTAAAGATGTTTGGTGACCAAACTCTTATGTTAATGGATATAAATATATATTAAAGCTGTTTTGTTTATTCATTCATTCATTTTCATTTCGGCTTAGTCCCTTTATTAATCTGGGGTCGCCACAGCAGAATGAACCGCCAACTTATCCAGCTAGGGCTGGGCGAAATGGCAAAAAAAAAATCTAGATTTTTTCATAAAGTTTGACCGATTCACGATTTTGATTTCTTTTTCTGTGTAACTATAGTCAACTTAAAACATTACAACAACATGACTGAAGTAACAATCTCTTTATAAGTAACTTGAAAAACCATCTGGTTAAGGAACATGTATTTTTAATGGCCATACAGACATAAATTGGTCAACAAGGTGTAGCCTATTACATTCCTATAGACAAATTCCTGCTTGACGTTTTAGAAAATATTTGTGCGTAGCTACACCACCCAGTATATATTAAAGATCACCGTGAACAACAAAAAACCCCACAGAAGCCTGTTACATATCTATCTATATTTAAATGTCTATCTTATATTTAACTGAATGGTATAACAGCCTATAGCGGAAATGTTGAAAATTGCTCAATTTATTTTTATAAAACATTTGTCAAAACATATTGATATTTTTTTGGAGTAAAAACAATGCCGACATTTAAGAATCCATATTTATTTTATTTATTCATTCATTTTACTTGTTTATTGGTGCATATCTGGGTTATGATTTAATTCATAGCTACAGTACCCTAGACAGCTACTGTGCCACTCCGTAAAGCTTCAAGCAAAAGTCCAAATTAAAGAAAGATTTGACTTTCTGCGGCGACAGCCGACATTCACAACACGCCATAACTGTCCTTCAGGTGGTGCGCAGGTATAAATTACAAAGCCAGACGTCTGGGCTTTGAATAAAGTGCAATTATTTTCTCGTTGTTCAAAGAGTCTGCAAGTTTGTGTTCCATGGATATATTATTGCATGTAGTCACTGGTAAAGTTGTCACCCAGATCAGAGCGATCTGTGCTACCGAATACAGCGCAGCATGCAATAAAGTGAGGACCGGGAGGGGGTGGGTGTCGCAGATGAAAGTAAGGACCGGGGGGTTCTCGCTCACTATTCTGCCGCCTAGGTCGCCTCTATGGACGCGCCGGCCCTGAGTGTAAAGCTAGATTTATACTTTCGCCTGGCACAGCATCGTGTGCCTCCGCTGATTGCGCGCGCACCTCGCGACTGAGCTAGCTGTGGTAGCTCATCAACAGAGCCGCAACGTCAACACACAGAATCAGCACAATTCAGCACGGTTGTCTAACAGTGTAGAACGGTTTGGAACGATAGTGGAAAAGCTGCTTTAATATTTTTATTTAAAAAATCATGATACCTCAATTTTATAAAAAATTTTATCGTCTTAAAACGTAAATTTGAATTAATCGAAAAAAATAAAAAAATTGCCCAGCCCTATATCCAGCATATGTTTTATGCAGCGGATGCCCTTCCGGCTGCAACCCATCTCTGGGAAACATCCACACATACTCATTCAGACTCTTACACTATGGACAATTTAGCCTACGCAATTGCTGTTTTGTTTAAATGAAGCAAAAATTATCGGCTATAATCACTGAGAAATGGATAGAGATATTAATTTTCTAGCTCATTTATGCTGAGCACTATTTATACATACAACACCAAAAACTTTAGTAGAAATCCTACAATTATTATTCCATGTTTTATTGTTTAAAACCTATTTTAGAGGACCAAAAAATGACTAATTCATAATTGAAAGAAATTAATTCAGAAATTTTTATAATTCCAATTAATTCGAGTAAAAGATTTATGACTACCACCAAAACATGGTGCTAATCCAGTGCTTCCCACGCATCTTTCTATTTGTTAAAACACTGCAATCCTAACAGAATTAGAAACAAGCCCTTGTGGGTAACAAAAACGTCTTAATTTTCAATGACATAAAACTCATGCAGAAGTATCATGACTCATCATCATCATCATCCTCCTCTCGCAGAAAAATCCTTCAATGTAAACAGAGGCAGAAAATAAAGATGTAAACAAAGCGTGCCATAATTACAGCTCTTCTCCCCACATATGATTTGGGGTGGAACATTTGGCTTTAAATAGAGAGGAAAACAGGGTGACAACTGTGCAGAGCTCTAGAACAACTCCGACCGCCACACACAATATCATTTAGATGAAAAACTTCACCAGATCCACTCCACACCGGCCAACCGTGGCCTTCAGCGTCGACATATAAAGCAACGTGGTTTACTAGAAACAAAATCAAAAGCAGATGCACGCACTTTATTTATACTTTAATCGCATATGTGAGAGATTCCCTGTTGTTTTGAAGCGCATACTATGAATTTCTGAAAGGGATAGGTTACCTAGAAATGAACAATCCTCACTTGATCCAAACCTGTTTGAGTTTCTCTTCTGTTGAACACAAAATGTCAGCCATTAGCTATGCTTACCACCAAAAATGTGAAGTAACTTTGTGCGAAACAGGAATATGGCATAAAAGACATGCAAATAAAGCAGCGTTTCCATCCAACGAGTCGAAGAGAACACAATCTGATTAACTGGTCTGAAATATCAACAGTTAAAATGGTATTTGCTGCGGTAGGAGAAGCTGCGTCAATTTGTTCATGTTTAAGTTTATGCGCATCTTTTCTTATCGAATAAAACTTTTATCCTACTCGTATGTTTTTTATGTGCATTTTCCTAATTTATGCGCATCTTAATGTTTCCATCAACCAATTTTTTATGAGCAAAATACACATACAAATAGGTGAATGGAAAGGTAACTACTGACTTCCATAGAATTTGTCTTTCTTATTATACTGTATATTAAAGAGCCCCTATAATTGGTTTTGGAGGTCTTTTAAATTTAGAATAACGTCCAAATTATAATGTGAAATATCTGATATCCTGATTCTCAAATGCGTGTAGGAACATTCATTCATTCGTCCTCCTTCGGCTTAGTCTCTTATTTACAGCAGAGTGAACCGCCAACTTAACCAGCATATGTTTTACACAGCTGATGCCCTTCCAGCCGCAACCCAGTACTGGGAAACACCCATACACACTCATTGTGTACGGCCAATTTAGTTCATCAATTCCTCTATAGAGCATGTGTTTGGACTTGTGGGAGAAATCGGAGCACTTGGGGGAAACCCACGCCAACACGGGGAGAACATGCAAACTTCACACAGACCCAGCCAGGACTCGAACCAGCGACCTTCTTGCTGTGAGGCAACAATGCTAACCACTAAGCCACCGTGCCGCCTTTGTGTAGGAACATGTATTGAAAAATCAGAGCTACTGGATTTACAACATGCTAATTCATCATGTCCTTCTGAAATACATGAAAGTGGCTGTTTATAACTGGGAGAGGAATCGAGCAACCTTTCTAGTAGCCTAAACAGTGTGTATCTTACATAGGTAAAACTTACATGAAGTAAAAGTAAAACGTAAATAAAAATAATATTATTGCCATCTCCATAGGCATCAGTGTGTATTTTACAAACCATAAATGTGGTGTTTTGCTAGTAGGGATGTAAATTAAATAAATGCTATTGATTTGTTTTGTTTATCTATGCTTCACCGCAGAGAATCAGATTTGTATTTATCAGTTAATTAAGTGTGTTATCAATAATTCGTTTTAATAACACAAGTGTTCAATTTTTATTATTAATTCCCAGGATTTGGACATTTATTACAAACATTTTGGTATAATATCAGTACATAAGCAGACACAATTATACAGTGGAAGCCAAACATATTATTATTTTTATTATATTCTTCTTCAAATATTTCCCAAATGATGTTGAACAGACTCAGGAATTTTTCACAGTATTTCCTCTAATATTTTTCCTTATTTGTTTTATTTGGGCTAGAATAAAAGCAGTTTTAAATAGTTTTAAAGCCATTTTAAGGTCAATATTATTAGCCCCCTTCAGCAATATTAGTTTTGGATTGTCTCCAGAACAAACCACTGTTATACAATGACTTGCCTAATTACCCTAACTTTACCCTAATTACCCTAGTTAAGCCTTTAAATGTCACTTTAAGCTGAATACTAGTGTCTTGAAGAATATCTAGACTAGTATTATGTGCTGTCATCATATCATATTGTGCCTTTAACTTGCACTTCAAACATATTTTGTAGGTAACTAATGATGAATGAGCATAATTGCCTTTAGCACGAACTGACCAGTAAAAAAACAGAGCCAGTGTCAGGGATTTAGAGAGAAAGAGACACACTGCAGAAAATTACGTGGACTTTCTCTTTTAACTCTGCTAAAATTGATGTTGAACCCACCACACAACCAACGCCTTTACCAATGGTTATTACAGGACCATTTTAGAGTCTATGGCAATTACAGCATTTTGGCTAGCCAGCTATTGGTTTATTCAAGCAGGAATAATTCGAGCCTTCATGATGACCCTCGAAACGGTGAGCTGGGTCTTTCCACGGTGGCCTGACTCAACTGGACAGCCTCTCATTAAGGGTCAACTGTGTTTCGCCAACTCTATACTGAAGCTGCTACAATATTTCCAAAAAGAAAAAACAAATGACCACTGGCTGGACACTGATGTGACATTTCGACTTTAAAACAATACCTACATTAAATATCATGATACTAATACCAAATCAATACTGCAGCATAAAAACAGGTCAGCGGATAGAACCATTTTCTACTTAAATGTTTGACTCTTTGTTATATTGCAGCCATTTGCTAAAATCAAGTAGATTTTTGTCCTCATTAATGTCCACACAGCACCTCAAACTGACAGGAAAACACAGAACTGACGACATTTTTGCAGGTCTATTAAAACTGAAAAACTGAAATATCACATGCTCCTCAGTATTCAGAGCCTTTGCTCAGTGTTTAGCAGAAGCCCCCTTCTGATCTAATACAGTCGTGAGTCTTCAAAGACGCAACAAGTTTCTCACACCTGGATTTGGGGATCCTCTGCCATTCCTCCTGGCAGATCCTCTGATGGTAAACATTGGTGGACAGCCATTTTAGGTCTCTCTAGAGATGCTCAATTGGGTTTAAGTCAGGGCTCCGACTAGGCCATTCAAGAACAGTCACAGAGATGTTGTGAAGCCACTCCTTCAGTATTTTAGCTGTGTGTTTAGGGTCATTGTCTTGTTGAATGGTAACCCTTCGGCCCAATCTGAGCTCCTGAGCACTCTGGCGAAGGTTTTCGTTCAGGATATCCCTGTACTTGGCTGCATTCATCTTTCCCTCAATGGCAGTCGTCTTGTCCCTGCAGCTGAAAAACACCCCCACAGGACGATGCTGCCACCACCATGCTTCACTGTATTGGACAGGTGATGAGCAGAGCCTGGTGTTCTCCACACATACCGCTTAGAATTAAGGACAAGTTCTAACTTGGCCTTATCAGACCAGAGAATCTTATTATCTTGGAGTCCTTCAGGTGTTATTTTATGCAAACTCCATGTGGGCGTTCATGTGTCGGGCCACTCTGCCATAAAGCCCTGACTGGTGGAGGGCTGCAGTGATGATTGACTTTCTACAACTTTCTCCATCTCCTGACTGCATATCTAGAGCTCAGCCACAGTGATCTTTGGGTTCTGCTTTACCACTGGCATTAAGGCTCTTCTCCACCGATAGCTCAGTTTGGCCAGATGGCCAGCTCTAGAACAGGTTCTGGTCGTCCCAAACGTCTCCATTTAAGGGTTATGGAGGCCACTGTGCTCTTAGGAACCTTAAGAGCGCACTCACACTAGATACAGTTGCCTTGAACCGTGCTGAAACATGCTTGTCCCCCCTCCCCTCTCCCCCTCGACCTGCACTCACACTGCATTGTACCTTCTGAGCCAGAACACACTTCCGTCATCGATGATGCGACTGTTCAGCTTAACAGAAGAGAAGCGCTCTCGCTTAGCACAGTGGAGATTGCTACTTACATCGTCTTGTATTATTTTAGTGGTTTGGGATGCCGTGGCATGCAGTCAAATATTTCACAGAACAGATCCAGCACTGTTCATAAATGATCATAAAAGTCCTCGTACTGCAGGTATTAGGAGGTGAAGGTGCAGCTGTCGTGCGGTGAGGGGTTTGTGTCATGTTCATTGAACAGTAAAGAATGATTAATAAATCTATATGAAACAGTCCCTTTAAAGTGATGTCACGTCTTCAGTTTCGGGCTCAGGCGTGATTTGCACTCACACTACAAGTGTACCTCACCAAAGTCCAACCGAACCACGCTCTGGCACACCTCTTCCAACCAGGCCAGGGCCGGTCAACTAAACCAAGCCTGGGCCTGATTCAGAGCACTCACACTTGTCAAACGAACTGGGAAATGTGCCCAGGCATGGTTCGGATAGTGTAAGTGCACCCTAAGTGCTCCAGAATGTTTTTGTAACCTCGGCCAGATCTGTGCCCTGCCACAGTTCTGTCTCTGAGCTCCTCAGGCAGTTCCTTTGACCTCATGATTCTCATCTGCTCTGACATGAGCTGTAAGGTCTTATATAGACAGGTGTGTGGCTTTCCTGATCAGGTCCAGTCTGTATAATCAACACAGTACATATACTATAAATATATATTGTCAGAAGTTCAGCCGAGCTTTTTTAACAGCTTTTTTAGCTTTCAAATAAACAATTGACTATAAAACAGTGCATATAACTTATTTGGTGTTGCCAAAAAACCTCAAACAGCCTTGTGACAATGTAAATGAAGACAGAATTTAAGTTTTGGGTGTACTGTCCCTTTCATTGTCCCAGGATGCAAAAGCCGAGCATCAGCCAGTGATGGCCCTGGCACACGAAACAAGCCAGTAATGGCTGCTGCACATCTGAAGTATTCATTTTGGGAAACAAGAGGTGTCAACACTATCTTTAAGTGTTCTCGACTCTAACACACGCTTCCAGTCAATCTTTTGTCTGACAAGATTTCAGTTCTGCACTCTTTATACTACTATTACTGTCGCATTAGAGCTACATATTAGATACAGCACATAATTTGCTTATTAAAAGTCCATAATTAGGAGGAAAACAATATTTTATTTAATTTTAACATTTTTCTCAAGGTTTCTTGTGGCAAGTTGAGGAAAAACATCCATTCAGATGAAACCAAAGTCAGTCGCACTTAGGCATCCGCTATACTGTAGACATGGTAAAATACAGGTACATTCATTTATTCATTCATTTTCCTTCGACTTAGTTCCTTTATTCATCAATAGTCGCCACAGCGGAATGAACCGCCAACTATTCCAGCATATGTTTTACACAGCAGATGCCCTTCCAGCTGCAACCCAGTACTGGGAAACACCCATACACACACTCATTTTGATTTTAGCTTTTTGTTTCATTTCTTTGAAGAAAGGCTTGCTCTCTGTCCTGTAACAATGATGATGGAGGTGTAGGGTGTAGATAGAGAAAAAAATAGACCAAATACGTTGGTCCTTGGTGCACTGTTGTTAAACCCCTATTAGATACATGAAGTTCAATGTACAATGACAATAATGCAGGGCAATGCATCACCCATACACAAGCATGAATCCTATTTTTACAGCACCATGTTTGATTCAGAGGTTTTGTAAAACTATTTTAAATGGATTGTTTATTCATACTGGGTTTTTGTAATATTCTGTAATATTCAATAAAGTGATTGATAATAGAATTAATGAGAATGTATACCTATTTAACTAACAGGCTGCTACTATATACCAACTCCCTGAGGGCTTCAACTTGTGTTCCTTATTGAGAATATTTAGCTAATAATTATAAAGATGCAGTGTGTATGTTAGACACCCAGTGGTTGGACTAGGTATTGCACTCCTTGTTCAAAACACACACCAACAGCTGAATTGTATATTTTAGAAACCTCAGATCTGGAGAATAAAATAAACCATCTGACATTGAAGGTCCAACCAACACATATCAGCGATTCAGCATCTACATTTAATCACGTTAAAGAGCTTTAATATGTATTCATTAGATTATAAACCTCATCATTACGCTAGAGTGCAGTAAGTGCACTATTCTGTGCTTCTGAATGGCTGTATTTACATTTCTGTCGTGTTTCGTCTGGTGCAAATTGCCCATCCCTGAAAATCTCGTCATGTAGCGTGTTGTTAGGACACGGGGTTACAATCTAACCTTCTCACCTAATGTTTACACTACAAATATTTATATTATTTGCTAATTAATAACCTCGTGTGGAACTCTGAATCTGGGTCTCATTTCAGAGTCTGCTACTGTCCACCAGAGGTCATATTTCAGTCTCAGATGCATGCTTTGAAAGCATTCCTGACTGAATGAATGAAATACATAGTTTTCCACCATCTGGCAACCCGGGGTGCTGAAATATAATTGGCTAAACTGGCATTGGGTGGGTTAAAAAGACCAAAACAAAGACAGACGTTCCAGCACGTAACGCACATGTTCACAGCAGAATATCTGACTTCAGCATTGTTCATCAGATAAACAAGTATGTTCACTGAGCATGTTTCTGAACATCTGCACACATATGATGCTTTAAAAGAGTCAAACACTTCAGCAGCTTTAAGTCTCTGCTTCTGAACAGACTTCTCAAAAAGATCCTGAAGGAAAGGCAGTGACACCACTCCTCCATTATTTGTCCAGCTCTGCTAACCACACATATATATTTGTCACTTGTCTAATTTCCCTAAAAGCACACTCAGCTGGACGTACTGATATTATTGTTAAAAAATAGGAGATGTTAGCCCTGTTTATGTCTAATAAACAAGATCCAATTAAGAGTTTATATAAAAGTGCTTTTTCCAGTCATGTTCCTACACTCTTGGCCAAGCAGCCCTTAGGAACAAGTTATAATCTGAGGACATGATGGGTCCCTCTTTAACCTGGGTGGGCACGCTCATGTGTGTGGCAGGCCAGTGTTTATAAACTGGATGGCGAGTAAAGACAGTGAACCGAGGAAGATGTCTCGCTGTGTAATCCTGCAAAAAGATGGATGACGCTCTGAAGTGCTGCAAAACCCTATTCAACGTCTGTGCCTATTAAGGAAGGATACGAAAACCATGCAAAACACAAATAAACATCTGATCAAAATGGCATATCCTGATCACAAATGTCTTAATAACCGAAAGCCATGAGTGGGTGGCATTTCCGAGCCTCAGTTCCTATTCTGAGTGTGTGTAATGCCTGGGTTATAAGCTTCCAGCGGTCATTTGGCAGAGTTTGGATTCTGGTCCCTGTAATTGCAGCGACTCTCTGCCTGATACTCTTCCGTCAATCCCACCAGCCATAAAATTACAAATGCTGTTTAGTGGTGCGCCGGCTTTATTAAAATGTTTCATTTATATCTATCTATCTTGACCTTTTATCTTTAGCTTCTCCACACTCATCAGCCTTTCATTAGACTGTTTTTACTTGGCACGATCTGCTTCCCAGCGAAACACCCAGCCAAAAGCACAAGCATATCTAAAAGTGAACGAGAGTTCTCTCCATTAATAAACATTATCCACTTATTAGTTTCAATCAGGTTTTTCCTCTCAAAAGAAGTATATTCATTCATTCATCCTTCAGTTAAGTCCCTTATTTATTAGTGGTCACCACAGTGGAATGAACCGCCAACTATTCCAGCATATGTTTTATACAGCTGATGACCTTCCAGCTGCAACCCAGTACTGGTAAACACCCATACACACACATTCACACACACACACACACTCATACACTACAGCCAATTTAGTTGATCAATTCCCCTATAGCGCATGTGTTTGGACTGAACCAGAGCACCTGGAGGAAACCCACGCCAACACGGAGAGAACATGCAAACTCCACACAGAAATGCTAACTGACCCAGCCGGGACTCGAACCAGCGACCTTCTTGCTGTGTATAGTGCTTTGAGTGTCCAGAAAAAGTGCTATATAAATGAAAGCAATTATTATTATTATTATAACCCAATAACTCGACCGTGAAGTGCATGAATTGCTTCATCATCGCCAATTAAACACTGACATTTAATGACAAAGCTGCCACACAAAGCCTAACCATAGTGGATTAACTTCATAAGTACAATCCAACAGGTTTGAAACAAGTTAATGGGGAGTAAATGATGACCGAATTGAAAATATTGGGCGAACTGGCCCCTTAAATGCTGAAAACATGAGCTTACTTTCGATTTTTGCTGGTAAATGATTACATACTACATACAGTAAGAGACACGTCTATATGCAGAGTGGCTCGAGGCTTTTTTCTTGTGTATAGTTAGACAATAGGTTTAACCCAATGCATCTACGCAACTGTTCCATAGCAAACATATGAAAATGGCACGGTATTACATGTGGAAGTTGACGGTGGTGTTTGTGCTATATATAGTGGCTGTGTAAATGAGCGTTACGTTTTTCCAGCGCCTCCCCTCCACAGAATACAGAAGCTGAGCAGGAGACCACATCAGACAGGAGGTAGATTACCTCACCAGACAGCAAAACCCCAAACTCCACCACACCAGGACTCATTATGGGAAGCCTGTCTGATTTACTTCTGCTTCTCGAATCAAGCCCAGAGTAAGAGATTAAACCGCAGTAAAGTTTTAATATCACCCTCTAACACCAACAGCTCCTATTTAAGTGTCTAAATCTGATACTTTTGAATAGGTTTGACAATATAAATGCTTCATATCATTTAGTATCGATAATTATTATACATGAACACTCTAATATTATACATTTCCGGGTGTATTGTGCTGTATTAACACCCGACAAGGAACGCGCGGATAAATTGCGCTATTCGCACGTAAATAGACGCGTGAACATTTGAGATTCATTCGCGCTTCATAATCACGCCCCCACAAGAGCAAGCTCCTGATTGGTTAACGCGGCGCGAATGTTCGCAGATGTTCAGATTTTTGAACTCGAGCGATTTGCACGATTCAAACGCGCAAAAAGCTCAATTCGTGTCGCACCATTCATGCAATTTGCGTCATTCGCGCCGCGCCATTCGTGCGTATCGCACTGCAGGATGTCTATTCGAACATATGCATTGACTTAACATGTAAATCACTCGCTTGATGCTTCACCCGCCTCTGGTGTGAACATAGCATTACACTTGGGGACGTTTTGTTTATTTTTGCACCGTCTCCCCGTGCCGCCTCCAGCAAGATGCCGCCCTGGGCGATCGCCCATATTGCCCATGCCTGAATCCGCCACTGGGCAATGTGATGAACAACAACAATGTGAATAATAATAAAAGTCAAAAGTTTATAGTCTGCATGAACCTGAAGCTGCGAGAAACAGAATATTAAACGAGAAACAGTGGGTGTGGCTTGTTTTCTCTTCTGCAAGCTGATTGGATGTAATAAAGTAGGTGATTTATTCAGAAAGATGGGGAAAAGGGTTTGTGGAGAGTTAATACAGCCTAACAGACTCCTCCTCCTCTTCACTAGTACTGTTTGTTGTCAAAACTGACAGCTGGAGGGGCGTGGTTAAGTGTGTTAGCCCCGCCCACTATCTCAGATTGACCTAATCTGAGAGTTTAACTGAAAACAAACAGGAAGCGCATTCGCAGATTTACATTAAAGATTCAAAAGGCAAACTATTGATTTCTTTTTAATGACATGGGCAGATGAATTGTTCAGCACAAAACTTGCAATGCAAGCACAACACAATCAATTTGGCTCTGATTTCATGGGGACTTTAAATATTAATTAATTATTCACTATATTTTGAACTGCCCATGATTTTAATATTGTGTTAAGTATAAGTTTGTTATATTGAATTGTTAAAAATATATCTGCAGGCGGCACGGTGGCTCAGTGGGTAGCACTGTGGCCTCACAGCAAGAAGGTCACTGGTTTGCGTCCCAGCTAGGCTAGTTGGCATTTCTGTGTGGAGTTTGCATGTTCTCCCTGTGTTGCCGTGGGTTTCCTCCAGGTGCTCCGGTTTCCCCCACAGTCCAAACACATGCGCTATAGGGGAACTGATCAACTAAATTGTCCGTAGTGTATGAGTGTGTGTGTGAGTGAATGACTGTGTATGGGTGTTTCCCAGTACTGGGTTGCAGCTGGAAGGGCATCCGCTGTGGTGATCTCTGATAAATAAGTGATTAAGCCAAAGTAAAGTGAATGAAAATATTATATAATATAAATACACTGAGAGACTGAGCTTTCCAAGTCTCAGCTAGAAGTACTTTCCTGATCCTTACACACTCACACTGTCCTGTTTGCAAACGTAACTGTTTTTAAAAAGTTGTATTCTCTCAGCGTCGAAAAATAAGCGATATAAATATACAAAAACAAACAAACTCCTCTGAGCCACACAAGTGTTTTTTACTGAATGAAAAAA
>CAIGQZ010027068.1:529398-544138 GCA_903798205.1 Danio tinwini | reverse complement strand
TGTCTGTCTGTCTGTCTGTATGTGTGTGTATAAGTATGCAGTCAAAATGCATCAAATAGGAATAATCCCCAGAATCCTTCACATCTAAGCTGGTAAACACCACATCTTATAAAATTTACTACTTAGAGAAAACGTAAAATCTTCAAAACAGACGTGACCACATTATACAACAGGCAAGCACAAAATGAGCTGCACTGTGGTGTTAAACTACCACTTTTGCCTGTTTCCAGACAGGCACTCTTTCAGACTGAAATAAAGGATGTGCCTTTTGTTTTCCAGATAGTCAGACTATTCAATCTAACGGTAAATCTTTTTGACCATAACAAAGTAAACAGCATTCTGTCTGCTAAAATACACGATTGGAGTATAAAGTAGTCAACATCTGAAATGGATTTTAAAGGTTTTTCAAACCTGTCCTAAGACGAGAACGGGTGTTGTTCAATAGTTTTAGGACAACTTTGAGGAAATGTTTTGATCTGCTTCAAATGTTGACTACTGTGAGCAGCTGCTGAGCATTGATCACTTGCATTTATTATCACTTACATTAGTGAGGAACTATTATCATTATCATAATTTTCATTTATCTCACCTAATTGGCTCCCTAGCCCTAACACAACCCTGAGGTTAACTTGTGCAAATCACTCAATTTAAAAAGTCAGCTGATGTGGTTTATTTGACCTTTTTTGCTCACAAGTAGGTGTTCAACAGATCTCACTAGGTCACTGAGGAAAATATAGAAAAACATAAAATCTACATATGCTCTCACATTTTAACTAGTTCTTTCTGTACATGTGGCTAACTCTATTTATACTGCACTCGTATGTGCAGCTTTATCTGAATTATCTTTGTTTTATCTTTGTAGCTGTTGCTGGTGAACCTGGTATCCCAGGTTCTCCAGGCTCACCTGGACCCCCTGGCCCACCAGGCATGCCTGGAAGTCCTGGAAAGAACGGTGTTGGACATATGGGCCCAGTGGGTCCACCTGGACCACCAGGTCCAGCAGGCTACTCCTCACCTGGTAAACCTGGAACCCCAGGTGCACCTGGAAAATCAGGTGCACCTGGATATCCAGGTGAAAAGGGACAGCCAGGCCAAGCTGGACCTCAAGGTGCGAGAGGAGCACCAGGATCACCCGGAAGTCCCGGACCTGCTGGACTTTCATCTCCTGGGAAGCCTGGACCACATGGGATCCCAGGAGCAATGGGCCCACGTGGAGAAACTGGCCTAAAAGGTCATCCTGGAATTCCTGGACTGCCAGGCCAGAAAGGAGAACCTGGGCATGGTTATTCAGGAAAACCTGGTGGTCCTGGCCCAATGGGCCCTCAAGGTCCTTCTGGTCAGCCTGGCCAGCCTGGAGTTGGAAAACCTGGACCAGCTGGATTTCCTGGAGAGCCTGGAAAGTCTGGAATGCCAGGCAGAGATGGGTCACCAGGTCCAATGGGAATCCCAGGCCCGAAAGGTCATACAGGGGCACCTGGAATAGGAGCACCAGGAAAACCTGGCCAGAATGGAGCTCCAGGTATGCCTGGCCAAATCGGACAAAAAGGACCTCAAGGACCATCAGGACAGCCAGGTTCTCCAGGTCTGCCCGGCGTTGGCAAACCAGGATCACCTGGAATGCCAGGAGACCGGGGAGTGCCAGGAACCTCAGGTACAACAGGTCAAAAAGGAGAACCAGGGCCAACAGGTCACACAGGTATGCCAGGTGTTATTGGCCCAATAGGTCCACCTGGTCCTCAGGGTTCTAGGGGATTCCAGGGAGAAGCAGGTCCACAGGGACTTAAAGGTGATGTTGGTTTGGTTGGAGCTCCTGGTGCAAGAGGTGCAAAGGGTGAGCAAGGTGCACAAGGTTTCTCAGGAAAACCTGGTATTCCTGGTCCAATAGGTCCTCCAGGTCCAACGGGTCATATGGGGCATACAGGTGCCAAGGGTGAGGCTGGATTCACTGGTGCTCCAGGTATTCCAGGTAGCAAAGGGCCACCAGGTGAAAAAGGACATCCAGGACATCAAGGCCCACCAGGCAGTAGAGGTGAAAATGGCATACCCGGAGCATCAGGACCACCAGGCCCAAGCGGACCTTCAGGTGTACCCGGTCTTAAGGGTCATCCTGGACTTCCAGGCCCCCCTGGCCCAGCAGGGCTCACAGCTAAGGGAATTTCTGGACCTCATGGTCCTCCTGGTATCCCTGGTGCCAGAGGTCAAGATGGTCTTCCAGGTCCACAAGGACCTCCTGGACCACCTGGCCCCCCAGGCGAGATTGTTTACCACCATGAGAAAAGCATGCCAATAAAATCCCATGAGATGGTGATGCCTGTTAGCCATGAGCTGATGAAGGCACCCATGTCAGCATTTACAGCTCTTCTTACCACAGCTTATCCTAATGCTGGAACACCCATCGTGTTCAATCAGATCGTGTACAATGGAGAAAACCACTATGATGCACACAGCGGCATATTCACCTGCCAGGTTCCAGGACTTTATTACTTTTCTTTCCATATGCATGTTAATGGAGCAAACGCATTGGTAGCACTTTACAAAAACAAAGAGCCAGTCCTGTTCTCTTACGATGAGTACAACAAAGGTTTCCTTGACCAGATGTCTGGCAGTGCTGTCCTCATGCTGGACGTCCATGACACAGTCTACATCCAGGTTCCAGATGACCAGTCCAATGGCATTTATGCAGATGATAACGTTCACTGTTCTTTCTCTGGGTTTTTGATTGCCTCAACGTGATGAACACATCCCAAGAAAACCTCAATCTTTACATTTCAAAAGTGGTCTGCATTTATGCTCTTGTTCATGAGGCCCTGAGATGAAGTCATGCAGAAGAGAAAATGATAACTCGTTGCAGAAATTTGCCTGTAGATTCTAGATATGGAAATATTCTGGTACCTATGAATAAATTATTATGAAAACAATTGTCCAATAAATTAGCCCACGGGTCAATAGCATTTGCTTTAGACCCAAACTGATGATTACATACTGAAATGGTGCTATGTTTCCTTTCCCTGTGCTTATGTTTTGTCATAAGGTTCCTATGTTTAGTATGCTTAGAAGAAACAGTCTCGTAGTTCACCATGCCTCTTTAGGACACATTGCGTGAGCCAGGTTTGCAATCAAAGTGAATAGATATAATAATTGTGAGTTGTTTTTGTTTTTGTCATTTAACTCTGTAATATCTCACAGTGTGTGCATTATGATACTCAACACAAATAAAGTTTTAGTGCCAGTCCTGCTGTTTGTGCTTACTGAAAGGGAAGTTCTCCGAAGTTCTATCACCCTGTACCTCACCCTGACCTCAATCTTAGTGCTACAGAAGCAACATTATCTTAAGATAACTTACTGAACAGAAATCGTAATGTTAGTTTGATAAACAAGCATAAGACCTTTACAGAAAACCTGCACAGCTTAGTAAGAGGGGTAATAAGTGTTGCTTCTACATACCACGAAATGCAGATGTGTTGTAATTATGATCAATGGCAGCGACAATGTCTTTCCAAAAGTCAGATGTGATTTCAGTTCCTTGCTAGAATAAAAACAACAACATTAATTAGCATTTCCCATACAGCTAATTAAGAAACAGCACCTCTGATCTGCAATAGAAATGAGCTGTTTTACCTTATTCATCATATCCACCACTCTGGCACAGAGAAGAGCGCCAGGCAGGTCAAAATAGTTGTCATAAAAATAGTATTTTGCTGCAACAAACGAGTACACCAAATTACACAAACAGGACAGAACAGACATTTGAGAATATAATTAAAAGATTGAATTGTATAGTTGTAATAGTTAAAGAACTAATAAATAAGGGAAAAAATAAGTGTTTGCTGTGATTATTATTGATAAAAGACACTAACTTAAGGGATAGTTAGCCCAAAAATAAAAACGTCTTGTTAGTTTACTCAACCAAAGGGCATCTAAGACGTAGGAGACTTTTATTTTCTTCAGTAGAACACTAAAGAGGATTTTAAGCTCAATTCGTGATGTTGGGTGATTCATATAATGGCAATGAATGGTATTTTAGATTCAATAGCCAAATCAATAGCTTTGATGACACACTGAGGTCTTGTGAAGCGAAACGAATGGTCTGTGAAAGAAACTGAACATCCACAACCTGGTTAATGTAACTGTGACGCTTTCAACGGAGTTGAGGATCCATTTATTTAAACAGAGGATTGTCAGGCAGGCAAAGGTCAAACACAGGAGCAATCGGTACATACAGGTAATCATGCTCGCAACAGGCGATCAGTCGGTACAGGCGGTATGAAATCAATCAAACAGACAAAGCAAAGAGTCAAACACAGCTAGGCTAAACCAGGGGAAAATCATGTCGTAATGCTCACAAATAAACAAGACTTAGTGTGTGCAAATGTGGTGTATAAATAGTCCTCGTAATCAGTCCTTGAGCAGCTCCCAGCTGTGTGTGTGTGTGTATAATCAATGAAAACCCGGAACAGGTGTGTGTGTGAGGTGCATGACAGGACATGTAGTCCATATTGTGATAGGATTGTAGTCTGAGTAAATGTGCGTGTTTATTATCGAGCTGCAGCCACTAGATCGCTGGTGATCATAACAGTCAAACTGATATCGGCACATGTGCAAGTGTAGTCCGGTCTCTTTAATGACTAATGGACAAAAAGTCAGGTGACGCAGTTTGTTGATAAATATTGGTGCTTTTTTGGTCATCAAAAGTGACCAGACTACATTCATACAGATCTGTTTCACCAGGCTGTAAATTATGCTAATAACATAATAATGTTTACGTTTCTGCAGGAACAAATCATTTCACTCCGCAAGACTTTAGTCTGTCATCAGGAGCCACGGCTGTTAATTTGGACTCATTTGTAAGTGTTTATTTTTAATCTAAAAAAACATAAATCAGGGCAGCACGGTGGCTCAGTGGTTAGCACTGTGGCCTCACAGCAAGAAGGTCGCTGGTTCGAGCCCTGGTTGGGTCAGTTGGCGTTTCTGTGTGGAGTTTGCATGTTCTCCCCGTGTTGGTGTGGGTTTCATCCGGGTGCTTCAGTTTCCCCCACAGTCCAAACACATGCGCTGTAGGGGAATTGATCAACTAAACTGGCCGTAGTGTATGAGTGTGTGTGTGTGAATTAGTGTGTATGGGTGTTTCCCAGTACTGGGTTGCAGCTGGAATGGCATACACCGTGTAAAACATATGCTGGAATAGTTGGCGGTTCATTCCGCTGTGGTGACCCCTGATAAATCAGAGACTAAGCTGAAAGAAAATGAATTCACTGCCATTATATGAATCTCCAAGCACCACGGATTTAGCTCAAAATCTTCCTTAATGTTCTACTGAACAAAATAAAAGTCTCCATCATCTTTCATGGCCTGTGGGTGAGTATATTAGCAGGAAATGTTCATTTCTGGGTGAAATATGCCTTTAAGGAGCACAGCCTTACCAGATCGAGTGTACGAGGTATTGAGGCTATTGAAATGCTTCCATTCTCGCTTTGGGCCGTAATGCTTTACGATGTCATCTGTGCTCAGGTTTTTTGTGCCATGAGTTGCCCTACAATAATACATTTAACACAGATTAACAGTTAAGCATAACAGGTCAAGAGCAGTTTTTTAGCTGAAGTCAGGATTATTCGCCCTCCTCTATATTTTTCCACATTTTTTATTTAACAGAGAGAATATTTCTTCAACACATTTTTAATCATAAAAGTTTTAATAACTCATTTCTAATATCTGATTTCTTTTCTCTTTGTCATGATGACAGCACATAATATTAGACTAGATATTCTTCAAGACACTAGTATTCAGCTTAAAGTGACGTTTAAAGGCTTAACTAGGGTAATTAGGGTAAAGTTAGGGTAATTAGGCAAGTCATTGTATAACAGTGGTTTGTTCTGAAGACAATCCAAAACAAATATTGCTGAAGGGGGCTAATAATATTGACCTTAAAATGGCTTTAAAACTATTAAATACTGCTTTTATTCTAGCTGAAATGTAACAAATAAGAAAAAATATTAGAGGAAAAACTGTGAAAAACAAATATTTGAAAACTGAAAGAATTCACAGGAGTACTGATAAGCCTGACTTCAGCTGTATTTCCTCATGTACACTTGCAAAAAAAAAAAAATCACCATGTTCTAGAAAGAAGGGGTTATCACTTTTACTGCTGATCAATCATTAACATGTCCTATTAAAATCGACTGACCTCAAAACAGTGCCATCCTCTGCCAGCTTGACCAGGTTGCCCTCCTCAAGGTCCACCACAAGACCTTTAAAACTGGTCACATGACAATAAGCAACTGTGTTTGTGTACTAGAGAGTAGGGCTGGGCGATTAATCGAAAAAGTAATGGAAATTAACATTCAGAACCTATAATTAATCAAAAATGTCATTAAATGTTTTCATTTACTTTCACTACTGCGTGCGACGCTGCTCTGTTAAGACTGATTTGCACTGATTTACACTTCTGCACGGGTGTGGTTCAGAGCAGCCTTCGTGCACCTCTCCATAAATGTAACTACATGTCAGACTGCATGTTTGCACTACATTGACCATAGAGATGGCATATTTTCCATTATATTCAAATGATTATTTACATTACAATATTTGTTTACAGAAGATTCAAGAAATGCACTGTTTAAACTATTATTTACAGCATATACAAGAGTTATTTTATTTAGAAGAGATGCTGATTATTCTCTATCTATTCTCATTTTGTTTGCAAAAATGCAAGTTACTTATTCTCACTTTATTATAAGAAAGAGTTCCTGTTGGTTTTAGGCAGTGTGTGTTTAACTTCAGGTGCTCAATGTTGAAGTAAATCATCTCAGATAGTAGATGGTGTGTGTTTCCTTCAATTATTTTTAAAATCAATAATGCATTTCGCTCGTAATATGTGGGCATATTTACTGTACAAAACTTGTCTGTTAACTCTGAAGGCTAAATAAATAAATAAAATAATCGCTTATTAATCGCAAATCGAGTCAAAATGTTCAAGTAATGGAGATTTTGATTTTAGGCCAAATCGCCCAGCCCTACTAGAGAGACAAACAAGCTTCTACTAGGGTAATTACTACATAAGCCTATGAATGACAAGATCATAGCCAATTGACTTTAATCTCATAATGATTTATTTTCATAATGACAAGAAGACCTGCTTGAAATTCAAACATACATTTGAGATGTAGGAAGAGTTTAAAGTTTAATCCTCCAGTGCACACAGCTTCAGTAGTTGTGACCATAAATGAAACATGGGGGTTATAGCAAACAGCCGTCTGTTATAGACATGTTCACACCACAAATTAAAGCTGCTGAATGTACATTTTTGACTCTTCTAATGCATAAAAACACTGTAATATGTGTGCAGATATTTCAGAAACATGCTCAATCAACATATATAAACAATGCTGAGGTCAGATATTCTGCTTTGAGCATGTGTGTTACGTGCCGATTCAGAGTTCCACATGAGGTTATTAATTAGCAAATATTATAAATATTATGAGCGTAAACATTAGGTGAGCAGTGATTTGCAGTGATGAGCAGTTTGGCTGTTTACACTAGACGAAACACGACAGAAATGTAAACACAGCCATTCAGAAGCACAGAATAGTGCACTCACTGCACTCCAGCGTAATGAGTGAGGTTTATAATCTAATGAATACATATTAAAGCTCTTTAACATGATTAACTGTAGATGCTGAATCACTGATATGTGTTGGTTTGCACTGAGTCTCAGTTCTGAAGTTCAATCTCAGACGGTTTCTTTTATTCTCCAGATCTGAGCTGAACTATCTGCTGCTGCTTTCAGTAGTATGGCAATAAATGTCATGTCAAACTCACATTATTAGCATTTAACACTGAATAAAGCACATGACCTATCACGTGCCGATGCTTTTAGTTAGAACACGACTTAAATCAGCCTTTAGGCTCGACAGTCAGACACACTCCTGTTAGTGTTGTCAATCTGGCAACCTGCGCTTGCGTGTTTTGATCCAGGAGTGCAATACCTAGTTTAACCACTGGGTGTCAAACTTACACACTGCACCTTTAATATCCTGTCATCCTTTTCTCTTTAACTTCTTTCAAACCATTATTAGTTTCTTACGTCTGTTGAACACACAAAAGAAGATATTTTGAAGTATGCTGAAAACCATTGACTAGACCACTGATCATCAACTGGTGGCCCGCGACTGGATTCCAAAATTGTGAGGATCAAAAAAAAAAATAGTGGTCCACACTATTAAAGCAACTAAAAATAACAACAACTGAGTCTCTTGTCAGAATAACCAGCTTTTATTTAGGCTACACTCTGAAATGAGGACAGACTCAGACAGACCATGCGGCGTTAAGCATTTAGTGTTTCAAACAGGTTTTAGCGAAAGTGAAGACCAGGTGGGGTGTAGGCGGAGTGCGCGCGACATGTGTGTGATGAAGAGCAAGGAGGGATGCGGTGGAGAGGGGTGCACGATGTATTTGAGGAGCGGGAGGGAGACGCGCAATTTCTGGAAGATTATTTCGTTTGCAGGCATCCGGGAGTCTCTATGCATTTGCGGGAGACTCACAGAACTTCCGGGAGACTTGGGATGTCTGCCTCAGGACTAAAAAAAGCTGGAAAAACAATCTGGCACAACTTAAAATAGCATGGTAAATAAATAACCTGGTACCAGAACAAAACAGCTCACCAATAATGTTCACACATCAAATGAAACGTTCAGTGGGCTTGAATTCAAATCTCAATGCTGAAACGGGCTCCTCACAGTGCTTAATCAATGACTAAAGTTACATTTCCTCTTGTTGACTCAGCCTAATTGAGTTGAGGCAAAATATCTGTAGTATAGGTGATGGGAGCCTGAACCAAATGCCTTCAGTTTTGTAATGAAATTGAAAAAGTATAAACATTAGACATAATGTGAAGCCAAAATGAGATTTTTATTAGATTTTCTTCTTGGCGGTCCGGCCCCCAATGAGACTGTCTGGTAAAACTCTGGCCCTCTGACAAATATAGTTGATGACCCCTGGACTAGACTATTTGTTTTTCCTACTAAGTCAGCGGTTACAGGTTTTCAGCTTATTTCATTTCCATTCAATTTCATTTTCTTCTGCTGTTCCGGGGTCAGGTCGCGGGGATAGCAGTATCAGAAGAGAACTACAGACTTCCCTCTCCCCAGACACTTCCTCCAGCTCCTTTTGAGGCGTTCCCAGGCCAGCCGAGAGACATAGGCTGTACTCACACTATGTCCAGTTGCCTTGAACTGGGCCAAAGCACGCTTGTGCCCCCTCCCGTCTCCCCCGACGGCCCGCACTCACATTACATTCGGGTCTGGGCGCTCTTCCGTCATGGATGATGCGCTGTTCAGTTACGCCCCATTTACACGGGGCTTCAGCGTCAACGCTTGACAGAGGGCGTGTCTGAAGTTGGGGCTGACGCGATCATTATAGCAGCGTCAGCCAATGAAATTAGTCAGCAATAGGCCACTGTCTGAGCTGGTGTATTTGCATACAGCGATCTTATTGGCTAACGTTTCCATTGGCGCTTGAAAAGTTGAGCAAGTCTCAACTTCTGCAGCGAACAACGCTGGATTTGCTTCTTTAATAATCTATGACAGTTTGTGTTCATTGAACAGTACAAATGATTAATTAATCCATATCAAACATTCACGCCTAAAGTCACGTCTCGCTTTCAGTTTCGGGCTCAGGCACGCTTGCACTAACACTGTAAGCATACCGCACCTGAGCCCAAGTGAACTGCGCTCTGGCCCACCTCTTCCAACGGGGCTTTGTTCAAGATGTCTCACATTCAGAAGAAGAAAGAAAGCCAAACCGGTTTATGACAAGTGAAAAGAGAGTAACTGAAGACAGAGTTTATAGTTTCAGATGAACCATTGCTTTTGTCCTCATGCTCATGGCCTAACCATTGACAATTTACTAAGAGCGTCACAGCAAATTACTAATGAAGTCCAGGCAGAGGAGCAGGATTTCAAGCAGGTATTCTTAGTCAGTCTAATAACTCTCTCTCTGTTTGTTTGTGTGTGTGTGTGTGTGTGTGTGTGTGTGTGTGTGTGTGTGTGTGTGCGCATTGTTTCCGCAACTCACCAGAAATCCCAAGTGGCAGGTGTTAGATGGAGCAGATCTTTATCATAGCCCTTGTGCTCCACCAGATACCGCGCAAAGCTCTCATAGATCAGCTGAAGAAGACAAAATAAGCAGGAAACATTATTGACATGACGATCCAGGCATGGGTTCGGCCTGGCATTTTAAGTCGAGCTGATTCTGCGATGTGGAATTGTGATTTCAGATTCAGTTTCCTATGGGAGAAATAACTAGGAATAACATACGGCCGGAAATGATGAAGCTACTTTACAAATAAGTGTGTTGATGACTATATATATACTGTAAATTAGGCCTGTCACGATACCTATTTGTTGCTGTATGATATATTGCACCAAAATATATATTATTGTCATTTTAAGACCATTTTATACCACTCATTATATAATACCAGAATGACAATATAAAATCATGGATCTATATACTGCATTACCAAACATAATTGAGGTCATGTCCATGTGTTGTGCAATAAGTCCATATATTGACCATATAATTATATTAATATAATTATAAAAAAGCGGTTTGCATCATCACAAAGCGTAACAAGCTTTATTTTTATGGCTAACAATGAGTGAAAGTGAATGAGACTGGAAGTCTCAAGCCAATAAGGTTTCATTAGCGGCTCCCACTCATATGTGAAGAATTTGTGTAATGTTATTTGAATATTATTATTATTAATAATAGGAAATATTACTAATTTCTACACATTTGTTGCATTAAATCAGGGACGAGACGAGAGATGTTTTCCTCTGTTGCTGGTCTATTAGTATGAAAAAGAGGAAGAGCTCATCCAGGAGTGTAATGTAAGTGTCTTAAACTGTTTCAGATATTTATAGTTTTCAGAAAATTGCATTTTATATCTTTGCACACAGAAATACAGCTCAAACACTCCATTGTTTATGCCCTATTCCTTGTATAAAAATGGTTTGTTTTTATAAACACATTTCTTTGTACACATTGTAGTACACACCCTGTCCATTATAAGTCAAAACACTTGTGTACTTGTGTTATAGTGTCAGTCAGCAACGTCTACTCAAACATTTTGGAGAATTACTGTTCACAGAGATATGTATTTCCTTAATGTGTTTTAGTAAACCTTCAACAATTGCATAGTTTCATAATAATAAACTTAATGTACAGTGTGGGAATGCACAGAGATCTGCTGTCTGCAGAGGGATGACCAACCATGAGGACTTCTGCATTATCTTGGAGGATGAGCGAGTGATGGCGGGCTTGGGAAATCTAGAACTGCTGAACTGGATTTAAACAAGTATTCCCCAAATTAAAACCAGCCAAAAACAAACTTATATTACGTTTCTGACACAAATTCACAGCTAAATTTCACTGCATTGACTGATTGATTGATTAATTGTGTTGCTAATATTTTGAGATACAGCTTTTATACTGGTTTATATGTTAGATTTTGTCTAAAATGTGATTATTCCTACTAAAGAAAGTTGACAGAACAGTTTTGTCCATGACATGGATGAAGAGCTTTTTTTCTGAGCTTAACATTGCTGTAAATTTATTAAACAAATTGAACTATTTTGTTATCAGTGGAACATGTAATGAAATTATATTTGGCACAAATGCATTGTGTTTGAATATGTTTATTTTATGAATGAGTAATTTTCATGAATAAATATGAGTAAATGGTGGTGGATTTGCTTAAAATATCTATCATCATCTATCACTCAAAAATTGTAGTAATTTCCACATGATTCATTCAAGTGGTTTTGATAAAAAATAAATAAAGTCTTGAAAACTATTTAAAATAATACATGCAATAGTGTTATATACGATGTGTACAGTGTGTCACTGTTTTGGAATGATTTAAGTTCATATTGCTTTTCCAATGTTTATATGAGTGGTAATCTGCACCTTAAGGATGTTATTTATTCCTCTGATAACCAAAACAAGATATTAGAAGCCACTGTGAACTTTCTTATACCTGCGTACTTTCACAGAGATTCCTTTAAAAAAATCCAATTCTTACAGACTTCTTATGTGAAATAGAACATTTAATTAAATCACTTAGATTAATTAATAATAAGAAATGTGAATCATGTGAATCATGCTACACTCTCAGAAATAAATATACAGGAGCTGTCACTGGGGTGGTAGCTTTTCAAAAGGTACACATTTGTACTTCAGAAGTATATATTAGGACCTACAAATTTTAACACTTTTGTACTTTTAAGGTACTAATATGTACCCTTGAGGTATTAATATGGACCTTTTAGGTCAGGGGTCGGGAACCTTTTTTTCAGCAAAGAGCCATTTTTGATTTTTTTTTAGTAAATGCATTTTTTAAAGAGCCATTATATATATATATTACTACTGTAAATAATACAGGAAACATTTATTTATGTCCAAGCACAACTTAAAAAATAAATATGAAGCATCACATTTTGAGCAAGTCCATGATTGAAGAAAAGACAATATATATATATATATTTTTTTTTTCCCTTTTGCCATCACCAATGGTGTTGTTGAATGTTGTTTGCACTTATGTGTGTAATCTACCCATAGGAACATGAGTTGTTTGCTCTTTATTGGTGTCGCGATTCAAGTTTATCCACAGTGTTGCTCTCACACATTAGTCAAAAAGTCCTTTTATTGTTAATTTTTATTAATTTTTCTGTAAAAAAAACTACAATAGTAAGGAATTGTAATTTTATTTTTAGGACGAAAGTGATTTCTAGTGATGAATATCATTTTTTAAACTGTAAAATAATATTAAAGGGAGACGGTGTTTTATTTCAAAGAGCTATAGATTCCCGAACACAGTTTTAGGTACAAATTTGTACCTTTTGAAAAGGGACCACCCCAGTGACAGCTCGCGTACCTTTATTTCTGAATTGGTATTTATTTGTGGTTTATAGGATATTTCTTTCATTTTATTTCTAACATGATATTTCTGTGGTAACATCCACACTTTTTTCCAGCAAATCAGTTAATCCTTTAATAAAGACACCCAATAAGATTGACTATAAGGTACAGCGATGATTTCTCTTTGGAAAAGGGTAGGAATAGTCTTATTATTACTCTTGGTATTTATAGTAAAATTGCCAATATACGATTTAGTAATATCAAAAGACGATGCGTCAGAAGCATATGGACCCCTGAAGGAACTGAATGAGCACGGTTTAAATTGACTGTGAACAGTGTTGTTTTGATAGTGACAGGTTGCTGACATGATTTTAAATGATTTATAATTCGCAAAGAGTACTTTTCTGAAATTACATTACGATGGAGAACGGCAGAAAGCGCGAATTTAAGCCCCCGATATTCTGATGTGGCCTCTATGGGAAGACGGATAGCTCAGCCCTGTCCTAATATGACAGATACAGCACATTTCACACACAGCAGCAGGCCTGTCGATTAGCTTTAGGTCCTCAACACAGGACTGTTCCGCTGCAGGGCGAGACAGCACCGATGACATAGCGTTCACACGTTTATTACAGCCTATTCGCGCAGAGCACGCGCTATAACGCGGTTATGTCATGATGTGCAGGATGCGACTCACCCTGGAGGTCTCCTTCAGATAGTATCGACAGAGCGTGTGGTCCAGATCAAAGCCGATGACATCACACTCCGACAGCGAGAAGTATTCACTCATGGTACGGGCTCGAGGAGAAAAGGACGACGTTAGCGGGGAGGTTTGCGGGGTCGTGTCGTCTTGCGGTGACAGCGACGACTCGGAGCTGTCGGTGGCGGGAGTCTGCGATTGATGGGTTCGCTTGTTCTGCAACACGTGGGATAACAATGTCACGAAGACTACACGCCGCGTTTCTACGGAAACGGTGTTACCGGAGATGTGCGCGCATCCGCTAATCGCGTGGTCAACGCAGAAACTCCGGTTTTAACACACACACGGACAACACGGAGCTGTGTATCATGCTTGCATGCACGCATCTATAGGGGTATCCTCCGAATAGACGCACATTTCCGGGTGTTTTACCGTAATAACGCGAAGAAAATGTCACGGAATTATTGAAGGTGAGGGACAGTTGCCTTTATATTCGCCCATTTGTTTTGAGCTTGTTGTTTACCACGCTACTTTAAATAGCATGTATGACTTCAAAACAACATTAGTATTGACAAAACCTGCAAAAACAATAAATAATAAATACGCAAATATATAAAATATAGAATAAATGAGTAAATAAACACACACACTCCTGCATAAATAAATAAATGTATATAAGAATTCACAAAATCCTGCATTAATAAATATATAAATACTTTATAGTGCAGGCAGGTAAATAATTAAATAAATGTTGGGAATGTTTGGGGAATAAGAAAATGCTAAACTGATAAGTTGAGCGGCACGGTGGCGCAGTGGGTAGCACAATTGCTTCACAGCAAGAAGGATGCTGGTTCGAGCCCCGGCTGGGTCAGATGACTTTTCTGTGTGGAGTTTGCAACACTGGGAGAACATGCAAACTCCACACAGAAATGCCAATTGACGCAGCCGGGACTCGAACCAGCGACCTTCTTGCTGTGTGGCAAACGTACTACCAACTGCACCACCGTGCCGCCCCATAATAATAATAATTAAATAAAAATAAATATATATATTTTCTAAATAAAATAATAGATCATAGATAATAGATCTCTCTCTCTCTCTCTGTCTCTCTCTCTCTCTCTCTCT
>CAIGQZ010027068.1:509013-526380 GCA_903798205.1 Danio tinwini | reverse complement strand
CACACACACACACACACACACACACACACACACACACACACACACACACACACACACACACACACACACTACGGCCAATTTAGTTAATCAATTCCCCTATAGCGCATGTGTTTGGACTGAAACCGGAGCACCCGGAGAACATGCAAACTCCACACGCCAACTGACCCAGCCGGGGCTCGAACCAGCGACCTTCTTGCTGTGAGGCCACAGTGCGAACCACTGAGCCACCGTGCCGCTCCTTTGGGATAACATAAAGAAATTAATTTAACTTAGTTTTTTGCAAATTTAAGTGGATTGAACATAAAACAATTAAGTTGTCCCCAAAAAACCCTCAAGAATATTGTAGTTTCAGCTCATTTTAAATAAATAGTTTGAACAAACATCATTTTTTGGGTGTATAGGAACTAAAAACAACCCATCGAACAAATAAATGACAACTTTTTATCTTGTATTTAAGCATTGTTTGGTAAACAAATGAGGTTTCTCATATAACATATCTACTAAAAGACAGGAAATATTACTTTACAAACTGTAAATTATTAAAATATTTGCATATTATTCAATAATATTACTAAAACGAATATAAAAACTGAATAAATATGTATTGCACAAATTTCCATAAGCAAATAATTAGACTCAGTGATTTGTCCATAGTGTATGAGTGTGTGTGTGTGTGAATGAGTGTGTATGGGTGTTTCCCAGTGTTGGGTGCGGCTGAAAAGGCATCAGCTGTGTAAAACATATGCTGGAACAGTTGGCGGTTCATTCCGCTGTGGCAACCTCTGATAAATAAAGGAATAAACCGAAGGAAAATGAAAGAGTGAATGAAATTTCCACTGATTTTGGGAATAATTTGAGTTGACTCAACTTAAAAATGTAAGGCATCTTGCTGTAGAGCTCGGTCGACTCAACTTAAATGGAGTCATTTGCAGTATTTGGGTTAATAGTTGAGTCAACTCAAAAAAATGCTGTGCAGCAAGTTGCCTTACAATTTTAAATTGAGTTTTTTTGTGATTAATTTTTATTTTCCTCCATTTATTGATGATTTTAAATTGCATTATAGGACCTTGATCTTGTTTCCAACAACTTTTAACCTTGAAAAGTTCAACTAAAGTGACTTTTATTGTCAATTTCATTTTTACACTTTCAGTCTTTCGTGTGTAGTGTGCAGTGCTGTATTGTGTGTGTTGGTGTTGTATATTACTCTTCTGAAGCCTCGTAATGAACTGCAGCACATTTGCTGTTATTCTACACACTTATTTCTCTACATATTATCTCTTATATTATTTCAAACCACTAAAATGTCACTAAAAGTCACTCTGTTAAACTGTAGAGTGGATTTTTCAACATCAGAAGTGGACAGAGCAGAGATCAACATCCCATAATGCAGTTCACCACCACAAACAAACACAAAACACTTGAGAATCACTAAATACGGGAAACGTTAATTACCAGATATTCTTTCAGTGTGGCTAGATTTAATAAGAAAGCAGTTATTAGATCAGTAGGAGACTGCTACAGGACACATTTACACTGTAGTCGGTGGCCGAGCTGGAAAAACAGGAAAGAGCATTTGTCACCAAGTATTGGCTGTGACACATGAAGCCTTGAGCACCAGATAAAATCACTCCTGAAAACTGCTGATAATCACCAGAGCAGCTGGTTCTGTCCTCCTCGCCCCTTTAATAACTGCGCTGGCTGCTTTCATATTAACATGACCAGTTTGTTCTTATAATAATTGCTTTATCATTTCTGTATTGATTTTTTGGCTTTTGCTGTGCACAGAAGCCCAGGAATCATTAACAGATTTAATATGCAGCACTTCCTGGTCGACAACAGATCATTAACCAGATTCCCTTAAGAAACAACAGGTAGCTCAAAACAGCACCGGTTGCCAGAAATCCTCAAACCACTCTTGCTAAATCAAATGTTTATGCACAAATATATTATTGTAAATCATCCTATTGTAAAATTTATTTTAAAAAGAGATCTGTAAGGGGTGTACACTCATTTATGCTGAGCACTGTATATAAATATATATACAGTTGAAGTCAGAATTATTAGCCCCCCTGAATTGTTAGCCCCCTTGTTTATTTTTTCCCCCAATTTCTGTTTAACAGCAGATTTTTTCAACACATTTCTAATCATAATAGTGTTAATAACTCATCTCTAATAACTGGTTTATTTTATCTTTGTCATGATGACAGTAAATAATATTAGACTAGATATTCTTCAAGACACTTCTATACAGCTTAAAGTGACATTTAAAGGCTTAACTAGATGAACTAACTCAACTGTTAAACATCATTTGGGAAATATTTAAAAAAGAAAAAAAAAATTCAAAGGGGGGCGAATAATGCTGACTTCAACTGTATATATATATATATATAAGGGGAAATAAGTATTGAACACGTCACCATTTTTCTCAGATTTTTCACTAGATGTTGGAAACAACCAAAGAAATCCATATATGCAAAGAAAACAAATGTAAATAGTTTACAAATGAAGTTATGGTTAATAAAATGAATTGATGCAGGGAATAAGTATTGAACAGATGAAGAAAGGGAGGTGTAGTTCAGCAGTGAACGCCCAGACAGCAGCTGAAATCACTCAGTAGTTCTTCAGCAAGCCTCTGCCCTTCCTCAGTGTAAATGAATATCAGCTGCTTCAGTCCAACATCTACATTAGCAGATGAAGATGAACCCAGGGTGGACATTTCAGCAAGACAATGATCCAAAACACAGCCGAGGAGACTCTCAGATGCTTTCAGAGAAAGAAAATCAAGCTGTAGAATGGCCAGCCAATCACCTGACCCCAATCCAATAGAGAATACAGAATAAAGCTCAGATTTGATAGACGAGACCCACAGAAGCATCAAGATTATAAAAACTCGGGGTGGAATATATTATTGAATATGTTATTCCTAACATATACTTATGCTGAATAAGAAAGTGCCACGTCTGTAATTTTGTATTTCATCATGCCTCTTTTCTTCTGCAGATGGTATTTTCCAGAAACAAAGCGCTCAGAGGCCGAGAAGATGTTGATGACTCAAGAGAACAAGAAGGGAGCTTTTCTAATCAGGAACTGTGAAAGTCAGCCTGGGGGGCTTTCCCTCTCAGGTATATTCACCTGTGCTCACTGTGAAAGTGTTGGGGTGTTCTGAAGTCATATATTAAGATTTTTAAAGGCACACTAAACTTTTTATTTATTTTAAATAGGCTCATTTTACAGCTAAACTGTTGAGTTTTACCATTTCTGAATCTATTCAGCTGATCTTCGTGTCAGGTGGAAGCACTTTTTTAGCTTAGCTTAGCATAAATCATTGAATCGGATTAGACCATTAGCATCTCGCTCAAAAAAAAAAAGAAGAGTTTTAAGGTTTGTCCTATTTAAAGCTTGACACTCTTAAAGTGTGTACTAAGCTCTATGATGAAGGGGTAATATCATTGCTCCTGCTGCAGCGATGGTACAGCAGTAAAGTTTCTTGATCATTATGCTGGAGGTAATGAGAGTATAGTTAGCCATATCAACCTAGATAATAGCTGTCTTTAATTTTCTGTCAGTCGTATTACATGATGTAACTGCGCAAGAATCAAGCTTTATTCATTCATTTTCCTTCGGCTTAGTCCCTTATTTATCAGGGGTCGCCACAGTGGAATGAACCGCCAACTATTCTGGCATATGTTTTACACAGCATGTCTTTCAAGCCGCAACCCAGTACTGGGAAACACCCATACACAGTCATTCACACTTATACACTACAGCCAATTTAGTTGATCAGTTCCCCTATAGCGCATGTGTTTGGACTGTGGGGGAAATGGAGCACTGGGGGAAACCCACACCAACACGGGGAGAACATGCAAACTCCACACAGAAATGCCAACTGTTCCAGAATCATCAAGCTTTAAATAGGAAAATTATCAAAATATTTATTATCAAAATTATCAACAAAAAAAAAAATTATTTTATTGTTTTTATTTTAATTTTTATTTTTGAGCGAGATGCTAATGGTCCAATCTGATTCAATGATCTATGCTAAGCTAAGCTAAAACATTTTCCAACCAGACCCGGAGATTGGCTGAATGGATAAAAAAAAAAGGTAAAACTCTACAGTTTAACTTTAGGGACTAAAAAGAGTGGAGCGCTCCTTTAATTGGCCTTTTAATTCTTCTTTAAATTTGTTTTGCTAATGTTTTTCGGGTTTCATCACAAGTATAGTGACTTTGCAGATTAGTTTGCAAGTGTGTACAACAAGCTTTTGTGCTTCTCATCACTCAAACCTGCCAAACCTGTCGGTTATGGTGACATGATCTATTCTGTCCTGCAGTTTCACACGTTTTCACCATCATCTCTTGTAAGATAACAGTAAGGAAAACACAGGGATGAGTTTGTTTCCATATTATGTGTGTTTTCCGTTTGTTTGTGGTGGTGAACTGCATTATGGGATGTTGATCTCTGCTCTGTCCACTTCTGATGTTGAAAAATCCACTCTACAGTTTAACAGAGTGACTTTTAGTGACATTTTAGTGGTTTGAAATAATATAAGAGATAATATGTAGAGAAATAAGTGTGTAGAATAACAGCAAATGTGCTGCAGTTCATTACGAGGTTTCTGTAGCGTAATATACAACCCCAACACACACAATACAGCACTGCACACTAGTACACATGTGCAGAAAACACACTTTTTCAGACTTTTAAGGTTAAAAGTTGTTTGGAAAAAAGATTGAGGTCCTATAATGCAACTCAAAAGCAGAAATAATACGGAAAACTGCTCATCTACAGATTTATTTTACAGTGTACAGAACATTTAGCTCTTCTAGGAGGTTGCAGATATAAAACAGAAACTCTAGTGTTTCCTTAATGTTCTCCCAGTTTCTAAAACCAAAGCAAAACCCCTGACATGTTTGTTTATTAATGAAACAGAAGAGATGCAGGTGATCATAATAGTAGTGCTATTTTCATCCCATCTTAAAGGCATAGCTCACCCAAAACTCAACATTTACTCTCTCTTTAATTGTATAGGGGGGTTCATGGCCCTTTAAGGGTGTCTGTTTGCTGAAATTTGTATTCAAATCTGTTTTATTTGTACTGTGCAAAGTATATTTGTAAGGGTTTTGTGCATGTTATATATATATTGAAAAGGGGAAAAACGATAAATCGTTGATTTATGATGAGAGAGATTAAAAACATGAGAAAGTCATGTGACCATCGGGAAGAACGCAGCATCTCATTTCTCATAGGATGTGTTCTCGCCGTCTCCAGAGTGGCAAGAACAGTCTACACAAGAACGCAAGTCCATTCTCTGCATTCTGGGAATTGCGAAACAATGTCTTCAAGATCACTACAAATCTATTAGCACATGTGTTTGATTAGAGATGCAGCTAATCTGTGCAGGACACCTGCCCTCCAGAACTGAGTTTGCCCACCCCTGCCCTAAACCGTGGTTAAACATTTAGTCGTCATTAAAAAGCCCAGCTGACGTTAAAGAATGTGAGATAGCCAAGGCTAGCGACTGCACTTCCTGATTAGTGACAAGAAAGACAAACAAGTGTTTCCTCATTCCAAAGTCTCTGAGGCATTCACCGTCTGTCTTTAACCTCAACACGGCTGACTGCGATTGGATGTGGGGAGAGATAAATGTGTGATGCAGACTCAGGCTATGGCAACAGACTAATGTCGTCAGCTGACATGTGACTGAGAGTAGCTGATTACTAACTCATTAACAGCAGCGCAGTATAGCCCGAGCTTTCAGACACACTCCCTGCATCACAGATCAGTCTTCATTTAGCACAGTTTAATTCAGCTGGTAGCACTGTGGCCTCACAGCAAGAAGGTCTCTGGTTCGAGTCCCGGCTGGGTCAGCTGGTGTTTCTGTGTGGAGTTTGCATGTTCTCCCCGTGTTGGTGTGGGTTTCCTCTGGGTGCTCCGATTTCCCCCACAGTGCACTACTGGCCGTAGTGTATGAGAATGAATGAGTGTGTATGGGTGTTTCCCAGTAATGGGTTGCAGCTGGAAGGGCATCCGCTGTGTAAAACAGTTTTTTGTTTCAGATAGTTTTGATTTCATGGGGACTTTAAGGATATCTATAAGCTTAGTTGATCAGTTCCCCTATAGCGCATGTGTTTGGACTGTGGGGGAAACCTGAGCACCCGGAGGAAACCCACACCAACATGGGGAGAACATGCAAACACAGAAACACCAACTGACCCAGCCGAGACTCGAACCAGAGACCTTCTTGCTGTGAGGACACAGTGCTAACCACTGAGCCACCGTGCCGCCCCAAACCTTTATCTTCTTAATGTAAAATTAAATACAGAAAAATAAAATGATAATAAAAATGAGTTTACATACTATGTACAGTTAAATATCCATATTTGTGGTTAGATTTTAATTTTTGTGTGTTAATTTCTGTAAATTTGATCTGCTGTGTTATAACGTAAAGTGAAATGAAATTTAATTCACAGTCAATCAAACTAATATTATCTAAATTCAAGAGTTATTACATTTCTAACTTCAACAGTAACGGCTCAATTCACTGAAGACATGCAGAAGTAGCATCATGTTTTCAGCAACAGTATAGACTAAACTCCCTAAAGATGTCAATCTAGAACGCCTATTTCAGATAATGCCGTGTTAAACAGTCTTCTTTAACTTAATAACCCTGAGCCAATGCAACATAAAGCCTTATAAAGATACTATATATATATGTATATCTCAGCAGGGTCAGTTGGCGTTTCTGTGTGGAGTTTGCATGTTCTCCCCATGTTGGAGTGGGTTTCCTCCGGGTGCTCCACAGTCCAAACACATGCGCTATAGGGGAATTGATGAACTAAATTGGCCGTAGTGTATGAGTGTATCTGTGAATGAGTGTGTATAAGTGTTTCCCAGTACTGGGTTGCAGCTGGAAGGGCATCCGCTGCGTAAAACATATACCAGAGGAGTTGGTGGTTAATTCTGCTGTGGTGACCCCTAATAAATAAGGAACTAAGCTGAAGCAGAATGAATGATTAGCTGATATCTGTGTAATGATCCATTCAAGACCCCAATCTAAAGGAAATGGATTGCACTTTGCTTTTTTATTTTATTTTTACAATGTTAACCGTTTATCATTACAACCGCTGTGCTGAATATCTGTGTGTGCTGTCTGTCTGTATTGCAGTGCTGGACAGTGAAAAAGTGAAGCATTACAAGATCAGAAAGCTGGATAATGGCGGATACTGCTTGTCAACAGCACGTAATTTTCCCACGCTGGGGGAACTGGTGGAGCACTACTCCAAACACGAAGATGGCCTCTGCGTCTGTCTGGCAGCTCCCTGCAAAAAAGTGAGAAGTTCACTACTACATTATTATGCTTGAAGAGGCGATTGTGAAAATATTAAATGGATAGTTCATCCAAATTTACTCACTATTTACCTTTATGAGTTTATGTCTTCTGTTCAACACAAAAGAAGATGTTTTGAAAAATGATGAAAACCTGTAAACTCTGACTTACATAGAAAAAACAAATACTATGGAGGTCAATGATTGCTTTCTTCAAAACATCAGCCTTTGTGTTCGACAGAAGAAAGAAAGTTGGTGTGGGTTTCCTCCAGGTGCTCCCGTTTCCCCCACAGTCCAAACACATGTGCTATAGGGGAACTGATCAACTAAATTGGCTTTCAAGAGTTCCCACTTAGCTGGTGATTGATTATAAAGCAAGTTTGGCATGCTGTACCGGGAGAGAGCCCTGAGCCCAAAGGTCCTTGAGCCCTGGGCTCCCTCCTGTTTGCAGGGCGAAAGGGGAGCTTTGAGCTCAGGTAGATCTCGAGAACTCCCCCCTTTTTTATAAGAATTAATAACAGAAAATAATTGCTATGAAAATATATGCTGCTGGATAAAAGTTTGACTAGTGCTAAATTTAGATCGATCAATTAACCTGTAGTGCATGTTTTTGGAATGTGGGAGGAAACCGGAGAACCCGGGGAAAATACAAGTGAGCACGGGAAGAACATGTTAACTTCGTACAGAAACAACTGCCGGCCTGTTAAAGGACTAGAACCGGTGATGTTCTTGCTGTGAGGCAACAGTGTTAACCACTGGGCCATCGTGCCGCCCTATGAAAGGAAAGGTGGAGGAGTAGGGGTGGAAGGGGGGATTCTTCAAATCGAAGATGACTATAGTAAGAACCCTGGCTCTTTATAGTGGGTTAGGAATCGTCTGATTGGTTGGTCATGCATAGGTAATGCGGAACCAGCCGTGTTCAATCATGATCACGTGATCCTCTCGTAATTAGTTTATGAATAAACTTCACGTAGTGTATGAGTGTGAATGAGTGTGTATGGTTGTTTCCCAGTACTGGGTTGCGGCCGGAAGGGCATCAGCTGAGTAAAACATAGTTGGTGTATATAGTATATAAATTGTATATAAAACGAATAGTTGGCGGTTCATTCTGCAGTGGCCACCTCTGAAATAGAAACAAATCCAAAGGAATATTAATGAATAAGAAGATAGGTTTGAAACAAGTGAGTAAATGAAATTTTTTGGGGTGAACTATTCCCTATAACGTCCAATGATACGATTATTATTTTTCTCTTGTGGTTTTCTATGACGTATCAATGGTGGATTATACAAAACAACAACCTTTGAACACAACTGACCAGTGAAACAGTATTCCAGAGAGTTATCGAAACGTCAGTACTTACAGTATGTCTTGTTTTTTGTATGTGTGTGTGTGTAGACAGTGGCTCCAGAGACGCATGGTCTGTCCTATAACACTGTGGATCAATGGGAGATCGACCGTTCCTCTGTGAAGCTCCTGAAGCAGTTGGGAGCAGGGCAGTTTGGGGAGGTTTTTGAAGGCTTATGGAATGACACCACACCTGTCGCTGTCAAAACTCTCAAACCAGGTACCCAAACAAACAGAAGATGCACACATATATCAACTAACTTACAATCAGTCCATTTCATGGCTAATAAAGTCGACCTCCGAAAATCTAAAGCCCTCTAACCCCTAGTACATCTGAGATTGTACAAATTCATATGAATAAGCCACTAGATAGCGTTGGATTGAAAGGCACACATGCTTGTCATGTTTTTACGTCTCCTCTTTGTGTGGTAGGAAATATGGACCCAAAAGACTTCCTACGAGAAGCTCAGATCATGAAGAAGCTCCGCCACTCCAAACTGATCCAGTTGTATGCGGTCTGCACTCTGAAGGAGCCCATATACATCATCACAGAGCTCATGAGCAACGGAAGTCTTCTGGAGTATCTGCAGAGTAAGACACACTTTCACACACATTCTCATGATTCTCAAACATGTCAACTGTAATTCAAGTATGCAGAATGTGGTTTGGCATTGTCTTGTAGAAATATGCATGGGTGTCCCTGGAGAAGAAGGCAGCATATTATGCTCCAAAATCTCTCTGTACTTCTCAGCATTAATGGAGCTTCACAGAAGTGCAAGTAACCTTTGCCAAAGGCACTGACACAACCCCATACCATGACAGACCCTGGCTTATGGACTTGTTGCTGGTAACAGTCTGGAAGATTCTTTCTTCCTTGGTCTGAGCACACAATGTCTATTTCTCCCAAAAAACACCTGAAATACAGATTAATCTGAGCACAGTACACGTCTCCACTGTGTGATGGTCCATCCCAGATGCCTCCGAGCCCAGAAAGGTCAAGAAGTTGATGCTTCTGGACACTGTTAACATAGGGCTTCCTTTGGGCACAGTACAGTAACTACTTATTGTGGTGCTTGACAAAGGTTTGCCGCAGTAGTCCTGAGCCTATGTGGTGATCTGGCTTATAGATGAATGAGGATTCTTGATGCAGCGCCGGCTGAGGGATCGAGATCATGGTTGTTCATCTTAGGCTTGCGCCCTTATGCTTTGACAAGGGGGGCTTTTTCAGTTTATTCATGAGGATCTGCATCTGTATAATGCTATTATTATTAGCAGGATTATTGATTATCTGCAGATTTATATCTGTTTTAATAAACACAAGTGTAGATTTGTCCAGCTGTGGGGTTTTGGAGACGTCTGCATCACCATATGGGGCATAAGAACAGGACGTGTGTCTGGATATAACTCAGTTGTTTGAGCACACTTCATTATTATTGTTCATTTATTCCTTTGCTGGAGATTAGAACTGAATTTAGAAACAGTTTAGACACAAATCTTTGTGCTTAATAAAGGAGATTAAATATGTGGGCTAATGGATGTGTTCAGTGGAGTGAGTTTCCACCGTTTCCTTACTCCACCAGAGTAAAGGAGTAAAGAGTAAAGTAAAGAGAAAGTAAAGAGGCTGAATGGAGGAGGCTCGTTCTTTATCCTCGCGCTGCAGATGCTTTGTTTAACTGTTCTCTCGCTAGTGAAGCGTTCAGTTTTTACACTTAAAAAGTCGCCATGTAAATAGCAAATGCACCATGGAGCGACACAACTGACTTCTAAAGGGAATGAGAGACGAGACTCTGATTGGTTTAATGCAGGTTATGCTCGAAACACAGCCAGAACTCATTAAGAGAATAAGCACAGCCCTGTTAGACCATGCGCCGGGCGCAGAGCGGATTTATCCATCCTTAAAATAGCAAAGGTGGATTCAGACACGTCCTTAATGCTTTTGCATCATGGTTTAAACTTTGTGCTTAGATCATTAAAATAGAGCCCTTCAACTTTGTTTGATAAATATTTGTTATTGAACTCTTCCAGATCTCAAACAACACAATTAGTAGAGGTAACATTACTGAATATATTTGACCACAATGTTTAAACAAATGAGACTTAATGTTGGTTACACAACAGAGCCACAGTGTTTAGACATTTCTGGGAAATCAACATATCAATGACTTTATTACCTATGATAAAATGACTATAAAGCACTGCTTTATGGCAGCAGCGGTCGTTTATGGATAGACCTTGTGATAATAGCCATGATATAAATTATATAAGACTCCAGAAAGCTGTAGTGAAGTAAAAGGCTTATTTTTAACATAATATTTAACCAAAATAATAATAAAAAACATGTTTGTGAACAGTTACACCTCAGCTTTTAAAGGTATCATTCTTGAGCAGGGTAGCACAAGGCATCACTGCAAGAAGGTCGCTGGTTTGAGTCTCATTAGGGCCAGTTGGTGTTTCTGTGTGGAGTTTGCATGTTCTCCCCGTGTTGGTGTGGGTTTCCTCTGGGTGCTCCAGTCCAAACACATGCGCTATAGGGGAATTGATTAACTAAATTGGCCGTAGTGTATGAGTGTGTGTGTGAATAAGTGTATGGGTGTTTCCTAGTACTGGGTTGCAGCTGGAAGTACATCCGCTGGATAAAACATATGCTGGAATAGTTGGTGGTTCATTCCGCTGTGGCGACCCCTGATAAATAAAGGGACTAAGCTGAAGGAAAATGAAGTAATGCATGATTTTTTAAAGGACATATAATGTTGCAAACACCATCCGTTTGGGCTGCACGATATTGTAAAAAACTGACCTTGCAGTAATAGCTCTATTTCTAAAGAATTGGATTGATTGGGATGATTTTGTAAGGGAAAGTATTTGTATAAACCATAATAAACACATTACAATCAGAGTTAAACATAACAGAGCAAAGATACAGATGAAATGAACAGAGCTGTATGGCTTTCTGGGTAGTCAAACAGTATTCAGCTACAGACAATGTAAAAATAACACTGTATAGTGTTGGTTGTGTAATATTCATTCATTTTTCTTCAGCTTAGTCTCTTATTCACTAGGGGTCGCCACAGCGGAATGAACCGCCAACTGTTCCAGCATATATTTAACACTCCATCAGCAACCCAGTACTGGAAAACACCCATACACACTCATAGACAGGCCTTAAAAAGACAATACAATCTTTTACTCTAAGATTATAATTTAACTCTTGTGCATTGTTCAAATTGACTCCCCTTTGGATATGTTGGGGGCTGTTTTTACCCCATTGACTTCATTTATAATAAATTCTGTTTTGATTGCAAAGCCATGACAGGATATAACCATGCATTCCTGATTGCTGGTGGTTTACCTTGTTGGGAAGAAGGAAAATGAGCCATTTTTATGATGAAAGCCAAAAAGGCAGCCACAATAACAGTAAATTTGCTCAAAAATTGACCCAATTAAGACTCAAAATCACCCTTGAGTAGATACAAACATTCCCAACAGCGCATAAGGGTCCAAATGACTCCACTAGTTTCCGAAGTTTAGTCAACAGGAGGGGTGCAAGTCTAACTGGCGCTCTAGGCAAATGACGACCGTGCCGCCCTCATGGTGCCCTCACGGGGCCCTCACTGACAAAAGTGTAAAGAGGGCCAGATGGAGTGGGGGGATTGGGGAGAGGGGTGGTGGATGGTTTGGGCTTTCTCAGATAAAAGTGAAGAGTGCCTAAATTCGCCACTACTACTCATATAGAGTATTTAACATTTGAAGTTGATCATAACCTTTCATCAAAGTTGTCCTAAAAGTATTGAACTACACCTATTCTCATCCTGGGACAATTTGGCTTCAACTTCGAATCACAAATCACAGATAATGTGATCTACCTTTCTGAAACTGACCCTTTCAGGCTTTGATCCTAACTGTGGTGTTTTGGTGACTGTTGCTTTAAATGCAAATGAGATTGTGCTCTTTTCAGAATAGGGCAAAGCTACAGATGCCTGTGTGTCAGCATAGTGGCAGATTCAAAAACAAGACTAACACCCTATGCTAATGAGGGAGAGATGGTCACTAGTGGGCGGGGCTTTCCCCGTTTCTTTGACACGTACAAAGGGAAAATGTCAATCAAAGTGTTTCTGCAGACTATCAAGTCTGATTATAAACACATACAATTAATACATGTTTACCATTAAAAGCTGGTTATAATCACATACTGTTACCGCACAACGGTGATAAACTCCTTATAAAAGTGATTATTGCATAATATCCCCCCTTTTAAATGAATTTATAGGCAAGCCTGGAGGGTCTTGAGAAAAAGAACGAATTTGCTCAAAATAACGCAAAAACAACCAATTTTCACTTTTTAGTGCAATATTTGTGTCCTCATAGTGTTTATAGCAGCGCGGGACACAGATATGACTGACAATCAAAAAATGTGTTTTGGCGTTTTGTGACCCCTTAATTATGTGCCTCAGTAAATCTCTCTCTCTCTCTCTCTCTTAAACAGATGACAGAGGAGCAACCCTGTGCATATCTGATCAGATTGACATGGGAGCCCAGGTGGCATCAGGCATGGCTTACCTCGAACTGCAGAACTACATCCACAGGGATCTCGCGGCTCGCAATGTTCTAGTGGGGGATAACAATGTGTGTAAGGTGGCGGACTTCGGCCTGGCACGAGTATTTCAGGTGAGACATATTATACATTTGATTAAACATTTGTGCAGTGCGAACCCAATAATAAGGTCACAAGTCTACAATGACAGTGTTGAGGACCAGAAAAGTGCACAGTGCAGTAAACGAAAGGTATAAAATGCAACTAAATACATTTATTTTCCTTCAGCTTATTCTCTAGTTCTAAGGTCAACACAGTGGAATGAACCGCCAACTATTTTCTTGCTAGTTTCAGCTTGGCACAGGTATCTTTTCACGTCCTGCACCAGGTTGTTTACATAGTAAATGCATTCACACTGATTTGTGCACGCATGTGAATGCTGGTCTAAAAAGGAGGTGTGTTAAGGCACATTGACGACGTGATGCTATTTCTGAGAGAACTAAAACTGACTAAAAGCTGGTCTAAAGTTAATGCTGCTGTTTTGTTATTTAAAGATAAAGTTAGTGGTAGGCGCTCCTAAATGCATGTACACGTTGCTTATTACACACATAGGGATGTGCAGCAGCACAGTAATATATTTATTTATTCATTTTCTTTTCGGTTTAGTCCCTTTATTAATCCGGGGTCACCACAGCGGAGTGAACTGCTAACTTATCCAGCATATGCGTCACGCCGCAGTGGATGCCCTTCCAGCTGCAACTCATCACTGGGAATCATCCATACACACTCATTCACAAACACACACACACATTACTGACAATTTAGCCTACCCAATTCCCCTTTACCGCATGTCTTTAGACATGAGGGGGAAACCGGAGCACCCGGAGGAAATGCGAACACGGGGAGAACATGCAAACTCCACACAGAAATGCCAACTGACCCAGCTGAGGCTCGAACCAGTGACCTTCTTGCTGAGAGGCAAACGTGCTATTCACTGCGCCACCGTGCAGCCCAGTAATATATCAAATATAACAAATTAAAAGATTCAAAACGTAAGATAATTATTGTCTACACTGTTTTCCTCCTCTCACTCCTTGATCTCAGGGGGCTTTGGTGAATTCAGCCCATTCTGTAGATGGTCTTTAACATGACACATGAGCAGATCCATTTCCTTACCAGTAAAGTGTTACATTTTCACTTACAAAGTCCACCATGTAAATCACCACAGGCTCATTGTGAAAACCTACTTCCGTATAGATTTTTAGAGAGTGCAAATTATGTAGCCAGAGCTACATACGGCTGCATCCATTAAAGCAAATGTTACGGGGTGGTATGAGGCCTTTCCTTTTCGGGCTACCAGCTGACAGCTTACCGCCATGTTGACGGCTTTTCCACTGTTAACCGTTTGTCCAGTGGCTCGCTGCATTTGTTGGTGGACTTTAGATGCAGTGCGTAGTTGACCACAACGACTGGATTTGAGTCTGGTAAAGAACGGTTCCAAAAAGCAGGTAAAACAAAAGGCAAAATATAAAATAAACAAGTAAATAACAGAGTGAGAATAAGGTTGAATCTGAAAACGTGGTCAAAATCAGGCGAGGGCTTTTCTTTATCTGAACTGCTTTTGAAAACACTATCGGTTGGGTTTAGGGAAGGAGGAGGGTGGGTCAGTCAGTCGACAGCAGCCTCTGGTGGATTTACGCAAGAACAGCAGGTGCGAATGGCACTCGCGAGAGACATTTGAGATCTAAAAACACGTAAACAACGGTGTACTCTGCTGGATTTTTGAAAACAAAAACTGCAAAACAACATAGCTCCTAGGATGTATTTTGTGCTCTCCACAAACATATATAGGGGTACGAATCAATAATGAGCCTGGGTTGATGTAATTAGTGAATCTGCCATGGCACAACACAACTGACTCTTAAAGGGAAATGAGAGATGAAACTCTGATTGGTTTAATGCACATTTTGCCCAAAACACACCCAGAACTCATTAAGAGAATAAGCACTGCTCTTTTAGAGCATGCACCTGGTGCACAGACTGTTTTTCCTTTCCTTAAAATAGCAAAAGTGGATTCAAACACACCATTAGTGCACCAAATCTAGATGGTCAATTACGATTTTGTTACTGTATCTGATCATTTTTGATGACCCACTTTAAAAGTGACTCCTATCCGACGTCTGAATATACGCTGCACACGGCAAAGACGTAATGACAAAAGACAGCTGTAATAATAAAAGTGTCATTTTCTCCATTCCTGTATTTAATCTGTTCACAGGGTTTCATTTTTTATCTAGCTTATATAAAGCATCCTTAAAGGTCCCATGAAACTAAAATAAAGTATTTTAGATGTTAGTATCAGTATTGTTAGTGTTTAGGATATCTATAAGCTAGTGTGCTCCAAAACAGAGACAGCATTCACATGTAGAAGATCTAAACCTGATATAAAGATGTAAAGCATATAGTTTGTCACTCCCGCCTAATTGGATCAACGGTTTTATTTGTTTCTCATCACATCATAACCAATCAAATGCTCACCAGTGTATGACATGCCCCACCCCCTTCAAGACGCTTCTCATTTGCTGTTCATTTGATGTGCTTGAGCTCAACCACTCTCACCGGCAGCTGTGAGAAAAACAAAATGCTATTGGCTGTTTTTTTTAAAGGGGAGGGGCTACTCTACGTCCCGCCCACTTATCATGTTTCAGTTGAGATTACGTCACATACATTGAATAAAAATGCACTTTTCAAAGCACTTCACAGGACTGTTAAACACTGTTATTTCTCTTACTTTGATTAGTTTATGACAGAAATGTCTTCCTTTTGCCGTCTTCTTTTAATCTAGGCTTTTTTTTTATCAGTAGGCATTTTAATGTCACATCCATGCTGTAATTTATGATGTTTGCAGTAGTTTTATATTAGTTTATATTGTTTACACACTCGCTCTCTCTCGTTAACATGCTTACGTGCATTAACTTGTGCTATGTAAAGATATAAAAGCTTTTGTTGTGCTTGTATATGAGATTTAAGGTTTGGGACTCTTCATGTCATTTCCTCACATATTTAATGATGTGCGATTTGCATGGATTGGTGAAAATCTGATCTACCTGTTCACACTGCAGATGTTGGGGCAGGTATCTGATTCATATTGAATAAATTTCCACATATGAGTGAGGCCTGAATCTGACCTGAGTAAATCGAAATCCATGTCTTTTTCTTCTGCTTATACGTGGGCCATATCTGTGCCACATGAGAGAAATAAATCAGTATTGGGTCACTTAAACCATGCAGTGTAAATGCAGACTATGTGGTTATATTGCTAAAATAGAGCCCTAAGCTTAAAAAAAAAACATGGACTGTCCCTCCAAACCAATACATCTGGTCACGCTAGAGTAAATGCTTCCTATGTTATTACAGTGACATCAAAGGTTATGTGTTTGGTCAATGTTTAGCTTGAGGCTGTACAATTATCTGCATTTGTGATAGTATCACTGTATAATAAGGTTATTTTTTTATCTGAACAGGCATTAATTACACTCTGGTCACATGAGAGTTAAGCACTGCAAACATCAGCTTGACATGTTATGCTGTACCTTGACCTGTTGTAAAACTGCCTTAAACTTTGAAGACTTAAACCTGCTATAAATATGCATAATGACATCGCTTTTGCATTTTTTTTGCTAATATTTACCATGTAACAGGGTATATGGTCATGGTAAGCTAGATACTGTGTGTATATATATATATATACATACATAACCTTTAATGACATGAAATGGCTCAAATGCACAGCAAAAATGTCATTCCTATTTGTGGCTCTATTTTAGTGCATGGCACAAAAGCATTAAGGGCATGTCTGAATCCACTTTTGCTATTTTAAGGATGGATAAATCCGCTCTGCGCCCGGCGCATGGTCTAACAGGGCTGTGCTTATTCTCTTAATGAGTTCTGGCTGTGTTTTGAGCATAACCTGCATTAAACCAATCAGAGTCTCAACTCTCATTTTCTTTAGGAGTCAGTTGCGTCGCTCCATGGTGCATTTGCTATTTACATGGCGACTTTTTAAGTGGAAACTCGGTGGAAATATTACACACATATTTAATCTCCTTTATTAAGCTCAAAGATTTGTGTCTAAACTATTTCTAAATTCAGTTCTAATCTCCAG
>CAIGQZ010027068.1:468996-491037 GCA_903798205.1 Danio tinwini | reverse complement strand
AGGGTAATTAGGCAAGTCATTGTATAACAGTGGTTTGTTCTGGAGACTATCCAAAACAAATATTGCTTAAAGGGGCTAATAATATTGACCTTAAAACAATTAAAAACAGCTTTTATTCTAGCTGAAATAAAACAAATAAGACTTTTTCCAGAAGAAAAATATTAGAGGAAATACTGTGGAAAAATTCCTGAATCTGTTCAACATTATTTGGGAAATATTTGTCAAAAATCACCAGGGGGTGAATAATTCTGATTTCAACTGTATAAATGCTGTTTACACGGATTGACACTGTTGTTCGCCATTACTAATATCAGACTTTGACTTTTTGAAAATGTATGAAAACACTGCGTGAAGATGCTTGTTGAGATGAGGTTTGGGTTTAATGCACTTAAGTGTAAGCTTACGCATGCTGTATGTTTTTCAGAAATAATTGGCATTTTTAAAAATATTTTCTTTATTATAGTTCTTAAATTTCAGAAATTATATATATTAAATATTGTTTTGTAAAAACCAAAACAGAAGTTCACAGGTAAAAGCGTGATGAAACATTGTATGCCACTCTCCCGTATAGTGCGTGGAAATACACGTCTGCAAACAAATTGTGTTCATGTCACGATCACCAATGATCTTGGCTTGCAGATTGCTGGTAAACACGCACTTGAACATGGACTGCAATTCTTCAACTACAATCCGGACTACAAAATCACTTGATTAACCACATTTCCCGTCATGCAACTCACACACACACCTGTTCCGGTTCTCTGATGATTACACACTATATACTATACACTGCTCACATTCACACGCTTTGTGGAGTCTTGTTTTGCCTAGCGAACTTTACAAAGTGTTTTTCTGTTTTGATCCTCGTTCGTTTTCCGTTTTGATTCTTTGCCAACTAGCCTGACCATTTACCTGTATTTCAATTATGTTTTTTGCTTAATCTTTATGCTACTGTTTGCTCCTGTTTTTGACCATTGCCGGCATTACTTCTCTTTAAATAAATCTGCACATGCATCCTCATCTCTGTAGTCAGCGTCTGTACATTTCAGTTCATTTAAAGCTCAAGTATGTTGTGTATCTCCGGGCAAATTTTATTTAGAAAGAGAATGACCAGAATGGCTCTTTTGGTCTCAAAGATTGCCCTAGTGCTACTAAGTAAAAACCCTCTGTTCGAGACCAGAGTTTATTGATGATTTGTACAATTTGTGTTATTAAACTTTATATGACATTAGGACTCATGGAAAATGACTTTATTTTTGTACAGGTCGAAATAAGCTGGGAGACGTGCAGTTCCTCTCAGTGGAGGAGATTGTGGAGGTGCTGGAGGAAAAAGTGTGTGACAGCTCAGAGGAGATGCTGCAGGAACTGGCAGAACAGCTACAAAGGTGTGCACCATCAGATTGAAGTTAACTGACACTGAAAGTTCTCATGGGTCATAAAATGTTTGGGATATCAGGGAATTTTAAAAGCTCCATCCGCTTGTTAAGTGTTGGCATATGAGTACTGTTTCTGGGTCCAAGCTGCTGCTTGTTTAAATTAAGAAAATATTGGTTTATGACCCCTTTTTAGTCATATCACACATTCAAGTGATTGTTTTAATTAACTTATGGTGTACACAACAGTCTGTGGACTTGCTGCATCACAGACACCAATACTTTAATGCTGTGTTCACACCAGATGCAACTGCACGAACAAATTGAGGTATTTGCGCATAATTAGACACGTGAACATTTTGAGTTTACTCGCTTCATTCGCTCGTCAAAGTCGATTTATTTGTGCTTGAAATTCACTTTGCAACACACGTGCATTCTTTATTGAGAGAGTAGCTGTGCTTTATGAAGGCTGATAAACAGCTAGATTCATGTGGCGCCATGTCTGAGTGCACTAGAACCATTCAGAGGTGCACATTTCAAAGTACTTCACGGGACCGTTAAGACTAACATACTGAAACTAACGCCTAAAAAACATTATATTAATTTCATGGGGACTTTAACGCCCAATTCACACAGGGCGTCAGCGCTTCCCATTCACTTTGAATGAGTGACGTCACACGTTGCTGAACTGAATTTGTTGGCGCCGTTTCAGTGCCGATGCTCACTGCAGAAATTGAGAATTTCTCAACTTTTCATTCGCCAATGGAAGTGTCAGCCAATCAGATCACTTTATGCAAATTCCCCTAGCTCAGACAGTAGCTGATTGCGGACTAATTTAATTGGCTGAGTCAGCCTCAACTTCAGACACGCCCTCCATCAAGCGTTGACACTGAAGCCCTGTGTGAATTAGGCTTAAGAGCTCTCTTTAGGTAAGCATGGCTTCTGGTGGTTCTATAAAAATAAATCACATTATCAGCAAGTGGATGTTATTGTTGGTCTGAACAGATCATCATCAATCAAAATATACTTCATTATCTGAGTTTTCACACCAAACTCTCTTTATTTTGGCTGTTAAATCAGATCAAACCAACCAAACTTTGCCAAATAAATTTGTAGACTCTTAACATATTTCTTCTTTGTTTTAGGCCATTGAGTAAAATGTACCAAGAAGTGGTCACTACAGCCTTCTTGTCTACAAGTTCAAGCGGAGCAGGAGGCAGTCGCAAGAAAAACATGAAGGATCTTCAGGAGGAGATCAACAACTTGTACAATAACATCCGCCTCTTTGAGAAAGGAACGAAACTCTTTTCAGGTTAGATCGGTATCACATTACAACGAGCTTCCATTAGTTATTTACTAACGTGAGCAAAGAGCGAGCACTACATTTATTACAGCATTAATTCATCTTTGTTAATGTTAGTTAATGGAAATTAATGGATTCATTGTTAACCCTCATTATCATCATAATGTTCACAAGCATGAATTTGGATGTTAATTTGTCTCTGCACACCAGATGAAACGCAGGCTACGGTCGCTAAGCATGTTTTGAAGACCGTTTGCACAGACGTGACCAATGTGCTTTTGAGCTTTGTGGCAGCTGAACATATGACCTCTGACAGCTCGGCAGCCATGACCAGTGAGGTATGAACAACTGATGCTTTATAACCTCTGTCAAGATGGCAATAAACAACATTCACAGCACTCTTAAACTCTTTAGTCTGAAGTGTTTAACAGTATTTCTCAGTAAGACAAATTGATGCTTTATAAAATCTGTCAAGATGACATTGAGCAACCTTCACAGCATATTTCACCTCAGTAGTCTGATGTATTTCACAGCAAAATACAGTATGATGCTCTATAATCTCTGTCAAGATGGCATTGAACAACATTCACAGCACGTTCCACCTCACTAGTCTGTTGTATTTAACAGTAAAACACAGTAAAGACCAATTGGTGCTCTATAATCTCCTTCAAGATGCTTTTGAGCAACCTTCATAGCACATTTACCTTCAGTAGTCTGATGTATTTCACCGTAAATCACAGTATGACACTCTATAACCTCTGTTCAGATGGCATTAAACAACATTCACAGCACATTTAACCCTGTAGCCTGATATATTTTACAGTAGATCACAGTATGAGCAGTTAATGCTTTACAAAATCTTCCAAGATGGCATTAAACAACATTCACAGCATATTTAACCTCTATAACCTGATGTATTTTACTGTAAAACATGGCATGATGCTCTATAACCTCTTTCAAGATGCCCTTGAGCAATTACACAGCACATTTAACCCTTGGAGTCCAATGTATTTCACAGTAAAACACAGTAATACCAATTGGTACTCTATAATCGCTGTCAAGATGGCATTAAACAACATTCACAGCACATTTCACCCTTGTAATCTGAGGCATTTCACTGTAAAACACGGTATGATGCTCTATAATGTCTGTCAAGATGCCATTGAGCAACATACACAGCACATTTCACCTCAGTAGTCTCATGTATTTCACAGTTAAACACGATATGATGCTCTATAATCTGTGAGAATGGCATTAAACAACATTCACAGCACATTTAACCTTTGTAATCTGATATATTTCACAGTAAATCACAATAAGGACCAATTGATGCTCTATTATCTCTGTCAAGTTGCCATTGAGCAACATTCACAGCACATTTCACCTTGGTAGTCTGATGTATTTTACAGTAAAACACAGTATGACCAATTGATGCTTTATAAAAATCTGTCAAGATGGCATTAAACAACATTCACAGCATATTTAACCTCTATAATCTGATTTATTTCACAGTAAAACACGGTAAAACGTGGTATTATGCTCTATAATCTCTGTCAAGATGCCATTGAGCAATTTTACAGCACATCTAACCCCTGTAGTGCGATATAGTTCACAGTAAAGACCAATTAATGCTCTAGAATCTGTCTAGATGCCATTGAGTAATATTAGGAGCTTTTTGTTTGTGAATTAGATTAAACGAGACCCAAGAAAAGGCTAAAAGTTGGTTCAAAACTTTGATAAACCCTCAGTAATTGTGTTGATTCTGTGCTGCAGATCCGGCTGAAGATTCTGGCCAAGCTGTCAGATGAAGTCAAATCTCCTCTGATGAAGCTGCACAACAGTCTCAATGGAAAGGTGCATTTAAAGAGCACATCTCAGGCATATGCTGCGCTCGCGCTTGTCAAATAGTCAATCTTCAGCTCATGCGTCTGTCTTTTGCTCTTGTTTTACTCATCTTTAGTCATATTATTATATTTTACAGAATGCTTCAAATCAGATCAGCTGTCAGATCCAATAAATAAAAGCATTTCTGCCCCTGTTTTGATGCTTGCAGGCCATCGATGAGTTTCTGTCATGTCTGGAGACGAGTGCAGAGGAGTGTGGGCTCTTCCTGAAAAAAGGCGACAAGAAGAGGGAAAGGTAAATCCACTGATCACTGAAGTGTCTGAGAGCTCCTGTAGTTTCTGCGTTCATCAGTACAGTAATTCTGTGTTTTGCACAAACTGCACAGATTCACGCCTCAAATGTTTGTATCTAGGTATTCATTAGTAACATATTTACATTTTATAAACATGGGGTGACATGGTGGCGCAGTGGGTAGCACAGTTGCCTCACAGCAAGAAGGTCGCTGGTTCCAGTCTCGGCTGGGTCAGTTGGTGTTTCTGTGTGGAGTTTGCATGTTCTCCCCATGTTGGTGTGGGTTTCCTCCGGGTGCTCCGGTTTCCCCCACAGTCCAAACACATGCAACAAACAGATCATGGAAACAAACACATACGACCCGTGATGTGCGCAGACGCAATCTCACCCAGTCATTGGGTCTCCCAGCTTGGCAGGTCTGCTTTACCTTCGGAAAGCATGTGCTGTCATGAATAATTAAGAAGCAGGCTCTTCTCATAGGATAAGAAAAGTCCACTATGAATAATAATAAGAAACTAACACGTCATCACTCTACTAGCAGATATGTCACAGATTTTGATCCGCCTCAAAATTTATTTTAAGCCTGGAAGAAGAAATCAGCTGACAAAAGCTCAACATTATCCAGTTTTCCCCACAATTAAAGCTTTAAACGCTGTCTGAACTGATCCTCAACACACACACACACTCACACACACATTTGTTAACATCTCAAAAAATAAATATGTATTGTTTTATTAATGTGTGTGTGTGTGTGTGTGTGTGTGTGTGCGTGCGCGTGTGCGTGCGCGTGTGCGTGCAGGCAGGCTCTCTTCGTGCACCGTCAGGCTCTGTGTGAGCAGTTGAGGGACGCAGACGATCCTGCACTGGTGCTCCATCTGACCAGCGTCCTGCTCTTCCAGAACGTCACACACTGCATGCTACATGCTCCGGGGCGCTGTGTGCCACACATCATCGGCTTCCTGCAGAGCAAGATTCCCGAGGTAACTAAAGACACTAATAATCATTTCTTTTTCATTCTTCGTTTGAGGGCAGAAAGAAGTCTGAGGGTGCTGTACATCTGTAGATCGACTGGTTTGTTCTGAAACAGGGATTTAAGCTGTTAGAGAAGCTATGCAGTGCTTCACACTGATAGATGGATGGGTAGACGGATAGATGGCCTGTTGGATAGATGTATCACACATCCCCAATAACCCACCACAACTACTTCTGTCATTGTTATATTTTACAGGAAAGCCTAAACGCTTTCATACATGTGATCTGAATGTGCTAAAAGCCATCTCTCTGTGGTCCTTACAAATTTATTATTAATCTACCAGTAAAAAAATATATTAATCAGCGTGTCACGTGTGCTCCGAAACTGTGGGTTGTGACCCATACAAATCATGGATCATCTGTGATCTGTAACACCCCTAATATCTACTGCCATATTTAATCCAAAAAATGATTAATCAGTGGAAAGACATTCTCTCTGTGTGTGTTTCAGGACCAGCACAAGCTGCTGTCTCAGTACCAGAGTCTGGTGGTCAAGCAGCTGGTGGTGCAGGGTCACGGAGCGGAGAAGAAGACTCTCCCACCAGAGGGAGCTGATGGTCCCGCTGACTCAGATGACACTGAAAGCCTTCAGAAAGAGCTGCACAGTCTCAGCAGAGACATTAAAGACACCGTCCTCGCTCAGAGAAAGCCATCCATCACAGAGTAACACACACTTGCAACATGGTCTCGTTCTAAAAGTGTGAATAAACCGACTGAACTCAACAAAAATCCACACAATTCCTTCATGTCGTCCCAACTCAAATCAATTAAGTCAACTTAATTGTTTTCACAAATTTAAGTGGGTGAAACAGCTAAATTATCCCCCCAAAAACCTCAAGAATTGTGCTGATTCAGCTCATTTTGAAGCAGTAGTTTGAACAAGCAGCAAAAGTCATGTTTCCTCTACAACAGTGGTTCTCAAACAGTGGTTTGCGGCCTTCCTTCCCGTGGTACGCAGAAGAATCACTACATAATAAAATAATAAAATGAACACGCTTTTAACTCTTTGACGCGTACGATAACTAAGACTCACATGATCAGACAGCATTGGCTGTTCCCTGTAGTGCACGATTACAGTGTGCTTTTAATGTTTACTTTAGTGCATCGCATCATTAAATGTTAAAAATCAGTCCGCTTGGCGCAGAGCCAGAGGAAGATGCGTGCAGAGCTTACAGAGCCCTCCTGCAGACCGCTGCTGTTGTGCTGCCGTTTCAGTTACTGCAAACTCAGGATTTTCTGGCAAAATAATTATTATAAATGTGTTAAACGTGTGCTGTAGTTGTGTAAAATAATGTGTGTTTTCTATATATAAAGTTTTTGTTCTGTATAGTGCTGTGTGCGGCTTTCGGTTTAGTTTGTTACCTCAGATTTAATTTGGATGAGATTCAAATGGCGCGAGACACAGAACATGGACTCAAGCAACTTTGCCATGCTAGAAGCTCAGAGGTAGAATATAATTAAAGTTATTCTTCATGTGGACAGACGGGAGACCGTAAACCGTACCAGAGTCTGCTTGTAAACAGTGTTCAGTGCACGGTTAACGCAAACTTCACGGTTCACTTATGTGATCTCATTCGCACCAGATCGCAGAAATACCGCACATATGAATTGGTAAATATGCATTTATTCAATTCCTTTCTGACACACAAAGGCCGACTGCAAATGACGAGCAGCAGATCTAATTTCTAATTTAAGTAATTCCAAATCATATAATTAAAATACAAGTTTAGATTTCAAAGATATACAAATATGTCATTTGTACATGCAACTTCAAAATTACAACTTGCAAAACTTTTTTTTTACTTATTAAAATTATATATATATATATATGTGATAAAGGCTATATTTATCAGGTCCAAGCAACATTTCCAGGTTTTGATGAATAAGCTATACATTAATACTTTACAAGTACAGCAGTTTTCTTTTTACTTTTTAAGAACTTTTTATTTTTAGTTAACTTTTAAAAGCACATTCTAATTTAAATGAAGTTTTTTATTGTTTTGTTTCGGTCTGCAAGCACAGTTAATGTTCAAACTATTTATAATGTTAAAGTGGCTGACAATAATATAATTTCTGTGCAGTGCTGCAGCTGCTTGATTAGGCCTGCTACACTACTGCATTTCAATACTGCTCATTATGGTGAGCATATTGGAGAGACAATTTTTGTCTGAGGTGGTACTTGGTGAATAAAATTTGAGAACCACTGCTCTACAAGAAGCGACTGATAAAGGGATGTCATCAAATATTATTGTATTAAATATCAGGAGAGTGAGAGAGGAATTAATATATTTAAAAAGTAAATCTGTCAATGAATATGTGAGTTTGGTTACAAAACAATAGTTAATTCTGCAGTTAGTCTGCTTATTCTCTTTTTCAAAACACTGCAAAAATTAAAACTGTGAACTGTTTCATGTCCTGAAATGGACGCCTTTTACAAATTAACTATCTCCCATGCTTTTTGAACATAGATATGAAAATATCAGTCATATCACCCTGCAGCCCAAGAGCAGTTACTCACTGAAGCTAAGCAGGGCTGAGTCTGGTCAGTATCTGGATGGGAGAACACATGAGAAAACTAGATTGGTGAAACCAACAGGGGGCGCTCAACCTGCCTAATGCCCCAGTATAGTGAAGGGGACTCTATACTGTCAGTGAGCGCCGTCTTTCGGATGAGACGTTAAACTGAGATCTTGACTCCCTGTGCTCATTAATAATCCCATAGCACTTCTGGTAAAGAGTAGGGGTGTCCTGGCCAAACTCCCCCCATCGGCCCTTTACCCATCATGGCCTCCCAATCATCCCCATCCACTGAATTGGCTCTATCGCTGTCTCTCCACTCCCCCTATAGCTGGTGTGTGGTGAAGCACTGGCACCGTTGCCGTCGCATCATCCAAGTGGAGCTGCACACATTTGGGCACATGGCCATGCACATACATTACATGAAATTGTGTTCAACTAAAATAAATGCTCATCTTCAGCGCTTTGGTGAAAGATTGCTGAAGTGAAAAAAGCGCAAAAAGTTTAATAAAACAAGTGTTGTGCATTTAAGTTTATTAAAAAATAATAATAAATAAACTCTCTTTCCTCCGGCTGAGTTCCTGATTTATCATGGGTCACCACAGCGGAATGAACCACCAATTACTCAAGCATATGTTCTTATGCAGTGGGGGCCCTTCCAGCCACAACCCAGAACAGAGAAACACCCAAACACACTCATTCACACACTCCATAAATGTAGTTGATCAATCCCCCTATAGCGCATGTATTTGGACTGTGGGGGAAAACCGGAGCACCCGGAGGAAACCCACACCAATATAATGTATATAAAGTAACTATAAATAAATTATTAACAAGAACAGACAATTTTGACTCATAAATGCTTTTAGTGTAAAAGGCTTTAGTTTGAATCAAAAAAGAATAGGAGTGGCTTTACTTCATCAGATATATATATATATATATATATATGCGGCACGGTGGCGCAGTGTTAAGCACTGTGGCCTCACAGCAAGAAAGTTGGTGGTTCAAGCCTCAGCTGGGTCAGCTGCCATTTCTGTGTGGAGTTTGCATGTTCTCCCCGTGTTGGCATGGGTTTCCTCCGGGTGCATGCTCCGGTTTCCCCCACAGTCCAAACACATGCGCTATAAGGGAATTGATCAACTAAACTGGCCGTAGTGTATGAGTGTGAATGAGTATGTATGGATGCTTCTCAGTGATGGGTTGCAGCTGGAAGGGAATTAGCGGTGTAAAACATATGTTGGATAAGTTGGCGGTTCATTCTCCTGTGGCAACACCTGATTAGTAAAGGGACTAAGCTGAAAAGAAAATGAATGATATATATATATATATATATATATATATATATATATATATATATATATTAGTGCTGTCAAATTTTATTAAGTTTTTGCAATTAATCATGATTAATTGTCTTGTAATTTTGGCTGTTGAAGTGTAAAATGTAAATTGAAGTAAACTTGAGACAAAGAAACTATTTAAATTCATAATGTGATTGTTTATCTGAAGTTTTGCTGAACTTGTAACACAGATTTCTTCATGTAAACAACATACCCACAATAAACCATCAAGATCCTCAAACTGTTGGCTTGACCGCCGTGTTTATTACAGAAATTAAAGCACAGGCATGTAAATGCCATTTAAACTTCAAAACCATCAATGCCAATAAAACACGAAAAGAATTTCCATGTTGGATTCTTAGTGGACTGCAAAAAAACTAAAATACAGGCATGGAAATTGGATGTTATAATAAGTAATGATGAATATAAACAATTGTGCTTGTATAGCGGAGAGTTAATTAATTATAAAGTAGAAACAATAGTTAGTCCTCCTTTACATTCAGCCAGTTGCTGAGACAGTCCACTCTGTTGAAGTTATCAGGGGACAGTGTGGTTTGAATAATGTGGCCTGAGAGTGAGAACAGTCTCTCTCAAGTACAGTTGGGTACCGAAACCCGATGCATTGCCTTGAAACGGATATGCACCGCATATGAGTTTAGTATGTTTCCTCTTAATAAGAAAATCCTTCATTTCAAAACTGCATGATGTGTTTGACTAATATTAAATTAGTTTAATGATTACAGTAAAACATGACAGTGTAACACATACAAAAAAACAAGTAATCAGTATGGGGGCAAACACTTTTTCACACCACTGTGTGTGTGTGTGTGTGTATATATATCTTTGTTATTGTTTTTCGCTGTCATGCTGGGATCGGTTTGAACACTCTGTCCGTTCATCTTCTGTGCTGCTCACCCTGACAAAAACAAATGCTGACGATGTCTACACAGGAGGACTCATGATTTCGGACTCTATAAATACAACAACAAACAGCGAGCCACATAATTATGATTTCACACTCGCCCACATTCCTGTAACCTGATTAAAATGTGCTCTCGACTAAATGGATATTTTCTCACAGAAGGGATTAACACGCCACTAATGTAATGGTGGTCAATTATAAAAATACGCTGAATATTCTGAAAGCACATCCAGTACTGCTGGTTTATGTTTTCGAGACATTAGCAGTTTTCATGCATTTAATGTGTCCTCCACAATGACTCCTCTGGTCTCTTCATCTCATCGCTGCTTATCTGTGTTGTTTTTGTCGCATTGTTTGTCTTAAATGTAGAAGTGTGATTCTACATTTATATTAATTGTCCTTCGGCTTAGTCCCTTATTTATCAGTGGTCGCCACAGCGGAATGAACCGCCAACTATTCCAGCATATGTTTTACACAGTGGATGCCCTTCCAGCTTCAACCAGGTACTGGGAAACACACAAACACAAACACACACACACAACGGCCAGTTTAGTTCATCAATTCCCCTATAGCGCATGTGTACATCTGTCCAACTGCTCGCTAACACAAATTTCTAATCAGCCACTCACATGACATTCGGATGCTCGGCTCAGAATTTGGCCTCAACATCATGAAAGCATGGATCCATCCTGCCTTGTATCAGCGGTTCAGGCTGGTGGTGGTGGTGTAATGGTGTGGGGGATATTTTCTTGGCACACTTTGGGTCCATTAGTACCAATTGAGCATGGTGTCAACGCCACAGCCTACCGGAGTATTGTTGCTGACCATGTCCATCCCTTTATGACCACAGTGTCTCCATCTTCTGATGGCTACTTCCAGCAGGATAACGCGCCATGTCATAAAGCGCCAATCATCTCAGACTGGTTTCTAGAACATGACGATGAGTTCACTGTACTCAAATGGCCTCCACAGTCACCAGAGCTCAATCCAATAGAGCACCTTTGGGATGTGGTGGAACGGGAGATTGGCATCATGGATGTGCAGCCGACAAATCTGCAGCAACTGCGTGATGCTATCATGGACCAAAATGGAATATTTCCAGTAGCTTGTTGAATCTCTGACATGAAGGATTAAGGCAGCTCTGTAGGCAAAAGGGGGTCCAACCCGGTACTAGTAAGGTGTATATATTGACACAAATTTCTAAAATATTTCCTTGTTTTTTTTAAGCTTGTGCAGATGTCGGACTAATAAAATCTTTAGTCTAAGAAAATTATATATTATTGAATTGACCTTATATTGTCTAATTTGTACTTTTTTCTTAAGCACATGCAATTGTCTTGATAAATGATAAATGTTCTTTAGTTGAACAAGAAATATATTCTGCAAATAAATTCATTATTAAAACTGTTGTGTATTAAAGTGTGTTGAAACAAATCTCTCCGTTAAACAGCACTTAGGAAATATTTGAGGCTAATAATTTTCCCTTTAAGTGTATATCCATCAACTTTTAATTTAAAGAGCTCCTATTTTACCCTTATACAAGATAAGATAAGCCCTTGACGTCTCCAGAATGTGTCTGTAAAGTTTCAGCTCTAAATACCCATCAGATTATTTATTATAGCCTCCAGAATCTGCCCGTTTTGGTGTCTTGAGTATACTGTAGCTGTTTTTGTAGCCTGTGGCTTTAAATGCAAATGAGCTGCTTCTCCCCGCCCACCGTTCCCACATGTGTCTGCTTCTTAACATGCATTATGTCAGATAAACAGCAGTCAGTGATAGAAAGCGGTCAGACTGACTCCCCATTCACACGGGGCGTCAGCTTTAACGCTTCCCATTCATTTTGAATGGGTGACGTCAGGCGTTGCCGAACTGCATTGTGGATCCATCGGCGCTGCTTAAGTGGCGTTGCTTGCTACAGAAGTTGGGACTTGCTCAACTTTTCAAGCGGCGACGGAAGCGTCAGCCAACAAGATCGCTGTATGCAAATGCACCAGCTTAGACAGTGGCCTATTGCTGACTAATTTCATTGGCTGACGCTACTATGACGATCGCGTCAGCCTCAGCTTCAGACACGCCCTCTGTCAAGCGTTGACGCTGAAGCCCGGCGTGAATGGGGCGTCAGATGAAGCTGAAATGCAGCTAATTCAACAACACCGAGTAAGTTTATTTGATGTATTTGTGTGTTTACTGACACCATGTGGCCATGGTGATTATAGCAGCTAAGAATTACAGTGATTTTACTGTCTTCATTACAAACATGCTGTTTTAAAAACATTTTAAACTCATAAAAATCACAGAGTTGAAACAGATGTTTTAATTATTTGCTAAATAAATGTTCTTAAGACATGTCTATGTTATTACAGAAACATGGCACCTGTCAATCAAATTGGTGGGCGGTGAAACAGCACTCCTACATCACGTTGTGGTGGGCCTCAAAATCACTGGGATTTGGATCCTATTTTAAAGTCAGTCTTGATGTTTTTCCATCACCCCAATATGACTGTGGATAAGGATATGACTATACCTGCACACAGTTCTGTCCAAACAGCTTACAAAAGGTGATTTTCCTCTCTGTAATTAATCATGAAAAGCTGTTTGAATAGGTGGTGATAAACCAAGGTCATTGCTAGTAGCTTCTGATTCTTTATTTAACAGTCAAATAAGATTTAAGATGTGTATAAAGTGACATGTGGGTCAAAGATCTGTCAAAACAAGCATTGTCTATTTTCAGGGTGGAGAGTCAGTTTGATAAGAGTGTTTTCCTACACTGACAACACAAAAATGTGCTTTATTTATTGTAATGCCCCGTGTCTTTCCATTTTCTCTGAGTGTTCAGGTTTCTTTTGCTTCTCATCGCCATGGAAACAGCTGGAGACGATGACTACATTCATTTTTGACTCGAATCATACAAACACAAGTGTGAAAGCAGCGACTTACACCTCAAGAAGAAGCATCTGAAGAGCTTTTTAAAGTGAACATACACAAGACACACTTAGAAAAAACCCTGAAAAGACATGTGCAGACGGTGAATCAGAGCTGAAGCACATTCATCAACTAGCAGACACGATCAACTGGCTGCATTTTAAGAGTCAGCATAAACACCCACAAATTATAGTTTGGCCAAAATATGATCATAAAATATATTATAATAATACATGATCAAAATATGTCATTTATTTATTTCAGATACAGAGATATATTAAATAATGCTCTCTTTTTAGCGGTTGTTGCTATATGGGATACAGCTGCTTCCGGAAGTTAACGAGAAACCCAATCCTCACGGTAATGTAAAAACAGTATTATGTATTATTCATGTTTTTATTTATTAAATTACCCATTAAATTGTATTTTATTAACGTCTACCCTCTAACCAGCCCTCCCAGAAATGTACAAATATTATATCGTTGTACAGTGTCACATGAGGTGAGTATCTGCAGCTGTATCCCTTCTAGTGTTTACCCTCTCTTCCAGCTTTGTTAATGGCGCCTATTTTACTCCTGAATTTGCACATGGCACTTTACAGTTCTGAATGCTGTATTTGTTAACTGGAGACGTGTTTTCTGATAGATGTGCACTTTCTGTTCACACGCATATAAAAAAGCAAACTATCCCTGCTGAAAAAATCCAGCTTAAACCAGCCTAGGATGGTTGGCTGGTTTTAGCTCGTAGACCAGCCTGATTTTAGAGGGGTTTTAGCCATGTCCAGGCTGGTTTCCAGCCATTTCCATCCTGGTCTGGTCAGGCTGGAAGATGACCAGCTAAAACCAACGTTATCAGCTGTCCAGCTTAAACCAGGCTGGTCAAGTTGGTTTTAGCTCAGGGGTGGGCAAACTCGGTCCTGGAGGGCTGGTGTCCTGCACAGTTTAGCTCCAACTCAATTAAACACACCTGCTTATAGATATCTAGTGATGTTAAATACACTGATTAGCATGTTCAGGTGTGTTTGATTAGTGTTAGAGCAAAACTGTGCAGGACATCGGCCCTCCAGGACCGAGTTTGCCCATCCCTGTTTTAACTGGTCATTTTCCAGCATGGAAACCAGCCTGGAAATGGCCAAAACCTCTCTAAAACCAGGCTGGTCAACCAGCTAAAACCAGCCAACCAGCTTAGGCTGGTTTAAGCTGGATTTTTCAGCAGGGATCCCAGCTAGCGTGCACCTTGATTAAACAAAAAAGCATCAAAAATGCTAATAGTTTTGATGTCAAATGACCACCTTAAAACAACACCCAATATGACATTATTATGACATTATATTATGAGTAATTATTCAAATAAACATGTTTTTCTTTTAAGGTAACCAAGTTAACAGGGAAAATCCCGTAACTTTGACTAATGTTCTCTAAAGGCTCTCTCAAAACTTATCAAAAAAGTTCCTGCATAATGTGTGTAGAGCGTGTCCTTGTGGAACATTAGCCAATTTTTAAAAACAAATTAAGTAACGTTAGCAAAAACAGTGATCATTGCAATGTTGGGAGAACGTTTTAAAAACATTAGGATTACAAACATTACCATTGAGCTGTTAATGGAACATTCTCAAAACATTAATCCTGTGTTGTTGGAGGAACGTTTGAAAAACATAAGCATTAGAAATGCTACTATTGAGTTGTTAATGGAACGTTCTACAATGTTATCCATACGTTGTTGAGGGATCGTTCGAAAAACATAAGCATTAGAAACGTTACCATTGAGTTGTTAATGGAACATTCTAAAAACATTAGGATAAAAAAATGTTACACTCGTTGTTGGGGGAATGTTTTAAAATCGTTAGCATTAGAATAGTTACCGTTAAGTTGTTAACGAAACATTCTAAACATGCTATACCTGTGTTGTTGGAAGAACGTTTGAAAAACATTAGGATTAGAACCTTGAGGTAATGAAATGTTCTAAAAATGTTAGGATAATAACGTTATCCTTGTTTTAAAAACATTTGGATTACAAACGTTACCATTGAGTTGTTAATAGAACATTCCAAAAACGTTATCCCTGTGTTGTTGGGGGAACGTTTGAAAAACATAAGCATTAGAAACGTTACTATTGAGTTGTTAATGGAACGTTCTACAATGTTATCCATACGTTGTTGAGGGAACGTTCGAAAAACAAGCATTACAAACGTTACCATTGAGTTGTTAATGTAACATTCTAAAAACATTAGGATAAAAAAAATATACTTGCGTTGTTGGGGGAATGTTTTAAAATCGTTAGCATTAGAATAGTTACCGTTAAGTTGTTAATGGAACATTCTAAACACGCTAACCCTGTGTTGTTGGAAGAACGTTTGAAAAACATTAGGATTATAAATGTTACGATTGAGTTGTTAACGGAACTTTCTAAAACATTAGGATTAGAAACGTTAACCTTGAGTTGTTATTAAAAATATTCTAAAAATGTTAGGATTATGGGGCATCACAATGGCGCAGTGGGTAATATGATCACCTCACAGCAAGGTCGCTGGTTCGAGTCCCGGCTGGGTCAGTTGGCGTTTCTGTGTGGAGTTTGCATGTTCTCCCCGTGTTTGCATGGGTTTCCACCGGTTTCCCCCACAATCCAAAAGACATGCTATGTGAATTAGGTAAGCTAAATCGTCTGTAGCGTATGTGTGTGAATGAGTGTGTATGGATGTTTCCCAGTGATGGGTTGCAGCTGGAAGGGCATCCACTGCGTGAAACGTGCTGGATAAGTTGGTGGTTCATTCCACTGTGGCGACCCCAGATTAATAAAGGGACTAAGCTGAAAAGTAAATGAATGAATAAGACTTGATGATTAATGTCAGATGTCAGTTTGACGTCTTTTTAACATCGAGGTGGTTTACATTTTTGTGTCGTTATTTTGGTGGTCAAAAGGACATCAATGTGAGGATGATCGAACTGATTTGCATTTTTGACGTTAATTTGACGTCTGCTGGGAGTCTGAATGCAGTTTGTGGATTTGATAAGATGCTGACAGTAACAACACAAAAAAAATATGATTAAAATGTGAAGAAATTAACAAACGAGTGTAGTTTTTATTAATAATTCAGTTTTACTTACAACAATGGCCACGACCATTCTATGGACAGATGCTGTAATTTATCATGAAGCAAAGTCTTGAAGCTGGTATCCACAGGGGGAATTATTCAAAGTGACAGGACAAATCAACATTTGTTCACTCTCTTGAACCAAATGCATCTTCCAGCAATACAAATTTGAGCTCAATTATTAAAATCGTCTCTGTTCTTCCATTTCCTTAATCCACTAAATATATATTTTATTTAATACTGGTAAGACACATGGTAAAAATGTGGATGTACTGCAAAAATAACCCAGCATGAATCAAAATGACATCAAAAACGTTTACTGATTTGATGTCAAAACTTTACTCATTCACACATTGATTCAGTTCATCTTTATTTCTCTAGCGCTTTTACAATGTAGAATGTGTTGCAGCAGCTGAACATAGAAGTTCTAGAAAACTGAAGCCGAGTCAGTCCAGTGTTCAGAGTTAGTTCAGTTCAGTGTGGTTTAACCTTCACTGCTGAGAGATTAAACACTGAAGAGCAAATCCATCCATGCACAGCTCCACAAGACCCAAACCAAGCAGGAGAGTGGCGACAGTGGAGGAACAAACTTCACCAATTGACTAAAGTGAAGGAGAGAAACCTGGAGAGAAACCAGGCTCAGTTAGGCACAACCATTTCTCTTCTGGAAAAACTTGTAATGCAGAGCTGCAGTCTAGGCGATGGAGGCTGGAGAACGCTGGACGTACATCATGGATAAGCTGCAGATGTGAGGTCTTTCAGGAATCTGTCTCATGCTCTCCACGCCTTCATAACACCACAGCATCAGCTCAGGATACGGCCTGGTCCAGGATTATGGAGACCTCTAGAAGTCCTCTATGGTTGGCATCATCTCTTCCTATGTGTTGTCCTTGATGGTTGGCATCATCTCTTCACAGGTCTTGGTTCACGTCAATGGCACTGCACAATCTCTGGAGTATCCCCAGCTGGAAATATGATGCCCTTTTGACCACCAAAATATCAACACAAAAGGTATTATAATATAAGGAAATATAATCAATCTGAACGTGTCGATTGACAAATCCATGCTGTATTTTGTATCCCTACAATGCATGTAAACATCAAACTGACATTAACATTGGTGTCAAAAGTTCACTACAGGACAGTCCTGTGGTAGATCTTTGATGCTAATGTTAGATGCCGATTTGACATCAATCTAGTAAACAAGTCGATTATCAGTTTCTTAAAGTGATTTTGATGTTGTTTTTACCTCAAGGGAAACAAGATCTCCATAAACCCATGCTTTTTAATCATGTAACTGTATAATAATTAAAAAATGATTCTTTGCCAAACAACGTGAGCGGCTTCTCCAAAAAACAAAAACTCCCACCAGAGCGTGTAGCAACTTCCAGTAATACAAGCTGGTTGCCAAGTAATGCATACTGTTGCTAAGTAATAGCGTTCCACACATTGCTTCTGATGAGCTTCTAAAGCCCACAGCATCCTCATTAGCGGCAGCTGGAGAAATGTTGAAGCCCACCAGGGACGCCAGCCGAGGATTATTACCTTTAAGATTCACAATGCTTTAGGGTTTACCTGCAGCCTCAGGAACAAATCATCATGTCACTGAAGCCGGCACGCCACAAACATACAACTACAAGAGGCGTGAGGACAGAAGGGAAATGAAGTCGTTTTACAGCATAGTTCTCAATCTGGATTCCTGGAGGGCCGCAGCTCTGCTCTAACCCTAATCAAACACAGCAGATCAACTAGTCAAGGTGTTCAAGACTACTAGAAGCTGTTAAGCGGTGTGAGTTGGAGCTAAACTGCGCAGAGATGCAGCCCTCCAGGAATTGAGTTTGAGACCATGGTTTTACATAGTCTAAGACAAGGGTGCCCAAACTCAGTCCTGGAGGGCCGGTGTCCTGCAGATTTTAGCTCTAACTTGCCTCAACACACCTGCACAGATGTTTCCAGAAAGCCTAATAAGAGCTTGATTAGCTAGACCAGGTGTGTCTGATTGGGATTGGTGCTAAAATCTGCAGGACATCAGACCTCCACCACTCAATAAACTCTTAATTTACTTAATTAAGAGTCATTAGGGTAATTGTTGGGTTTAGGCATGGGTCTCAAACTCAATTCCTGGAGGTCCGCAGCTCTGTACAGTTTTGCTCCAACCCTAATCAAACACAGCTGATCAACTAATCGAGGGGATCAAAAGAGTCTTGAACACCTTGATAAGCTGCATCAGCAGTGTTTGATTAAAAACCGGTGCAGAGCTGCGGCCCTCCAGGAATTGACTTTGAGACCCATGGGTTTAGGTATTGGGTAGAATTAGGAATGTAGATTTGGATCATGCAGAATGTGCACAAATAAAGAGCCAATATCCTTATAATAGGCAGGTAACAAGTTAATAGTTTATGGTACTTAAAGTGTTACCCAATTTGTTTATGATACACAGAACATCCTTGCACTGTATGCAGCTTTTGATTGGGTTTTCCACCTTTTGATCAATAAACTTGAGACATTTCTATATATTTGTATAAACAGTATATCCAGATTAACATTTTCCCGTCACACACAAGCAAAGAATGAGAAAATAAAAGAATTTCATTGAATTACAATTTTATTTATTCCCGATTTTTTCACTTCAGGCATTGAAATCACAATTAACTTTTAAAAAATCCTGTATTTTCACAAAAGTCATCAGAAAGTCATGCTTTATCCTGTGTCAAATGCCTTTTCCCCACACTGAAAATAATCCAAAATATAACAGCTGAACCATCGATATATGAAATTAAATAAAATGTTGTTTAAACAAAGAGAAGAAGAAGAGATCACAAAGCCAGGTTAAAAAAACAACAGATACAGCACATAAAAATCATTACATTCATGGCATATAAAACAGAAAATTGCACATTTTCACCAAGTATAGCAGCACCTGACCGATATTTACGGAACAAACGTCTATCAAGTTCTAAATCCTAAAAAATAAACATTGTGCAATCAAAGTAGTTTAACGTACAAGCTCTGTAAACCTTCCAGCTGTACAATCCTGTAGAAACCAAAGCAAATCCTTCAGGACCCATCTCAAGGGGTGATCCCATTTAATAAAATTTAAATCCTGAAGTTTTATGAAAAGACCGAACATATCACAGCTTGATAAGAATTACAAAAAACAGGCCTCCTCCGCTAAACCACCGAGCGATGCTCCCCGCACACATAAACAGCGCTGGGGCGGATCCGTCTCTTGGTGTGACCAGGCAGCTGCGGCAGGAACTTGAAGTACTTGGGCATCAGGTCAAGGCAGGCGTCGCGAAACTTCTTGATGCGCCAGTAGTAGATCAGAGGATTCAGGGCTGATTTGAGGTAGCAGATCCATAGGAGCCACGTGCTGATCTGGAAGAAGTTCTGCCTGTAGTAGAAGGCCCGGCTGAAGGTGGACAGCAGGCTGTAGGTGGCAAACGGCGCCCAGCATGCGATGAAGACGGAGAACAAGATGAGGATGGTGGTGAAGGCACGTGTTTTGAAGCTCATGTCGATGTTCATCTGAAAAGGCCTCTGGAGGCTCATCAGACCCAGCTTGCTGGCCTGGCTGAGGCACACCGAGTCCGGGTGCGAGTGGATGCGCAGCGCATTGTGGCGGAGCGTGCTCAAGATTCCCATAAACGTGTAGAGCATCACCAGGAACGGGACGAAAAAAAACAACAGCATGATCAGCATCACGTAGGCATGGTCTCCACGCTCTGCAGTGTATCCGAAAACACACTGCGGAGCCCTGGGGGGAATGTAAAGCGCAGGATAGCCGAAGGAAAGAGGAAAGGAGAAGCAGAACGACAAAGACCACGAGACCGCGATTAACAATTTGGCGCTGCGTGGACTGAGCTTGTCCTGCTTCTGCACGATAATTAGGAAACGGTCCACGCTGATGATCATCAGAATAGCTACTCCCTCCATCACAAACATCCAGAAGAACATGGCTGACACGCGGCAAAACACATCGCCGAAGATCCAGCGTGTGGTCACCATGGTGACCAGAGCGAAGGGCATGTTGAGGACCGCTAACATCATGTCGGCGAAGGCGAGGCTGGCCAGCAGGATGTTGATGGCCGAGCGCATCGCAGCCCTCTGGTAGACCATCACGCACACCACCATGTTCCCTAGGAAGGCCAGCAGCAGCACGCAGATGATCACCAGACCCAAGAAAACCTGCAAGGGCAGGTTCAGACCCTCCACGGGCTCCTGCCAAACCGATGACGGAGTGATGTATTCGGACAGAGTCCGGAAGTCCGGCGAGCTGTTGAGTTTGATGGAGGAGTTCTCCATGGCTCTTGCGCCCGCGGGCTGGGACGCTGGCCGAGGTGAGGGGTTCGGCTGCCCTGAAGCCACAGAAGGACTAGTGGACGAATAAAGCATCCTTCTTTTTGTAGTTACATGGTAAAGAGTGCACGCTCAGCCGATCGGACAGGTGGCTAGCGCACATCTCAGCATGGGACCCTGCGGGAACAGAAGAAAGGAATTAGAAAATCAGCCGCAATAGTATTCACAAATGATCTGCTCAAGTAACCTGATGAGAATCATTCTTCACTAGTCAAAAATAAAGAGGTTTCAAATCGCCAACTTAAACTGATGTTGGGCTCATTTTCCTGGTTAATGCTGTCAAGCAAAATCTTTCAAGCAAAGTCGTATCTTGGTTTCAAAATTGGGGTGGGGTGGGGGGGTTAGAAGTGTGAGAGTGCTTAATTTAGTTATTTATTTTTAATTACCATCTTTACAAGTACATATTGGAGTGGAGGAGGGAGGTTATAATCGCAAGTGCTGAATATTGATGGGGGTGGGTTTCAAGGGAAGTCTATTCACCCAGAGGCCAAATTTGCAACGCCTCCAGGTAATTCATCCAAGACCACAGTCATATCAAAGAGGAAATGGGGACAAAATCTAAAGAACCGAAATCTGAAGTGACCTGCCTCATTGTTGTTGTTGCTTAAGCCTTAATTTATGGAGACCGAGAGATCTCAAAACACTGCAACTTTAAAAACACATGCGAATCGAATGTTTGATCCTCACAAGGCAAACACAAACAGAAAACACATGTCCTAGTTACATTTAAAACATTTCATAAACTACAGAGCTTGAAATAAACCAGTGAATCTGTACAGAGCCCTCAGCCACAGAGCCGCATGGCTACCTGCATAAAGAATGATGACGTTCTTTGATGTGGCGGCCGTACGGAGTGTTGCACTTTCCCCTTTTAGAGTATTTGTTGGAGTGTTTGGCTATACATACTCGTTATAAAGGATCTAAAGCCTAGTTCAGTGTCAAATGTACACAGTAGGTAGAGCATAAACCACACATTAGGGGTGAGCGATATGATGATTTATCTCTATCTATCTATCTATCTATCTATCTATCTATCTATCTATCTATCT
>CAIGQZ010027068.1:351005-396096 GCA_903798205.1 Danio tinwini | reverse complement strand
ACACACACACACACACACACACACACATTGAAGTCACATACACACAGTTGAAGTCAGAATTTTTAGCCCTCATTTGAATAGTTTTTCTTTTTTAAATATTTCTCAAATGATGTTGAACAGAGCAAGGAAATGTTCACAGTATGTCTGATAATATTTGTTCTTCTGGAAAAAGTCGTTTTGTTTTATTTCAGCTAGAATAAAAGCAGTTTTTAATTTTTTAAACACCATTTTATTTCCCAGAGATGGGTTGCAGCTGGAAGGGCATCCGCTTCGTAAAAAACATATGCTGGATAAGTTGGTGGTTCATTCCACTGTGACGACCCCAGATTAAGAAAGAGACTAAGCGAAAAGAAAATGAATGAATGAATGAATGAATGAATGAATAACCATTTTAAGCCTGGAGCAAGAGAGACCTCCAGCCAGACAGCATGCGTGGAGCTGGAATCTTTAATTGAGGGTTCGATTGTATTTTTAGAACAACTAGAACATAAACTACAGGAAGTGCTCACTCCACACGGCTCGCAGAAGGGAAACCCTTCTTTATATGCTGTTACACAAGGCCTGTTTCTGAATATATGCACTTCACTTACACTACTGATCCTTTTTAACTCATCTAATGTCCTTTAGCATGCGTCCACCCCAAAGAAGTCCTATTATGCCAATTTTACAAGATCTAAAATAAGTCTCTGCTGTCTCTAGAGAGTGTGTGTGTGTGTGTGTATGTGTTTACAATAATGTTTAAATGTTAGATTTTTAATGGTTAACAGTGTAAATGACTAGTATGTAATGGTAAACAGCAGTACTTGGTTATCCCAAAGTTACGATTAATAAGCTTCAAACTGGGATCATTTTAACATTTACCACTACGTGCTTTTTCAGATTGGAGCTGGAATTCATGTACATGTTCAATGTCAGTTCGATGTACAGCACACATCCCATTATCAAACTATTCTTGTTGACATCTTGGAGTGAAAACAGACTGAACTTGAGGCAGCGGGTGGCCTGGCATGTCATTTTACCAATCCCCCTCCTCACACGCACCCCCACTCTTTACTTTCACCCGCAACACCTCTCCCACGTCATGCGGGATCCGATAGAGGAAATAGATGATGCTGGAACAGCTGAGAACAATCATAACCACATGATCCTCTCGACATTTCTTTATACATAAACTTCACAAATCAACAAACTACACTCAAAAAAAAAAGGGGTTATTTTTTTCTACCCAAATGTTGGGTTGAGGCATTTGGGTAATTTTTGGGGGTTATTTTTACAATCTTGAGTGGTTTTTTGGTAGTGCTGTGTGACCCAAACTTGAGTTATTTTCTGGGTAATAGTTGCTAAAAGTTTAATCAATGCAACCCTAGCACCACACAGACACATCAACCCAGCTCCTTGGGTCAAATCATTTCACAGCAGGGGCTGACTGGAATGCCACATATTATATATGACCTGCTTGTTTTTTATGTGGTTAATGAAATAATTAATGACCTATTATTTAAGTGAAAATAACCAATTATTGGGTAGAAAAGACAACCCATTTATGGGGTTAAAAGTAATAACCCAATTACTTGGGTTAATTTAACCCCAGATGTGTTCTGTCCCATATTTACCCAGCAGTACAGTTAAAAACAACCCAATTTGGGTAGTTTTTAAACCCTGAGGGTTTTTTAGAGTGGATGTTTGTAACGACGGAACTTGCAACCTTAGTAGGCTAATGATGGTTTTTGGAAATGCACCCTAGGTCAGGCTCGCTCTAGTGAACTCCCTTCATGCATGATTTTTCTTCTCTCTCTCTCTCTCTATCTCTCTCTCTCTCTCTCATCATGTGGAGTACTCGTGAAGATGCAGTCCTGAGGGTGTCATGCATTCAGCTTTTAGCATTCACTCACACACAGATGCACTATATGTCAGTAAGAGGGCAGCGTCTCACATTCAAGTGAATGTAATTTACTGACTGGTGGGATATTCACTGCTGAGGACACAAAGCTGCACTGTTGCCTGCAAACAACACACACGCACACATGTGTATGAATGATCTAAAACCCAGCTCCACCGCATTAATTATTCACAGAGATCTTCCGGAGACCAGTTGGTCTTTTGTTTGGGTCTGTACAATGTAAACACTTGACATGGTTGAGCCCAACAGGAATAGAGCATTTCAGGTCATTGTAGAGGCAGCACGGTGGCTTAGTAATTAGCACTGTGGTCTCACAGCAAGAAGGTTGCTGGTTTGAGTCCCGGCTAGGTCAGTTTGGAGTTTCTGTCTGGAGTTTGCATGTTCTCCTCGTGTTTACGTGGGTTTCCTCCGGGTGCTCCGGTTTCCCCCACAGTTCAAACACATGCGCTATAGTGGAATTGATCAACAAAACTGGCCGTAGTGTATGAGTGTGAATGACTGTGTATGGGTGTTTCCAAGTACTTGGTTGTGGCTGGAAGGGCATACACTGCATGAAACATATGCTGGAAAAATTGGCAGTTCATTCTGCTGTGGTACAAATAATATTAGGTATTATATGATATATTGTCATGCGAATGAAGCGAATGTAAACTCAAAATGTCCACGCGTTTATTTAAAAGACAAATAGCGTGATTTATTGGCATCTGGTGTGAACACAGCATTACTCAGTTGTGTGCATAAGTCTTGTATGCACATCTTGGCATTTTCATTAAGCATTTTTATGTGATATTCCATAATGCGCATACAAATAGGTGGATGGAAACATAGCTAATAAAGACATATTTGAGCTTTCCACCATGACAGTGGTTGTCCTCATAAAACTGTATGCATCTGAAATGGGCTCTGTTGATACTGCCATTAATATAGTTGAAGTGTGAATCTACAAACATTCAATTAATATCTACAATAAGCCAATGTTTTGCACTCATTTGTCCTACAGCAGTTGTGTAAAGTAAAGAGAGAGACAGAGCGTGACCGTGTTTGTGTGATTCAGCTTTGGCCCAGGGGACTGTGAGGAAGTCAACAGTTCCAGCTAATTGAATTCCTTCAGAAACGTCTGCTCCCTAGACAGCAATCATGATGAGCCGCAAACCCCAGCGCAGACTCTCTTACAATGGCGCACCATATCGCTGAGGACAGAGTGGCAAAAGTCTGTCTCCATTTGAATATTTTCAATTTAGTAGGCTAAGCTTCTCATCAAGACAAGTGGTATATCTGTCAGACCAGAGCTCTCTAATTTATTCCAGACACAAGAAACCCCCCTAAACGGTCCTTCAATTGTGTGCAACTAAATCATGCAGCACAGAAAGCCATGGTGGTGTTTCAGGTTTTGAAATTGGCTTCTCAAAGAACAAATAAACAAAACATCAACGCAAACCAGAAGCTTAGGAGACTGAATATTAAGTAGGGGGTGAGGCTTTCTTTTTGCGCATTATTCCCTAGTAGCAAAGTAACGGTAAGAGGGGCGTGGTGAAAAATATTGTGGCTGAACTTACGTCAACCGAGAGGGACTGACATGCCAAATGCAGAAGCAAATGGTCTGACTTTGATTGAAGATTAGCAAAACAAAATAGTTCAGTCTTTAACTTGCTTTGATTAATTGTTCACTAGGGCTGCATGATACTGGAAACACATGTGCTGTACAATATTGTTGTTAAGTAATGGGGAAGAAAGGGGATTTAAGTGACTTAGAATGTGGCATGGTTGTTGGTGCCAGACGGGCTGCTCTGAGTATTTCAGAAACTGCTGATCTACTGGGATTTTCACGCACAACCATCTCGAGGGTTTACAGAGAATGGTCCGACAAAGAGGAAATATCCAGTGAGCGGCAGTTCTGTGGGTGCAAATGCCTTGTTGATGCCAGAGGTCAGAGGAGAATGGCCAGACTGGTTCCAGCTGAAAGGCAACAGTAACTCAACGAAAAGCCCATTATTGCTATTAAGATGACATGCAAATAATAAGTTATATCTCAATATACATGTGGGGCAGGGTGATTGATCGTGATGCTGGCTTAGCATCGTCAAGTTTATCGGCCATCGGCATTGAGGATGGCATCGACTATCGGCCCTACCCTACTCAATACATGCGATCCATAGAACACACAATGCTACGAGAGACAGACTGGTGTCAATTTCACAGGAAATTACCAGAAACAGGAACAGCCTTAATGCTATTTAAAACTCCTCTTCCTCAGAAAATGAAGTCATGCCTTATTACACAATTTACTTTCAGAAACACCACAACAGATTAAATACACCCTACACAGTTTAGAGTTCTAATTTGGCCACAACTTTCTCTGCGCTTCAGCAAATGTGATGATTTTTGGAAGCAAACCATATTTTGTCATATATTTTTGGGAAAATTTTTGAATATTTTCAAACATTCAACAATACACTCAAGCTCTACCTCTTCCCAACAGGGAAAACCACCAACAATCAAGAATACATAATAATATGGCGTCAGGGCTTTGCGATAAAAAAAAAGTCACCAACAGCCACCAACATAACCAAGGGGGAGTCCATTTGAACAATGCACAAGGGTTAAATAAGGTCAATGGGACAGTAGGCTTAATATATACGCTGAGCAAGTTTTGCATCTGCATACTCGTGTAAAGTACGTTTCTGCTAACAAAGTGGCCAATTGTAGAGTGTCTCTATGGACTGGTTGATGTTGTCTCTGAAGGAACAGGCATAAGCTCCCTACGCAGGGGAAAAACAGCGCAGTGTGGGCTGTGATGATATGTGGTGACCTCAGCAAAGCCTGGGGGAGGGGGGGGGGGGGGGGGGGGGCGGAACGCGGGGCACTCGGGAGGGTGGGGGGGAGACGGGGGGGGGGGGGGGGGGGGGGGGGGGGATCAGCTGAGCCGAAACACAGTCCACTCTAGACTTTACACAGATACAGGAAGAAAAAACAGCTGGGTCAAAACGAATACCCATTACATTCACTTCACCTCCTAAAAATTAGCATTTGTGCACAAAAAGTTTAATCCAAACAAATCCTGGGGGATTAAGTGAGGGGTTACAGCGTAATCGTGCACAGCGTGAATACACGTCGCATTACTGAGAACGCCATTTCACAATGAAACGGCTTCTGTCTTGACAGTTCTTCACCCACTCAGAAAGTAATGTACTTACCCGAAATCTGACTGAGGATGTCAAAAGTTTTTTTATTAACTGGTAAGATCTTTGCAATCTAAATTTCAGTCTGTTTGTTTACACACACACACACACACACACACACGCACACGCACACACACGCACACGCACACACAACACTAAAAGTGAACTGGAACTAGTACTAATATGGTGTATACAATGTTCTGCTATACTACTGTAAATCTGAATGTCCAGCAGTGATTTCATTAATCTGTATTATACTGGGGGTCTGGGATGCACTGATGGGAATAACTGTGTTATAAATAAACTCTGTTACAAATAGAGTTACTTTTTTGAGTAATGAGTAATCTAACGAGAGACTGTTTCTCATGTCACAACGCTGCTACTGTTAATGGCAATAAAATGCAGCGTTGTATTTTTTATTCAGCCCACTGTATACTTACAGCCTTTGCTTCCGTTCACCTATAGAACCTACTCTGGTGTGTGTGTGTGTGTGTGTGTGTGTGTGTGTGTGTGTGTGTGTGTGGGAGAAAGGGGAACATAACAGATGATGATAACCACATTACTGATGATGAGTGGATAAGAAGACAGATGATAATGTGAGCTCCACTTGCAAGAGAAGAGAGGGAGAAACTCCATTAAAGCAACTACAACAACCAGTTTAATAGTGTTCTGACATGTGAAAACCTACCTGTCTGTCTGTCTGTCTGTCTGTCTGTCTGTCTGTCTGTCTATCTATCTATCTATTTGTCTATCTGTATGTATGTATGTATGTATGTATGTATGTATGTCTGTCTGTCTGTCTATCTATCTATCTATCTGTCTGTCTATCTGTATATCTATCTATCTATCTATCTATCTATCTATCTATCTATCTATCTATCTATCTATCTATCTATCTATCTGTATATCTATCTATCTATCTATCTATCTATCTGCTACATTTCTTACCAAGCATAATTTATTTGTAAACTTATTGAGTCAAGCGCACCATTTATTGGGTTAGTTTATTAATGCTATCTAAAAAAGCATCTGAAAATGACTGATTAGCAACAAACAGGAACATGACGACAGAAGCCGCTTTAGTGGTTAAGGAGATACCCACTGAGTGTTTTATCGCTGACAGATACAACAAATTGTGATGACTTAAACAAAACGGCACATTAAAAAATGTCCAAATTCTCAGTAAAAGAACCTGAAGGAGGATTGGTGGAATGGGGTTTCTTTAAACTGACAGCTGTTGTGGATTTTTTACTTAACCACTACTTTAAATAATTCCTACTTACTAACTTCTCCAGGGAAAGAAAGAAAGACAAAGCCAAAGACAGAGAAAATATAGTGTGTGTGTGTGTGTGTGTGTGTGTGTGTGTGTGTGTGTGTGTGTGGGTGTGTGCGTGTGCGTGCGTGCGTGCGCGTGTGTGTGTGTGTGTGCGTGTGTGATCATTTTCCATATGGAGTGTACATAACAAGGAGTTTAATGGGAGTTGCTTCATAAATGTATCCAGTCCTGATTATGACGGACAAGAAGGAATAAAAGAAACGACTAAACAAAACAAACTAAACAACATCACCACCTCGGGTGAGCATTACTTTCCAATAACTCAATCAGGATGATTCCAAGGGTCTGATTCAGAATATTTGCATACAAACAGCTTACTAAAAGTGAACAAACATTAATGATTATGGTTCGTACAATTTCAAATGGTTCAATTAAGTCAATATGTTTACACAGAGTTTACTTACAGCTGACCACATTCTGCCATCAACTTTGTTTTTTGCGTGGAAAGAGGTGTACGCAAATTTCCACCCACTATATTCCCCTGTGTTGCTCAGATGGCCCAGCAGAACCCCATACTTTGGCATATGACTGGAATTTAAATTCCCACAATAATCTATTAGGATGCATGCTGTAATGTAAAAGCCCACCTGTGCCAAGAGCTTGTTTGTCCTCTCAAGACAATCACGAGTTAATCAGAAACACTTCACTTTACAGACTGGTTCTGGATTTCTTGTATTATCCATCTAGACAGCAAAACTCAAGAGATGGTGCATCCATACAGCTAAAAAAAGTGATTTATCACTCCCCGTTTTGTGGTGTGATACTGAAGTCTGTCTTCTGAAGCTGCTTTAAGTAGCTGAAACCAAACTAATTCTAACCCTAGTCCTAGTGTTCTGAGGAACGTGTCCTAATGTTCCTCAAACATACAGTTTGGAACTTGGGGACCAATAACCCACAGTTTACTTCACACTATCGGTGCGTTACAAATATATATAATCACAAGGGCACTTCGGAGTGAACATAAAAATGACTGCCATATTGAAGTGTTATTCCAAACCAAAGTGTATAAAACTGGACACTTCAAATGGCCCTTCGGATTGAAGAGTACTGATGGAAATTTCAGGAACCCATGATCCTTTGTGCAGGGAAGCTTTTTTTAGTTGCAATGTGTATAACATTCTTTATCTTTATTCTTTGTCATGCTTTTGATCCATACCTATTCCGGACCCCTAAACCCAACCATAATTGTAAATTATTCCCAAAATCAGAGGGGAATAATAGTTGGATAACACTCATGTAGAAGTGCATGATCCTAACTTTAAGCCTAAACTTAACGTAAAGGTATCTCTTAATTCTGACTGGCTGATTGGAATGTTGTTCCAGGATCAACATAGATCCTACTTTTTAAAATCAGGTTAGGGTGTGTATAACAATGCACGGCCTTCACAATATTAATCATCATGAAAGTGCTTTGTGGCAGCCAACTAATGTGCATAAAGTGCGAGGTACACCTCTATGATCGTCTCATTAAGATGATGCAGACGTCCGTCTCAAATAGAAGCTTTTTTTGACCCCTACATTATACATCCCTTTGAAGCAGTCACTGCAAAGAGTACACAAACGAAACGCTTTCTTACACTTACACTGCCTTCCATTCAGAAGGGTTCATCCTTGTGCTTAATCCCTTTGATGAGGTCAATCCGAAGGGATTAGGGCATGGGTCTCAAACAGCTGATGCAACTAATCAAGGTGTTCAAGACTCTTAAACAACTTGATTAGTTGATCAGCTGTGTTTGATTAGGGTTGGAGCAAAAACTGTGCAGAGCTGCGGCCCTCCAGGAATTGAGTTTGAGGGTGCTTTCACACCAGTGAATCGATTCATTTGTTCTGAAACAGGGATTAAAATTGTTCCAATGTTTCTCTTTGTTCTTGGTGCGGTTCGCTTTCACACGGCAAAGTTTCTAAACAGACCAAAATAGCTAAAACAAGTCACGTGTGAGTAAACTCTCCTCACATTGGTCAGAGTTTCACGGTTTATTTTGAAGAGTCCCGCTAAGCTGTCGGGGGTGGTTTGGTGGTGTTTGACAGGGTGCGCGCGACATGTCTGAAGAGCGAGGAGGGATGCGGTGATGAGAAGGGTGCGCGACGTATTTTGAGGACCGGGAGGGAGACGCGAGATTTCCGGGAGATTATCACTCGTTTGCGAGCATCAGGGGGTCTCTGTGCATTTGCAGGAGACTCCCGGAACTTCCAGGAGACTTGGGATGTCTGGAATGTCCTCCCGCCCTACTCATAGTCCTATCTTCATATAGCCGTATGCCTATTACATATTCATAAAACACTATGATACAGCCGGGCTCGGATCGTATCGCTTTCTCACTACAATCGATCCGCTCCAGAGTTCGTTTCAATCAAGCCAAGACCACCTCATTCAGGCAGTCTCAGAGCGATTTCTTTGCCGCAGATCCGAGCGCGATTGGCCTGTTCACATATGCCAATTGAACTGCACTAACTGGGCAAACGCACCAGGTTCCAGAACAAAAGTCTAGGTGTGAAAGCACCCTGAGACTTATGGATTAGGGCATACCTGTTAACATTTGTCTCCTAAATTTCGGGAGATTGTGGGGGGTAGGTTGGGGAGGAATGGAGGGGAGTAGTCTGAATAACAAAGTTGAGAAATAGGGGGGGGCTAGTTGTGGTGTTAATAACTAGACCATGAACCAGGTTTCAGGCGGGGGCAGCGATCGGATACTACCAAGTTCACTATATGAAAGCTGCCGACCGTGAGATTTGTTGGAGGATGTACCAAAAAGATGCCAACATTACCAAAAAAGGATGTGGGGGGGGGGTGAAATTACGGGAGTTTTTTTTAGGAGAAATAACAAAACGGGAGGGTGGCGGGAGATGGGTGTAAAATAAGGGAGACCCCAGGGAATAACGGAAGTGGTGTTGGATAAACAAGGATAACAATAGTAAAATTACAAATCTTTATGTTCCTTCTTGACTTAAATTGCTTACTTGCAAGTCATTTCATTACGTCATTGGCTTGCTAATATGATCTTCTTATTTAGAATTCGCCAACAATGCTTTTCTGAAATTATTTAAGTACAAAGTCTAAATGTCTTCCCAGAGATGGGTTGCTGCTGGAAGGGTATCCGCTGCATAAAAACGTGCTGGATAAGTTGGCGGTTCATTCTGCTGTGGCGACCCCAGATTAATAAAGGGACTAAGCCAAAAAGAAAATGAATGAATGAATGAATGAATGAATGAATGAAGTTTAAATGTGCCAATATAAAACCAACGTGACCTCAATTAGTTTACCATGGTATATTGGGTCTGAAATCACATGCAACTTTACCAACATTAGCACTATTTATTTGACTGTTCTGCTTTGCTAGTCATTAACTGCTAATACGATTTCTTATTTAGAATTTGCAAACAGATACTTTTCTGAAATCGTATTATGAAGGAGAACGTCCAAATGTGTGAAAATAAAACTAGTTTTACCTCAATTAAGACACTTTACTGAAAATATTGTATTGTTATGACAGACCGCACTCTGAGTAGCTGAATAACCAGCTCTCTTCAGCTGACAGCCACTACTCACTGAATTGGGTCAACATGGTCCAATCTTAACCAAATGACAATCGATCTATACACACCAAAATAACCAGCCAGACCAATGCTGGCCGATTGCTTGTTGTGTCCCAGCCCTTAGATGACTTGAAATAAAGTGCAAATGTAAATAAGTAGGTAAATATATACTGTAAGTAAATTAGCTAATATATCTTAATAAATCTTTTTTACTGTTTACTCTTAGTGATAGATATAGATAGAATTGTTACATTCCATTAAAATAACTAGGCCTATCACGATATGTGTTTTTTGTTGTAGGATATATTACACCAAAATAAACGATATTATTGTCATTTTAAGACTATTTTATACCACTCATTATATAATGCCAGAATGACAATATAATAACATCACAGTGCAAGTACACTCTTCCAAAGAGCACATCATATTTTATTCTAAAGAATATTTCATGGCGACGCAGTGGTGCAGTAGGTAGTGCTGTCATCTCACAAGAAGAAGGTCGCTGGTTCAAGCTTTGGCTGGGTCAGTTGGCGTTTCTGTATGGAGTTTGCATGTTCTCCCTGCATTTGTGTGGGTTTCCTCCGTAGTGGTACAGGTGAATTGGGTAGGCTAAATTGTCCGTAGTGTATGAGTGTGTGGATGTTTCCCAGAGATGGGTTGCAGCTGGAAGGGCATCCGCTGCGTAAAACATGTGCTGAATAAGTTGGCTTTTCATTCCGCTGTGGCGACCCCGGATAAATAAAGGGAGTAAGCCGAAAAGAAAATGAATGAATGAATAAATGAATGAATATTTTATTTAATTATAGTCATTTAAACAGTTTAATAATGAGGCATTGGAGTCAGAATGTGAAGGCGCATAACCTAAATAAATAATCATAAATGTTATTTATGATTAGAGATAGAGATGTTGCCCAATCAGCTAAAATGTTGCTAGAATAGGTCTTTATGTGTGGGCGATATCTATTGCATGACCAAAAATGATTGAGATCACGTCCATGTGTTGTGTGATGAGTCCATGTATTGATTATTGTGACAGGCCTATCAAACAACTATCCTTCCAAATATCAAATTTAACACCAAGTGGAGCTATTGTTTTCTAAAATGAACGAGAACCGTGTCCTTAAACCCTAAGAGTTAACCACCTACATGGCATTTTGTCTCATCTGTGTGTGATGAGCACATGATGTTCACAAGCCTCTTTTGAAGACCGAATGCATTAGAATCTCAGTGTGTCTAACCATCTAGTATATTACAATCAAAGAGAAACAGCACAATGTACTAGTGTAGAGATATTTTGAAACTGAAAATAATTCTGTGGTTTCAGAGAGATTAGTCAAATAGAAAGACAATTAGCATCCGTAGACATGTACGATAATGTATTTGTATACTGTACTTCCAGGGAATCCATACACCAACTGCTATGATAAGATTCTCTATCATAGCAGTTGGTGTATAGATTCTCTGGAAGTAAGGGTTGTTTGGGACATTTTAGAAAGCATTTAACTGGACAAACTTGAATAAACCCATTAATGCAAAATGCATCAGCAATATTTTTTACATACAGTATTGACCTTATTCTGCAACGTGGAAGTGCGCTCGATTGTCTTAGAACATCCGATTCAGTCACTAGTGGGAGAAATGACTAGGAATAATAAACGGTAGAAAATGGTCCAACTACTTGCTCTACAAACAAGTGTGTTCATGAATATACACGAAATGAGTACGAATAATATAATAAGAACATGTCAGTTCACAACATCATGCAGCATGACGAGCTGATTTTAACGTCTAAAAATCAATGGAACTAAATTAGACCGGAAGTCTTGAGCCAAAAATATTCCAATGTACATGAAGGCTGTACTCACACTATGTACAGTTGTCTTGAACTGGGCCAAAGCACGCTTGTCCCCCCTCCCGTCTCCCCCGATGGCCCGCACTCACATTACATTCGGGCCTGGGCGCTCTTCCGTCATGGATGATGCTCTGTTCAGTAAGCGCTCTCGCTCAGCACAGTGGACATGTCTTTAGTTATATGGTTTAAGTGGTTTGATATGCGGTGACACACAGTCTAATATTTCACTGAACAGATCAGACACTGTTGACGCTCATAAACAATCATAAAGTCCTCGTGCTGCAGGAATTAGGAGGTTTGCTGAAGCTGCAGCTGTGGTGCAGTGAGGGGTTTGAGTCTTTAATAATCTACCACAGTTTGTGTTCATTGAACAGTACCAATGATTCATTAATACATATCAAACAGTCACGCCTAAAGTCACGTCTCGCTTTCAGTTTCAGGCTCAGACACACTTGCACTCACAATGTAAGCGTACCACGCCCAAGTGAACCGCGCTCAGGCCCACCTCTTCCAACCAGACCAGGGCCGCCCAAGTGAACCGTGCCTGAGCCCGATTCAGAGCACTCACACTTTTCAAACGATCCAGGAAGCGGGCCTGGGCACGGTTCGAATAGCATAGTGTGAGTTCGCCCGAAGAATAAGGTCAATAGCACAACCGAATCCCAACAGAATGATGACTTCTCACCATTGGCATCGCTTCTTGTGTGTTTGCAGAATTCCATAAACATGTTCAGAGTGAGTAACGAGAACGTATTTCAGTGACTCTATTTTGAGGTCATGCCAGTAGATGGCGACTAGTGTCTATTGGTGTATTAAAGGGCTGCACACTATATCGTTTCAGCACTGATATTGCAATAGTTACATTGCAGAATATGCAATGTTGAGTCTGTATTATAGTTTATTTGCATGTGTTTTTGCTGCATGAGGATTTTATACTCACTCAAGCATAAGAAATTGTACCATTTGTACCTTTATTAATGATTACGTTCATTGAGTTATTTATTCAATGAAGATTACGCTATATTATTTTACATGTGATTATTTAATTACAGTACCTGAATATTGTTAGACTCCTCAGAAAACTGTAAAACACTGTTTTGTTTTGTTTTCATTGGTATCTTTTTCTCTGTTGTACTTGTTTATGATCATAGATTGTTTTTTATATTTTATGCATGACGCACTCCCCTACAGAATCATCCCAATCAATCTAAAACTGTGCAGTCTTTCCAAATACAGATATTCAAGTCATCTGGTGAAATTGTATTCACATCGCAACATACATTGCAGAAAAACTAAATATTGTAATGTTTGATTTTCCCAATATCGTGCAGCCCTAGTGCATGATAAGTTCTGGAATCTTCCAATCAACAGAAGAGTTCAAAAATAATGGATAAGAGTTGAGGAGCGACAGATTCCCAAGACCAATGGTTGAAAATGTGCAGTGTTTGAGGGATACACTGACAGGACATTTTCTGGCCGAAGGTCATCAGTTCACCAAACTCACTGCAGTTCACTAAGTATAAGCACAGATACAGGGACACTGGAGCATTTTAAAGCCATCATTCATCAGCGGTTCACTGGTATGTCAACTTATAGACAAATCAGCTGATTGACGTGACTTGAAACAGCTTTTGCTGATAATATTGTAAATGTTATGGCATGGAACATCTCGTGATCTATGAAAATAACATATTTTGTAAATAACCAAAAAAACTAACCACCTTTAAAAGGCTGAAACAAATACTGAGGTAAAGTTGGTTTTATATTTGCACTGTCATTCAGTGACAACTTGTGACACTCTCTTTATTGTTTATTATAGTATGTTGAATATTCTGTCTAGAATCACAGGCAAGTTTTCCTATTTAACATTAGCAAACAAATCTGAAATGATATTATTAAGTAGAAAATGAGAAAGTGCGAATATAAAGCCAACTTTACCTCAATTAAGACACATTTTACTGAAGATATTGAATTGTTATGGCGTGTAACGTAATCTATGAACATAACTAACATATCTATGATGTCTAACCATCTTTTAATGACTTAAAAATGATGGTTTTGGACAGTAAACTCATGTACAAGTCTGGAACAACCCATCACATATCGAGCTGCTGAAGAGTGAAGGATGCGGGCAGGAGGTTTATGCAGACGCAGCAGAATAACTGAGCAAACTACACATCGGCCGCATCTAAACACGTCTGCAACATTAACAGCAACACTGTGTCTACAGTCTGCTGAAATCACAGCATCCAACAACAACGATAAAAACATCCCAGCTGCAGCATCATTAGGGCAAATCCCGTCACACAGACATCAATACACATGTTTATATCTGTAGAGAATGAGGACATGTATAGAAATGCAATGGATGCTGAGCCACGCTTCCATCTACAATCACTGTAACCCACTAAAATAACACTGCACTCACCCGGATAACCTCCTAATGTTCTCTGCTGATGTTTTCCATCGTCCACAAATTATTCACAAAGATCTCCGCGGTGCTATAAAGAGTATCAGACGATCGAAGTAAATAGCGTTTTCCACGGGGTATTATTCACTGCTACTAGCGGCTGACTGGTGATGGCGCAGCGGCAGCACAATGAAACCCAATGGAGCTGCGTGTTTGATTGACAGCTCCTCCGGCCAATGGAATTACTGTATATCGCATCCGACAACGAGCCTGAGCATTTCATTGGGTGAGGAAGCTGTCAATCAACTCGAGCCCTGGGGTTTGTAAACAGGGTTGTAGGCGGAGGTCTGAACACGCCGGGCGACTCTGACACATGAGTCCGTGACTCTGCGTTCAGATTTCTCGTGTTTTTATCGTTTTTGTTTGTCTTTAAGTTAAGAAATTCTAATGTAAAGCAATTTTAATGGCATATAATGTTCCAACTGTCACTAATTAAAATTAACACAATTAAATTGTAGGTTGTTTTGGCATATTTTAAGCTCCATGTGTTTAGAAGTTGCGAGGAATGATTCGTCCTTTAGACGGTTATCGTTATATCAGCATCTGTGCATTAATAGAGAAACTTTTGGGGTGTTTTAACATTGTAAATGCTAACTTGCTGTTTAAACCAGTTGCCAGTGATGTTGTATGTCTTTCTCGGTGTAAATAAGCTGCTCTTAAACGCTATACTTGTTTGTATGTTTTTAATGACATTTCTAATATAAACATATCTAAAAGAGTTGTTCAAATTGCCTGTAACCACTGACTTCCATAGTAGGAATAACAAATATGGAGGTCAATGGTTACAGGTTTTCACCATTCTTCAAAATATCTTCCTTTGAGTTCAAGTTGAAGCAAGTTCTGGGTAAGTAATTTATGACAGAATTTTCATTTTTTGGGGGGTCAGCTATCCCTTTAAGTTCATTAATCTTGATTCTTATGTCCTTTTTAATTCAACTTAGTTCCACAAACAGCTGTTTTTTTTAGCTGGACTGGAAAACATTATGGGGAGAAACCGAGATTGGTTGGCGTTTGATGGGCGGATGCTCAGTCTATCATTACAAGTTCAAGTGCCTTATTACAGAGATAAGCTTAGCTCAATAGTTCCACCTGTTGGCCATAGTTTACTTTACAAGTCAGCCAAACTGGCCATGTAATGATATTTAAAGGGGGGCTATTATGCAAAAAATACTTTTATTAGGCTTTCAAACACAGTATGTGGAAACAGCGTGTGAATATAACCAGCCTCTAATTGTAAACGTTTGCTAATTGTATGAGTTTATAATCAGACTTGATAAAAACAGTCTGCAGAAACACTTTGATTGACATTCTCCCTTTGAACATGTCATCAGAGGGGGAAAGCCCCGCCCACTAGTGACCATTTCTCCCCAAACCTGCCAACACTGCCGTTATTCCCTGGAGTCTGCTGTATTTCACACTCATCTCCTGCCACCCTCCACTTTGTTATTTCCCCGGGAAAACTCGTACCTCGTAAAAATGTGTAATTCTGTTCTTTAAACAGTTTAACACAATAAAAACATGTTTGCAGCGCACTTATTGTCACCCATTTAATGGCGTTCTTTTGTGTAAAACAATTCCAATGTAAGTTCATGTAAACATTGGGTGATTTCACCAAGCAGGACACCTTCCTGAGTTAACATCTACACTACATTTCAATCAGCCAATCAGAATTGAGGGATAAATGTACAGTTTATGGTCAGTTTAGGCTTATATTATATTATAGTTAGGATTATGTGCTTCTACATGATTGTTATCTTACTATTATTTCCCTCTCATTTGGGGAATAATTCATAGTTTGGTTCAGGGGTAGGGATTAGGTATGGATTATATTTTCCAATAAAAATGACGTTCCAGGATCAACATATGTTAATCACACCCAGCGTAAACATTGCACTTTAAACACAAACATTTTAAAACTTGCTAAAGACACAAGATGTAAAATAAGTCTGATGTCGCTAGAGTGTATATGTGAACTACCACACATAATATTTGCCCCAGCTGGGACTCGAACCAGTAACCTTCTTGCTGTGATTCAACAGTGCTAACTACTGAGCGACTGTACCACAGTACATAATTAATATATATATTTTGGCTTTTTTGTGTGGAGTTTGCATGTTTTCCCGTGTTTGCATGTATATATATATATACAGTGCATCCGAAAAAATATTGACAGCGCTTGACTTTTCCCACATTGTTTATGTTACAGCCTCATTCCAAAATGGATTAACTTCATTTATTTCCTCAACATTCTACACACTATCCCCCATAATGACAATGTGAAAGAGTTTTTGAAATTGTTTCAAATTTATTAAAAACAAAAAGCTGATAAATCACATGTACATCAGTATTCACAGCCTTTGGCGTGAAGCTCTACATTGAGAAATAAAATAAGTAAAAAAATAAATAAATAAATAAGGCATTTGTGCCCACAGAACTGCCGCTCACTGGATATTTCCTCTTTGTCGGACCATTCTCTGTAAACCCTAGAGATGGATGTTAAAATCCCAGTAGATCAGCAGTTTCTGAAATACTCAGAGCAGCCCGTCTGGCAGCAACAACCATGCCACGTTCAGCAGATCATCTTGACCATGTCTACATGCCTAAATGCATTGAGCTGCTGCCATGTGATTGGCTGATTAGAAATGTGGACCTAATAAAGTGACCAGTGAGTGTAACTATATATATATATATATTAGTTTCTGTCACAACAGGCACAAGGAAAACAAACCTGTTATCTGTAAAAGTGACTGTGAGGCTTGCAAAAAAATCTCCAAAGATTTGGAAGCTTGCTAATATGCTAATGCTAGTAAAATGTTTCCAAAGCATGACCTTTTGTCAGTGTCCACCTGTGCTCATGTAGCCTACAGTTTGTATAAAGGCTTTGAGCCTGAGAACACTGGTTCAGTGTCACTCGGACTGAAGGCCTGCAGCTGCTGTCACACACTAATTGAAATGCCAGTTGTAGTCTGAAGACCCTGGGTAGTGTTTCATGAGCAGAGATGTGTAATATATGTGCGCTTGCCAACGGCAACTCACAAATCATTCTCACTGATCCCATGAAACCTCATCTACCTTAGCTCAGATGTTGCCTTGGTGGCATGTGTAAATCAACCGAATTTTCATAACGGCATAACATAAATCCAAACGTTTAACTTAACAGCATAAATAAAACTCTCTGTAATGTAAATGATGTAAAGCGTGCAAAACCATGCAATAAATGAAAAAAGGACATTATTTGGTAAACAACATTTCAGAATTAAAAAGGCAGGAGGCTCGTTATAATTGAACCTCATTCTGGAAAAATCCTCAAAAAAGTCCCGTGTTTCTCCAGAAGGTGGCGATAGTTAGCAAAAAATGTTCAAGATTTGAACGTAACCTCTGGACTCTGTTTGAACCGTCCATTGTTACTGCTTTAGCTCAGCCAATAGTCCGAATTTAGTTTGACTTTGGTACCACTACGTTATAATTTTGATAACTACACACTTAAAGGGATAGTTCACCCTAAAATGAAAATCTACTCACTATTTACTCTCTCACCAGTGGTTATACAATGTTAGGAGTTTCCATTGAATGCAAAAGAAGATATTTTGAAGAAGGCTGAAAACCTGTAACCATTGACTTCCATAGTAGGAGAAACAAATAGTTCAATAGGCCTTTATGACGAAAGTCAAACTGGAACAAGTGAAGGGAGTGTAAATGATGACAGAATTTTCATTCTTATATTATTAAGAACATTGAAGTATTTGTTATGAATGATTAATTTGTGCAAATCATTTTTGTAATTATTCATATGAACTCATAATGCCTCAAAATGACCCTGTCTGCAACCTATTACTGAGAAACACCCATACACACTCATTCACACTCATACACTATGGACAATTTAGTTCATCAGTTCCCCTATAGCGCATGTGTTTGGACTGTGGGGGAAACTGGAGCACCCAGAGGAAACCCACACCAACACGGGGAGAACATGCAAACTCCACACAGAAACACCAACTGACCCAGCCAGGACTCGAACCAGCGGCCTTCTTGCTGCTGCCACCTATATTACATATAATTTAAATAACAACAGCAAACATAATCTCGTATTCCAGCATAAATGTGTAACACTTCTCTAGCATTCAGCAGACTACTGTACAAATAGAGCCAAAATAAATGTGAACTGTTGTCCAGTAGATGGCAGCAATGGTCTACAAACACGATATCACCATGAATTGAATCAAGAAAAAAACATCAAATCAAATCACTGTTATTGTCACATCATCAGCAGCACGTGTGCTATGATGAGTGAAAAGCTTAGGTGCTGGCTCCATACTTTTTACTTCATTACTAAATTCATTCATTCATTCATTTTATAAGTTAGTATTAGTTCCGTTATTAATCAGGGGTCACCACAGCCGAATGAACCGCCAACTTATCCAGCATATGTTTTACAGCAACCCATCACTGGGAAACATCCATACACTCTCATTCACACACATACTCTACGGCAATTTTAGCTTACCCAACCCTCTATAGAGCATGTCTTTAGACTTTTGGGGGAAACCGGAGCACCTGGAGGAAAGCCACACCAACACGGGGAGAACATGCAAACTCCACACAGAAACACCAACTGACCCAGCCGGGACTCAAACCAGTGACCTTCTTGCTGTGAGGCGATCGTGCTACCACTGTGACGCCCACCTATAAAGTAATATATATATATATGTGTGTGTGTGTGTGTGTGGATGTTTTCCAGTGATGGGTTGCAGCTGAAAGGGCATCACTTCATATGCTGGATAAGTTGGCGGTTCATTTCGTGCTGGCGACCCCAGATTAATAAAGGGACTAAACCGAAAAGAAAATGAATGAATGAATGAATGAATATACATATATATTTATATGAACACTCTTATTTTGAAAGTAGGGAACCATGCATACTCACACAGCTTGTCAGAATGCAAAATGCAGGATATATAGATTATACATTTATTCAATGCCACCGTACGAAGCATAAGGTCTGTTTTAAAATATATTTCCTTAGTTTGAAAGGAGTCAACGAACACATGTAAATTGATTAATAAAAGTATTTAATGCACGTTTATGCATCGTGTCATATCACTCCGCTCTTACTGTGTTTTTTTCTGGAGTGAAAGGAGTCCAATAAACTTTATAAAACTCATCTGTTTATGTGGAGGATGATACTCATGCCTGCGTGTGTGTTCAGATGTGTTAAAACCCCAAAATACAGCACTATTTACATCTCTGTCTGTCCCTTTTGTTGAGTATAATTATAATTTAGCCTCACTCACATAGCTCACTCACTCACTCCGAGCTAAAATAAACAGCTCTACCCCTTCAGTTCATCAGATTGTTATTAAGTAATCTACTCTGTTGAAATATTTGGATAACCAAAGTAGGGTTGTCACAATACTGGAATTACTGAAGTAAGTGTTTAGGCAAGTGCTCAACAGCGCTCAAATGTTAACAGGAAATGGATGTTTTTAAAATTTCAGTACTGATTAGTATCGAATTCCAGTATCATGATAACCCTAAACTAAAGTAAGACATGATATACAGGAGTATCAGAGCGGAGCTCATTAATATTCACAACCCTTCCAAATATGGTCAAAACCAACCATTTCATATTAGAGCCAATTGCTAGAGTTAGGCAAAGTGTTTCTGGAGATGCCTCATACCTTCTATTTAGATATTAGAGAACAATTTAACACACTGTATCAATGCATTTTATGCCACCTTTTAAATTAAGGGCACTAGAATAAAAAGCTGTCTATGTTCACTAATATCAAAAACTGCAACAGTAAAAAATTATATTCACAAACCCTTCAAGCAGAGAAAAAAAAAACTTGAAATTTATGAATGTATCCATTTAAGAGAAAAAATGCCCTTATATCAGTGTGCGTTATGGTTTTAATAAAAACATCTTCCATAACCCATAATTTGCCTTCATGCTATAGCACTGCATTTGGTTGCAACACTTGTCTGATGATGTTCAAGTACTTCTGGAAAGAAAAGTTGGAAATGACACATGACAAGTCTTTCTTTCTGAAATGGTTGATTGGAGACAGTCCGACATCAGGCCGGCGCTCAGAGGATGATGGTGGGGCTCTGTTTGGGACACTCTTCATACATGGCAGGTTGTGACTTCTCAGCCGCAGTGCTGTAAGGCAAACGATGTTCAAAGATCAACCACATTTCTTGTGCATCAGCTTAAACTGTGATCTGCTCAGAATAAAATATGTTCTTAATAAAGTATTGTGGTTTTCTTGAGGCATTGAAAGGCTTTATTGTTTTGATTTGTGGTTTATGTGCTATGCAGCCTTCCTTATTAAGGAAAGGAGGGGGAAAAAACTCCAAATGCAGGCAGTGAAAACAATATTTTAAATGTCCCTGGAGAGGCTGCGGGCTATATTTTACAGTCCCTACTGTACGTGTCAACAACTAACCTCCATGTGTCAAAACAAAGTACTCAAATCAACAAGGATCTAATCAACAGCTTCCCAGAAGGAGCTCAAACCTTAATAAAACATCGAAAACTGCTGGAATTCACATTTATGAAATCTCCCAGGATAAATGAACACGAGTCTGCTGATGTTTTCAACATTTCTGGGCAAGAATCTGCTTAATGGATCAGGGCTGAAATGATTGGTCAACGTTATCAACAGTAGCTTCGCTCTCATTCATATTGCAGTGATGCTTTATATTAAAGGGGACCTATTATGCAAAAATTCCGTTAAACACAGTTGTGTGTCAGCAGTGTGTGAGTATATCCAGCCTCTAATGCTAAACATGTATTAATTGTATGTGTTTATAATCAGACTTGATAGAAACAGTCTGCAGAAACACTTTGATTGACATTCTCTCTTTGTATGTGTCATCAAAGGGGGGAAAGCTCCGCCCACTAGTGACCATCTCTCCCTCATTAGCATATGACGCCAGTCTTGTTTTTGAATCTGCCACTATGCTCACTCACAGGTGTCTGTAGCTCCGCCCTCTTCTGAAAATAATCATTCATTTGAATTTAAAGTGACAGTCACCAAAACACCACAATTAGGATCAAAGCCCAAAAGGGTCAGTTTCAGAGAGCTAGAGGACATTATCTGTGAGCTATTTTGAGCTCAAATTTCGCATACACACTGCAGTGACATCAGAGACTTCTTTTACATCTTGTCAGATGGGCATAATAGGTCCTCTTTAAAGAGATAGTTCACCCAATACAGAAAATGTTATCATAGTTTCCCAGCAAACATGCTCATAAAGAGCCCCTGCTGGCTTTTTGCGGGCACTGCAGGCTAAGATAATTTTCTGGACGCCATCTTGTGGTCAGATGTGAAAATTCATTTTGCACATCAACTCTCACAGTGCATTATGGGTATTTTTGAGCTGTTGAATGTATAGGGATTGTACACAGGGCCGGATTAACATAAGAGATAGGCGGGGCTGAAGCCTCAGGGCCTGCAAGAGAAGGGGGTCCTTGATTGGCTGATGAATTAATTTTAGTCATGACACATTTAGGAAACGCCTTGCAATATGCTTTCGCATGTCAATAATGTGAAATATTCCTTTCGCCCCATTGCTGTTTAAAAACAGTGACGGCGCTAAGCTAAAGATCGGAGTGGCTGTAGCTCAATCAGAAATTCCCTTATTTCCCAGGACAGTTCGGAAGTGACGGCCCAGTAAAAGGTAAGCTAATCAAGCGCATCATAGAATAAATAAAAAATTCTAACAGTATCCATTATTAACGCGCAAGATAGGCAGAATCATGCAGAATGAGCTCAGGGCTCTCTCCCGGGACAGCATGCCAAACACGCTTTATAATCAATCATCAGCTCAGTGTGAACTCTTGAAATGCAGCATACCGTCTGCAAGCATTAAAAGTGTCCAAGAAAACGTTTTCACACACACAAGCACAAATTGGCTGTAAATACTTTAACCTTCCACAGTGTAAAAGCTGATTTATACTTCTGCGTCAAGCTCACGAGTATGCTCCGTCCCAGCCTTCACGCGGGCCCTGGCTGATGCACACCTCTTAAAAAATGTAACTACACGTCGTAACCACACATAGGGCATTCTGTGATTGGTTGGCTTGATAGCTGTGGCAAGTGTGGGTGGGACTAAGAGCCGCGCAAACCAGTTGGAGCGAATGTTTACAAGTGTGGAGTCCCGTGAAGGAGCTCAAGATGCAATCTGTGGATTTGTGTTCACCTTATGATTAAAGTTGTTGCACATGCACCGGTTTCCGCCTCTGAATGAGTTTAAGCTAATTGTACATTCAGGTAGTGTTCAGAAAAAACAAAACACCAGTAAAGAAACTCGACACAGAGAAACATAAACACCTACTGACAGCTAGTGCAACTCTCACATTGTCACCCACTGAAGCTAAGCAGCGCTGCACCTGGTCAGTACTTGGATGGGAGACCTCATAGGAAAGCTAGGTTACTGCTTGAAGTGGTGTTAGTGAGGCCAGCAGGGGGCGCTCAACCTGTGGTCTGTGTGAGTCCCAATGCCCCAGTATAGTTAAGGGGACTCTATACTGCTCAGTGAGTGCTGTCTTTGGGATGAGACATTAAACCAGGGTCCTGACTCTCTGTGGTCAGTAAAAATCCCAGCATGTCCTTCAAAAATGAGTAGGGGTTTAACCCCGGCATCCTGGCCAAATCTGCCCACTGGCCTGTCCATCATGACCATTCCTATATCATAATTGGCTTCATCACTCTGTCTCCTCTCCACTGATCAGCTGGTGTGCGGTCTGGCGCAATATGGCTGCCGTTGAATCATCCAGGTGGATGCTGCACACTGGTGGTGGATGAGGAGATTTCCCCAAAAAAGTGTGTAAAGTGCTTCGAGTGTCCAGAAAAGTGCTATATAAATGTAAGCAATTATTATGACTATTATTATTAAAGGATTAATTTCTACTCAGACTTTGAGTAATATTTACAACAGATACTTTAACTCTACTTGCACTACATTTTAGCCAGTAAAGGTACTTTTACTTGAGTAGGATTATTCTGTACTCTTTCTATTTCTGAAAACTTAACAATGTTTTACTTGTCTAGAAAAAATGCTTCTTGATGTAAGAGGTTTTAGATAAACTATAAACAAGACAAAAACTCTAAGCATTTTTTGCAGTAAGGCTCAAGTAATCTTGAAATAGAATCTGAAATTAGTGGTGAAAACTCATGGGTGTGTGGTGTCTCACCTGACACTGGTGTTTTCCACATCCTCTATAGTGTCGGGCAGGTGTTTATGAGCCGTCTCAGGCAGGAACATCGTGAGGAAGGCGCCTATAAGGGGACACAGGCCGAAGACCACCATGGGGGTGTGACGGCCGATGCCTCTCAGGAGGTAGATGATTGGTGCGATCACTCCACCTGCCCGTGCACACATCGATCCCATACCAATGCCATTTTGTCTGGAAAAAAACAAAGGCATGCTACTGTATCTGAACACTGGGGAAATGTGAACAGAAGTTGTTTTGGTTATACTGTAGATTTATATAAGCAAATATCTGTCTTAAAATATAATGACCCTTTTTACAAGACTGGTATGATGCGTTTAATGGTCATCACAGTCTTAAACTCATATACAGTTAGGTCCATAAATAATAGGACCTCGACAAAATTCTATCATTTTTGGCTCTACTGTATACACCAACACAATAGATTTGAAATGAAACGCACAAGTTGTGCTTTAACTGCAGACTGTCAGCTTTAATATGAAGGTGTTGACATCCAAATCATGTGAAAGCTGTAGGAATTACAACAGTTTGCATGTCTGCCTCTCACTTGTTAAGGGTCCAAAAGTAATTGGACAATAATAATCATAAATCAAACTTTCACTTTTTAATACTTGGTTGTAAATCCTTTGCAGTCAATTACAGCCTGATGTCTGGAACTCATAGACATAACCAGTCGCTGGGTTTCATTTCTGGTGATGCTCTGCCAGGCCACAACTGTCTGAAAAACTGCATTTTTCCTTCAGTTTTGTCTTCAGCAAGTGAAATGCAAGCTCAATCGGATTCAGTTCAGGTGATTGACTTGGCCATTGCACAACATTCCACTTCTTTCCCTTCAAAAACTCTAGTTTGTTTGGGTTATTCTCCATCTGCACTGTGAAGCACCATCTAATGAGTTCTGAAGTATTTGGCTTAATATGAGCAGAAAATATTGCCTGAACACTCTAGAATTCATCCTGCTGCTTTTGTCAGCAGTCACATCATCAATAAATACAAGAGAACCAGTTCCATTGACAGCCACTACTACCACCATGCTTCAGTGCATAGGATCATGAGCAGTTCTTTTCCTTCTCCAAAGTCTTCTCTTCCCATCACTCTGGTACAAGTTGATCTTGATCTCATCTGTCCACAGGATGCTGTTCCAGCACTGTGAAGGCTTTTTCAAAACTCTAATCTGGCCTTCCTGTTTTTGAGGCTCACCAATGGTTTACATCTTGTGGTGAACCCTCTGGTGTAGTCTTCTCTTGATTGTTGACTCTGACACACATACACCTGCCTCCTGGAGAGTGTTCTTGATCTGGCCAACTGTTGTGAAGGATGTTTTCTTCACCAGGTAAAGAATTCTTCAGTCGTCCACCACAGTTGTTTCCGTGGTCTTCCAGGCCTTTTGGTGTTGTTGAGCTCACTGGTGTGTTTCTTCTGTTTAAGAATGCTCCACACAGTTGTTTTGGCCACGCCTGATGTTTCTGCTCTTGACTGATACTGACAGCTCCTTGGATCTCATCTTGAGAGTTGACAGTAACAGATTCCAAATGCAAATAGAACACTTGAGATGAACACTGGACCTTTTATCTGCTCATTGTAATTGGGATAATGAGAGAATAACACACAGGGTTACAATCTAACCTGCTCACCTAATGTTTACTCTCGTAATATTTATATTATTTGCTAATTAATAACCTCATGTGAAACTCTGAATCTGCATCTCATCATGAATCAAATATGCTGTTTTCCAGCAAGGCAACCCGGGGTGCTGAAAAATAATTGGCTAAACTGGCAATGGGCGGGTTAAATGACCAAAACAAAGACAGACGTTCCAGCACGACATGTTCAAAGCAGAATATCTGACTTCAGCATTGTTTTTCAGACGTTCACTTAGCATGTGTCTTAAATATCTGCACACAAATTATAGTATTTTTAATGAAGTCAAAAACTTACATACAGCCGCTTTAAGAAAAGTTGCCTTTTAAATAATTTACATTTCCTGATAAAAAAAAACAACAACTGGAAATGCTGAGAAAGAGTGATAAAGACGCCAAATTACACATTAATGCAAGTTAGCAATGAAATCAAATGCTCTTTGGGCATGAGAGCAGTAACATAATGGTATGGATGAACACAGCATTGTAATTTTGGTCAGACAGATATACGAGTAGTATGAATATATAGCCTAATGCACTTGTTTGGTTTACACACACACACACACACACACACACACACACACACACACACACACACACACACACACACACACACACACACACACACTGGGTTTGATTAGGTTTTTCTGAAGATGTGTTGAACAAAGCTAACACTTGTTATGTTTGGGGTCTATATGTAATGATAATTAGGACCATTCAGAAAATAGGTTAAAAATTGGTAAACAATAAGAAAGTGAAAGAGCTTTGAGTAGAAAGCTATTAGACTTTATGTAGTCTTGCTCCTGCTCACCTGATGACTGTTGGGAAGACTTCAGCTGAATAGATGTACACAATGGACAGTGATGCAGTGATGCCAAACTTGCCCACCATAGCAAGCACAGTGCGAGCAATGGACAGATCTATGAAGACAGAAATATGCTTTGAAATGTGCAACATCTACACCTACCCAAACCCTAAACCAACCATTAGAGTTCCTAACATCCACACTTACCCCAACCTTAAACCAATTCTCAGAGTTATTAACATCTACACCAACCTAAACCCTAAACCAACCCTCAGAGTTATTAACATCTACACCAACCCAAACCCTAAACCAACGATTAGAGTTCCTAACATCAACACTTACCCCGACCCTAACCCAACCATCACAGTTAATAATGTCTACATCAACCCAAACCCTAAACCAACCCTCAGAGTTATTAACATATACACCAACCCAAACCCTAAACCAACCATTAGAGTTCCTAACATCAACACTTACCCCAACCCTAACCCAACCATCACAGTTAATAATGTCTACACCAACCCCAACCCTAACCCAACCATCACAGTTAATTTTGTCTACACCAACCCCAACCCTAAACCAACCCTCAGAGTTATTAGCATCTACACTAACCCAAACCCTAAACCAACCCTCAGAGTTATTAGCATCTACACTAACCCAAACCCTAAACCAACCCTCAGAGTTATTAACATCTACACCAACCCAAACTCTAAACCAACCATTAGAGTTATTAACATCTACACCAACCCAAACTCTAAACCAACCATTAGAGTTCCTAACATCAACACTTACCCCAACCCTAACCCAACCATACCAGTTATTAACGTCTACATCAACCCCAACCCTTAACCCAACTATCATCATTATTAACTTTTACACCTACTACAACCCTTAACCCAACCATCACAGTTCTTAACATCAACACCTACCCCAATGCTAAACCAACCATCACAGTAATTAATGTCTACACCTACCACAACCCTTAACCCGACCATTACAGTTATTAGGCTTTCATAGTTGACACGCTCGCCATCGTACTGTTATTTGCAACCACAGCGAAGCTGAGTAGGCTAACTGCCATGACAAAACAGATGAAGAAGTCAGCAAGTGGAGTTGCTAAATTAATGAATATAATAATATATGAAATTAGTTGGTTGTGGATGAATTTAGAGGAAACTAATGAAAACATTTGGTGAAAATGTCCTCTGTTAAGTATTTCCGCCATCTTGCCAACAATCTCATTGTGACATCTCGCATAGTTCAACAGGATCTCGATAACCACAAGTTGCATCTCTAACTTACTACAAGATATGCCCCTTCATGTTACACCCCAGTTTTGCAGTCCGCAGACAGATACACTTAGGGAAAAAAGGAACTTTGCAGTAGTCCTATGGTCACACTTTATAATAAGGTTTTATTAGTTAATGTGTTTACTAACATTACCTAATAATGAATAATACTTGTACAGTATTTATTAATGATAGTTCACCATTTACTAATGCATTATCATCCAAATTCATGCTTGTTTATGCACGGTGAGTTAACATGATCTAACAATGAACAACTTGATTTCCATTAACTAACATTAGCTAACATAAACACATACTGTAAATACTGTAATACATGTATTATTCATTGTTTGTTCATGTTAGTAAATCAATTAATGAACATTACCTAATATAACCTTATTGTAAAGTGTTACTGGTCCTAAAACATGTTGATCTTAAATCAGAAAAATGTTAAAGACATAATCTCTGCAACCAATTAAAATCTTCAGAAGAACAATTTAGCTTAGTTTAGCAAATCAAAAACACACGGCACAAAATTAGATACCATTTCCAGCATGATTTCAGTGCTCTGGTTAAGGAAAGGTTTGGTTTTTCACCTACCATCTGGAATGAATATGGTAAGTAGGCAGGCCAAGCCGCCAACTGCCAGGAATGCTAGCTGGGATATCCTGCGTGAGCGGTTCAGAGTGAAGAGAGTAATGGTACGTGCCGGCATCTCCACCAGGCCAAAGATCATCTGAGTCAGGTAGATATTCATACCAAAGTCTGAAATGTTGAGCGATAGCCCATAGTAGACCAGGACGTTCACAAACCTGTAACAACCAGCAAAATCAAACACCCGCTGTAAACTGAAGGTCTGAAAATGAGCCAGTTTTAAACAAATTATTATCTTAGAAGCATGCAAAACTTAGCAAGCCACAGGCAGGAAATGCATGAATATACGCCTGAATTAGATTATTACCTAACCCCACATCCCCTCAAAAAGCTATAACTTGTTTACTTTAAAGGTAGTTGTGCAACTGGAAGCATTTTTCTCAGAGAGAAAGAAAAGAGCGAGTGATATTCATACCAAGAGTTTTGAGCACTTTATTTTCAGATTCAATAAAGACTTTATAGTCTACTCTTGCATTGTTATATATATGAACTTTGCACGCGTTGGGCGGTTATTCACCTCCTTATTTGTGTGTAAATAAAAGACGTCACAGTGTGTTGTTCATTTTATTTGGTTTAATGGAAAATATTTATGTTCAGAATAAACCTTTGTTGACGACTGTACACAAGATGCTGAGGGAAAACACCCGCACATGTGTGAAATTTGGTATTACATTAAGTTAAACTTTTTTTTTTGCAGTTTTTGTTTTTGAGAATCCACCAGAGGGCGCTGTGTACACTTTTTCAGATCTTCTATTTCTTTCGCGAGTGCCATTCACGCCTGCTGTTCTCGCTTAAATAGAGAGGCCACTGTCCACTGACCGACCAATCCCCCCATCCTCCTCCTTCCCTAAACCCAAACCAACAATGTTATCAAAATTGCCAGATTTGTACCACATTTTCAGATTTGACCACATTCTCACCCTGTTATTTACTTGTTTATTAAATTTTTTGGCTTTTGTTTTTGTCTTACCTGCTGTCTGTAACCATTCTTCGCCTAACTCAAACCCTGTCAACTCCGCTCCACGTCACAAGTACGCCAATGTACACACAAACGACGCACATTTGTTTTAAAGGCGAAATGCTGCCATACGTACTTCTGGCTACATAATTTGCGATCTCCATAAATGTACATAGGAGGGTGTTTTCATAATGAGCTCGTGTTGTTCGTCTCTATAGCATCCTCTCCAATGCGGAGCCTCATGGTATTTGCAAACAAGTGAATCATTGTGAATCATACCACTTGTCAGAATCAGAGGAACAACGGCAAAAATATTGAAGTAAAAGTAAGAACTTGAGTAAGAGTAAACGTAATAATGTAAATTAAATGTACTCAAACAAGAACAAGTGACTCAACAACATTACTCAAGTAAATTCTGAATTCATGTTAAAATGTTTGCAATTATGGGCGGCACGGCCATACACAGCATAAAGGTAGCTGGTTCAAGCCTCGGCTGGGTCAGTGTGTGTTTCTGTGTGGAGTTTGCATGTTCTCCCTGTGTTGGTGTGGGTTTCCTCCGGGTGCTCCGGTTCAGTCCAAACACATGCGCTATAGGGGAATTGATCAACTAAACTGGCCGTAGTGTATGAGTTTGTGTGAATGAGTGTGATGGGGGTTTCCCAGTACTGTGTTGCGGCTGTAAGGGCATCCGCTGCATAAAACATATGGCAGAATGGTTGTCGGTTCATTCTGTTGTGGCGAGCTCTGATAAATAAAGGGTCTAAGCTGAAGGAAAATGAATGAATGTTTGCAATTAAGTGCATTTTACCACAAGTAGAAGAGAATGAGGGACTGTTTCCTCATTGTAGGCGTTCGGACCAGATCGATGACTGTGTACTTCCTCTGCTCTTGAAGTTCTCCTGAGCTTTTAGGACTCTGCAGAAGAAGAGAAACACATTGAGATATTCCTAAGTAGATTTCTCAGCTTGGAGACTGAGGCTAATTTGAATATTCCTTTCTAAAGAGAGCTCTAACTCTGATGCATTTCAGATAAAATGCAAATAGCCCTACCTGACAGTTAGCATGTTGGTCCGACTGTGTTTTACAGCATGCTAGTTGGTCCAGCTGACTGTAAACAAGTCCATGCTGGTCAGAATGCAAGACTATTCTTCTGGCAATATAGATTTCAACAATTTAAACCAGGCGATAACCAGCGATCTTAACTGGGGGTCTGTTCATCCCAAAATGAAATTGTCTAGTTATTACTTGACCCTCATTTTGTTCCTGTTTGACCTCTACGACATATTTAGGTGGCTACAACTATGTACTTACAAGGAAACAAAAAAACTAAGATTCATAACATAAGGCCAGGTGGTGTGGCATGGTAAGTTTCCTGTGTTTACTGTGTTTCTATGATTTCCTTTCGTCCTGTTTCCCTTTTTGTCCACATTTAACATAATCAACAACTGGAGATGAAGGACGCCGTGGTGAAGTTGTGTCTTCATGACGTGTTGTGTGTTTTCTGATAATTCTCTGACAGAACGAGTAAGAGAACCAGACCTGATAGAGCTCCATGTCATCGTCCTCCAGAGGCTTTCCATTAATAAGTGCTGCCTTGCGAATCAGATCCAATGCCTCTTCATGCTTGTTATTGGCCATTAACCAGCGGGCAGACTTGGGAAGCACCCTGAGAACGCACATCAGAAACTTACATGAATAACCAAATACAGCTGCACATGCAAACAGTGGCCTCTAAAATACTATGTAGTACAATAATAATCTGAGGTACCTTTAACCTAATAGTCTCAAGTACTTCTAGTGCATAGGTCTCAAGCTCAATTCCTGGAGGGCCGCAGCTCTGCACAGTTTTGCTCCAACCCTAATCAAACACAGCTGATCCAGCCAATCAAGGTGTTCAAGACTCTTCCGAACACCTTAATTGGTTGGATCAGCTGTGTTTGAATAGGGTTGGAGCAAAATTGTGCAGAGCTGTGGCCCTCCAGGAATTGAGCTTGAGACCTATGTTCTAGTGCAGGGATGGGCAGAGTTGATCCTGGTGGGCCGGTGTCTCTGCACAGTTTTGCTCCATCACTAATCAAACACACCTGAACACACTAATCAGTGTCTTCAAGATCACTAGAAAGCTACAGACAGGTGTGTTTGATTATTGAAGCAAAACTATGCAGGACACCGGCCCTCCAGGACCAAGTTTGCCCATCCCTGTTCTAGCGGATGGTCTTTAAACTTTGTTGACTTACGGCGAAAAATCTCCCTGAAATATAAGCCTGTTTCTTCATGCAAAATAGATTTGAGGATTAAAACAATATCTAGATGCTTTCTTTTATAGGTTTAGTGGAGGTGGGTCATTTTTGACCTGAAGGGCGAATGGTGTGTCATGGTGTTCTAACATTACAGGATGGTTAAAACCTGAAGAAATTTCTTTAATTCCCATACATATCTCATTCATCTTAGTCATTCATCTCAACCATTTTATTTGAACCCTATAACCTCACGAGTCTAATCCAAGGATGGGCAAACTTGGTCCTGGAGGGCCGGTGTCCGGCATAGTTTTGCTCCAGCCCAAATCCAACCGATCAAGTTTGCCCATCCCTGATCTATACAGAGCCTAACAGTCTTGTGACGCATCACTCTGGAACCAGGAGCCGCCAAGGATCAATGGTTAAAAAGTTGGACTCATGATCCATGAGTGTTTTTCACTTCCCAGGGACGTTCAAAAAGAGAGTAGGGGTGTGTCCCTGATATTCTGGCCATATTTTCTTGCTGGCCTTTGTCAATCAGCCCTCATAACCATCCCCATATCATAATTGTTTTCATCACCAATAGGCTGGTGTGTGGTGTGCGGTCTGACGCAAAATGACTGCCATTGCATCATCCAGGTGGATGCTGCAGACTGGTGGTTGTTGAGGAGAGCCCAACCCCAACATCTGTAAAGCGATTCGAGTACCCAGAAAATTGCTATATGAATGTAAGTATATTATTTTTAGTGGTACTTTCTTCCACCCTCAATTGATAGTTTTCACCTGTCACACCAGTAGGGGAACAAAACATTATTATCTTCCGCTCAACATTAAGTCTTTCACTTTTACCAAGTCAAGGTCTAAGTAATTTCTCTTTTTTAGCTCTCCCCTAAAAATTGGATAACTTTTGTACAATAAGATATAGCGTTAACCCAAAATAAATATTAATCTAAGCACAAATATGACACTAAAAGTTAAAGTAGACACTTATGAGCTGTAACGGCATTAATAATGACTAAATCGCTGTATTTTTTTTATATTTACATTTATATTCACATTTTTTATATTCACCAAAATAACATGAACTTGCCGGTCACGGTCTGCTATAGTTCTGCATGTTTTAAACATTCCTGAATTAGCCTTTTCTTCTGCAGTAATAGAGCAGTGAATAAGCATGGTGTATGTATTTATGGCCTATATTTGTGTTGGCTGTAAAAGAGTTTTCAGCACCTATTTCCACTCACCAGACATAGAACAGGAAGAGGAAGCCAGGTGCAGAAATGGCCAACTGAAGTTTACGCCAGTCTCGAATGAGGTACGCCACCCCTGCAAGCAGGATATACCCGAACCCAAAAAAGTAATCTGTGATGACACCTGCCAACATGCGCTTTTTAGGACCAGTCCACTCAGTGCCTGCGAAATCAAGAAGAAAACACACACATTACACGATGAATAACACTAAATGTAAGCAGAGGTGTAAAGTACTTGCAACCCAGGCTCATTCTCAAAACGTAGTCCTGTGGACGTTTCTGGAGACCGCAAATGATGTAGCCGGAGGTACAAATGGCTTAATTTTGTTTTTTTTTACGAACGCTACGGGGCGATATGACGCCGTTCCTTTTCGCGCTTCCCAGCAGACCGCTCACCTCCGTGTGAAGTGTTTTCCTGTTAGCTCTTTATGTTGCGTCGGCAGACTTGAGATGCAGAGAGAAGTTGACCATGATGACGACGATGGGGTTCGAGTCTGTGGAAGAGCGGTTCCAGAAATCCGGTAAGACAAAAACAGAATCCAAAAAATAAAATGAACAAGTAAATAACAGGGTGAGGATGCGGTAAAATCCAAAAACGTGGAAAAAGTCAGACGAGGGCTTTCCTTTTTCTGGACGGCTTTTGTGAACCGTTGGTTGGGTTCAGGGATGTAAGTGAGTGGGCGGGTCAATCGATAAAATTGTTTGGGTTTAGGGAAGAAGGAGGGTGGGTCAGTCAATCAGTCGGCCGGCCAGTTAATCATTCATTTGGTCATTCGGTCAGACTGCCAGTTGACAGCAGCCTCTGGTGGGTTTACGCGAGAACAGCGAGCGCGAACGGCACTCTCGAGAAACATTTGAGATATGAAAAAGCGCACACAGCGGCCTTTCGCGGATTTGTGAAAATAAAACCTGCAAAATACATACCTCCCAGGATGTATTTCGCTGTCTCCAGAAAGGTTTACAGGACTACATTTTCACAATGAGGCTGGGTTTAGTACTTGAGTATTTTTACTTGATTACTGTACTTCAGTATTATTTTGGGGAATTTGTACTTTACTTGAATACAATTAAAATACACACCTTTACTCAATTACATTTTTAAAGTACACAATTTTATTTACAGTAAAAAAAAAACTGTTTTGGAGATCATTCTGTTATATTCCCCTTGCAATTAACAAATATACTAAATTGCGCTGGTGGCCAGTTTAATTTAAAGGTTATTTATTCTGCCAACAGGACTCTGAAATTAGCCAGACATTTTCATTGTTTTTTTTTTAAAGAGACAATGCAGAGCACCTTAACCTGAACCTGAGAGAAATTACAGCTGTACCAAAAGCTAAAAAATGCTATCTTTATAAGCAGCATTCCAGCTCAGAAAGGTATTGAGACACGTCCAAACTTCCTGTCTCAAGATGTTGCTTCTTCTGATCAAATTTCAGAGTCAGCACAGACATATCAAAACCATATTATTGTCTCAGGAATCATTCACACAACAATGTTTTCAGCCAAAAGGTGGAAACATTATATGTGTTTGGCCTGTTTGTTTACATGACAACTGAATTTTTAGTACTGAAAAGGCATAAATCTGAAAACGGGTTACAATTTGGAAGTTTTTTGCAAATGTCACTGTCATGAGGGGGTGAGGTTGGGTGTTTGGGGTTTAGATTGAACAGCCCGCACAAGGGGAGCGCTCACTAGGAGACCAGCAGCTAAAGATAGGTCAATCAAAAACTTGACTAACACCTGTGTCTTTGCAGTTATTTGGAGGTTAAATTGAATGGCTTACACAGAGGAGAGCGCACTAGAAGACTGGTAGCTGAAAGTAGGTCAATCAAAAACTTGACTAACACCTGTGTCTTTGCAGTGGTTTGGGTTTTAATCGAATGACCCGCACAGGGAGAGCGCACTTGTTGCTCAATGTTTGCAAATGCTTCATCAGCAGATTGTGGATTTACTTGAATTTGCTTGTTTTAAGGAAATCCTCGCTTAATTTTCACATATTATTTCTGAAATCATGACAACATTTTTTCCTTGTTAGAAAATACTTCCTGATTTAAGAATGTTGAGGTATTTGGACTAGAAATGAGACAAAAACTCATTCATTAAAAGCATTTTTTGCAGTGTTACAACCAACAGCGTAGACACATCTCACACACGTCAAATTATACAAACACTAGGGCAGAGGGCACTTCGCCACTTCACTACAGGTGCTGTTTACTAGCAAGGTGACAGTGTCAATTACTGGCCTGGCATACAGTGTTTTAGCCAATTTAATGACTGCATACATGTCGCTCTTTTAGACAATGCTCTCATGTAAAGGTGAAACTTTTTTTAAATGCAAGGGAAAGACTTGCTAGGCTATTTTCGTCTACACTGATTGTAAACATTTCCTCAGAAAAATCAGTTCTTCAAGGTGCCTTTGTGTACTTTGTCTCCCACTCAATAAGTATCAGTATCAGCATTTTTTTGCATTTCAGCCCCAAAAAAGCTCTCAAAATTCTGAAAATTAGCTTCAGCCTAACTTAAAGGTTTTACAGCTTTGAGTAGCATAGTGCATATTGATATTAGGTGTGTCTTAAATACAGTTTTAAAGCAGGATTATTCCCTTTGTGTTGTGAGAGGTTAAACAAGAGATTAGACAGCTTAAACAAGGCTGCCTACTTTCCATTCTTGCAGTTACTTTTACCTTTTTAATACTCAAGTATGTGCTTTTAATGTGCTACTTTTTACTTTTACTCTGGTATGTTTTTGGCCAGATATGTCTATCTAATGTTCGAGACAGTTGATGACGTACTGGACCAGGTCCACTACATAATGGACGATCGGCTACACCCAAGGGTACTTGAGAACAAATGTGACCTGAGTAACATTTTGGAGTACTTTTTACACCTCTGAATGCAAACCACAAAGAATAGAGAGGCAGTAGTGCTTTCTCCAATCATATTTAGCATTCAACTAAATAATAATATTTTATATTTAAACATGAACTTTTCTCTTCTTCTATCACATGTGTCAAACAGAACAAGTTCAAAAGTGTTTAGCAAATCTCTTACTTACCCAGCACAAACGCGTTCATGATCACTGCTGACACAGTTGTGCCCACCACAAAACGAAGCAGGACATAAATGTAGAAATTTGGGGCAAAAGCGACGCCCACTCCAAAGATGGCCTGTATTGCTAAACCAATCAATATGATTATTCTGCGGCCATACCTAAAACAGAACCAATGGTATGCTGAGTTATTAAGCTGTTAGTTGTTTGTTTACTAAATGAATGTGTACTTACAGGGAAATCAATCATGTGGTACAAAGCATGAGAGTACATCTGTAAGTACATTTTTAATTACACTGATGACCATCCCTCACATCTTAACTCACCCTTAAACCTACCCATACCCCCAAACCCCTAACCCTACCCGTATCCCGTATTTATTTTTGAAGCAACTACATAGCAGTTACAGTCACTTAATATACAGTGGGACCAAGTTTCATTGTAAAAAAATCTTTTCAATTCATTTTTCATTCATTCATTTCATTCATTCATTCATTCATTCACAGCAAAAGAAGCTCCTAAGCATATGTTTTACACAGTGGATGCCCTTACAGCTGCAACCCAGTACGGGGAAACACCCATACACACTCATTCTCACACACACTACAGCCAGTTTAGTTGATCAGTTCCCCTATAGCGCATGTGTTTGGACTGTGGGGGAAACCGGAGCACCTGGAGGAAACCCACACCAACATGGGGAGAACATGCAAACTCCACACAGACACACACACTGACCCTGGGACTCGAACCAGCGACCTTCTTGCTTTAAGGTGACAGTGCTAACTACTGAGCCATCGTGTTACCCTCATGTAAAAAAACTATTAACATCACTGTCTTATTCAAATTAAGGCAAGTAATTTAATTACTGATGTCCATGTAAATAGAGTCCGGAGTAATATCTGGATCTTGACCCAAAACCGATTGAGAACCAGTGTCATGGATGGCACGCTTTAGTTTTTTATTTTAGAGCGTTCCATGCCACATTCTCCCTTCAGTTCATTCAGCAGTTCATGTTTTCACACCACAGTGCTGCTATTGTCTGTCTTAGAAATGTGAACATGTGCTGCTTATTAGAGCCGCTCTGTAAAAACCACTGCAGTTCAATACCTCCGAAACCTTCTGATTTGGCTGAAGCGCAAGAAGATATTTCAATTCAAATCACTGCTTCTCCATGTATGTATATATATATATATATATATATATATATATATCAGTAAATAAATCCAGCACCACTTAAATAGAAGCCCTCCCAGCAGCGGCAGAAACAAACTTTGTCAGCTCGCTGCCTGCTAAGATGAATGGGTGTGTTCCACATGTGACTCAGGACTTTTCCTTAAGACGCATTTATGTAAAATATCCCAAACTTCCTGGTATTTGAGCTCCTGCCCAGACATGCACAGTTTGTTAATCATCTCATGTCAATCAGGACTTCTAAACTGATATCAGCGCTTGAATTTCAGATTCTGGGTTTTCCACTAGAGAGGATAAAGATGTGTTTGTGTGCAGAGAGAGTAAAATGATCTTGAGGTTCTTACTTATCAGCAAGGGCTCCGAACAGCACAGCTCCAACCAGCAGCCCAAACATATAGATAGAAGAGCCAATGTTGTTCAAGGTGGCATCTTCACACACAAGATCCCACTGCAATACAAGGTGACAAGGAGATAAGAAATGGGTCAATGCTAAAGGTCATACAAGATTTTTATTGTCGCATTTGTACATTTCCATTGAAATCACAACCATTTTTACAGTGTAGAAGACTTTCTCAATAGTACAATACACATTTTATGAAAGGATTTTACTTTCAATTGCACACAATATAATTGAATCATGTTCAATAGAAAGTCATTCATTAATCTTCCTTCAGCTTAGCCCTTTTATTTATCAGGGGTCACCACAGCGGAATGAACTGCCAACTTATCCAGCATATGTTTTACACAGCGGATGCCCTTCCAGCTGCAACCCAGTACTGGCAAACACACTTACACTATGGCTAATTTAGTTGATCAATCCCCCTATAGTGCATGTGTTTGGACTGTGGGAAAAACCAGAGCACCTGGAGGAAACCCACACCAACACAGGGAGAACATGCAAACTCCACACAGAAACACACACTGACCCAGCTGGGAATCGAAGCAACAACCTTCCTGCTGCGAGGTGACAGTGCTAACCACTGAGCCACCGTGTCTTCCTAAAGTCATTTTACTTACAGAAAAATTGCCCTTACCAACTAATTATTAGGACTAACTCAACTCGCTTTGACAAACAATCTAGTTAAGAAACTTACAGACTAGCTGAAATTGTAAAAGCCTAGCATGTTAAGTAAAAATAATTGTTTCAACTTACAAAATCCTCTAAATATACTAAAATGTGGAACTATCTTAGTGTAGCTGGTTGTTCTCGGTTCAAGGTGATATTTTAGTCCTCAACAATTTGGCCAAGACAATATACCTAGTGAGCACAGTAGCCCCTTGATGATCTATGTAGACTGACTAATGACAAGGTTATTACCATATAAATCAGCTATTAATGGAAACTGACTTTTTCAATACACATTTTCTAAACCAAACTGATTCTAAGATGTCCTAAAATACTGGGGTAGTACCCTTACTGGGACTGATAAAGCAGTGTTTGGTGGTTCGCAACCCTAAAGTGGATCTGCAAACCGTTTTTTGTTTGCTTTGCAGAGATTTTTGTTTGCATGACGGTTGATGGTGCGTGAAAAACAAACCAAACAATTCTTCTGATGGCCATTTCTTATGGGATGCTCAAGTGTGCACCAACACCAAAATGTGTGCACAGCATTTTTGTTTTAACCAATTAATGAATCAAAGATTATTATTAATCAAAAATAATAAAGAAAACACTGCACTGATTCCATTTTTTATGTAAAAATACATAATGGACAAGTTTGTATGTATCGTCCAAAATCTGGTACAATGGTTGCAACATTCATTCATTCATTCATTTTCATTTCAGCTTAGTCCCTTTATTAATCCAGGGTCGCCACAGCGGAATGAACCGCTAACTTATCCAGCAGATGTTTTACACAGCAGATGCCCTTCCGGCTGCAACCCATCTCTGGGAAACATCCACACACTCATTCACTCTCATACACTACAATTTAGCATACCCAATTCACCTGTACTGCATGTGTTTGGACTGTGGGGGAAACTGGAGAACCTGGAGGAAACCCACACGAACGCAGGGAGAACATGCAAAGTCCACACAGAAACGCCAACTGACCCAGCCAAGGCTCGAACCAGTGACCTTCTTGCTGTGAGGTGACAGCACTACCTACTGCACCACTGCGTTGCCCATGGTTGCAACATTACACTGTTTATTGATCAGTATTAGTTATATTCTTTCAATAATTTTTTTCTATATGTTAAGTAGAGTGAGGTGGTGCTATTGTGTATATAAGGGAAAAATAATGGGATGTGGCCTAATGATTAAGGGAAAACAGGTCCCTTGGACAGCCACTGTTTTGAGGATTTTTACCCAAAAGGTTCATATTAAAGACTTACAGTACTGTGAACCTATTAGCGTACAAAGATTTGTGACGTTTCCAGTGACAAGCGATTTAATTTCATCATCATAGCTCAGAATTCATTCTGATCTCCCTTCATCACAGAGTGTCTTTGCTGGGGCCTTACAGTTAGTTTGGGTTTTAAATTCTATCCTCACACTCTATACACCTGGACTGGAGAAAGATTGGTCTGGTGCCCCCTTTCTCCAGCCCCACCCTTTCCTCCACCTCGGCACTGCAGCTGGACAGCAGTATCATATAGTCACCTCCCGTTGTGAGGCTTGGCCAAGGTCTAGTGTTTGTAAATCAAAGTAGGATGTCATGCTGTGAGAAACCCATATCGTTGGTCACATGTCCCAAAAGGAATGCCATTCCATTAGTCCATTCCAAGTCCAGAGAGCTGCATCTCTATAAGTCAGATGCCTTCACCACAGGTGGCCAGAAACTCTCAATGCAGTCTAAACCATCGAAACCACAATACACGATTAACTCCAGAAGCAGAAGAGAAACTAAAAAAGATCTCTGTTGAAGGTGCTGGGCATGTTATCACCAAAACGATCACATGCTGTTACACTGCTGTTATGTTTTGAGAGGACTCACCTCTGTGGCAATAGTGCTGAGAAAGACTTCCTTGCTGAACTCCCATCCTCCAGTGCAGCCCTTTGCGGCGGACGAGTGCTCAGTAGTTGGCAGACTGTGGTTACGCTGGGATGGAGAACCATCCTGAAAAGATGTGCAGGACTCCCCAGGAGCTCTGCTGAAGTTCAGGTTCAGCCTGGAACCACCACTGTCCCCCACTGGCCAAGAAGATCTGCACAGGTGAGGAGGCACGGCCCCAGTGAAGACAGACACCAACATGTGAAAGGCCAGAAAGATCTGTGGCAAACAGATCCAAACATAAAGCGTCTTCTGAAAACGTCCAAACCCGCCAATCCGGTCCAGGACCTTGTCAAAGTTCATCCTGCCTGTCCGTGAATGTCACTTCATAAAAATGTAAACTGTAAATCTGTTCGGGTGAAGATGGCTGGGCTCATGCGTCTTGGGACAGAAGTTGGTGTGTAAGTGTATATGTGAGCAATGCTATGCAGAATGTCAGGTCAATATTATGATTATTAAAATGCTATGAGATGGAGGTCTGGTTACGGCCAGGCGGTACAGGCGCCTATGTGTGGCTGGTGTTGGTCTCCTCACACCTGTAGCAGAGAGAAAGGGAGGGATAGAGGAAAAAAAAGGCAGAGAGCACTGCCGCAGAGTTCTGGCTGTTTGGCTGTGTTGTATGAGGGAAATATAAGGAGGGGAGGGCTGGGAGTGACGCAGATACCTGAAATGAGCCAGTGAGCATAAGAGGGAGGGGTCACTGAGAGAAGGGGTGGAGCCACAAGGGAAGGAATATTTTCACACTCTCTCTCTATCTGCACCACAAACTCAGAGACAAAGTTTCATCTCATTGCTGACCTCCCCCTGCATTTGTCTCTTCCCCTTTCTATTTGCTCTATTCACAGGCTATTTTAAAGATTGAGTGAAGGACGTGTAAGATAAAGGACACATGTTTTGAGTTTTGGTTTGTCTTCTCTCATTGTCTTCAATAACTTCCTTTTCTTCACTTTCTATCTTTTTATTTTGGTAAAGCAACACTAAAGCAAAAGACCTTTGGAGATATAATGTAGACCTAAATTGCACTTAAGGTGCTTTAGAATGAAAATCTTGACGCACCTTAGCATAGCTGAATAATAGAAGTTTAGTACATGCAAATGACCACGAGCCTTTAAGTTCATGTAAGCTTAAATTATACTTACTATGTATGTGGGACTCTTATTTTGAAAAGATACCAGCAAGACATGAACTCTAGTTAGACATAAGCTCTGTTTAAATGTCTGTATTGTTAGTTTAACATGTATATTGTGAAATTTGCTATGTATTTTTGTAATGAGGCAAGGTTTATGTTTGTAATGAGACACGATTAACTACTGAATTAGTGTTAAATAAAAGTTCCCAGCAGGCACAGGATGTCAACATGACATCAGATTGTTGTACCCCAACGTTGTGGGACATTGCATTTTGTTTGGAAATGAAAATCGGGTTGACATCAGAAACCAACGTCAGGCCGACGCCAATGTCCAATGTCGGACAGATGACGCAATTTTGTGACTTTCCAACGCAACCTAAAAACCAAATATCAACATCTAATGATGTTCCAGCTTGATGTTGTGTGGACGTTACCACTATGACGTCTATCAGACGTTGGATTTTAGTTGTCGTACCTGACAAATAAATGTCAGTATTTGACATCAGTATGACGTTGGTTTAAGATATTAACATTGGTTTTTGGCCACTTTCCAACACAACCTAAATTCGACCAAATATCAACGTCATTTGATGTCGTTGTTGGACGCCAAAATAACATTGTCTTTAGGATGCTGGTGATCTAAATCTAACCTAATATCAACGTCTTATGATGTTGTGTGTCTGCTGGGTTTATGTACATGTAAGAATGGCTAATTATACTACACTCATTGAATAATCTGCTATGTAATGCATACTAGTGTTCAGTTCAGGACCAGCCAAACAAAACCTCTAATGGAAACATCTCTCCTTATCTTGCCTTTCTTTCATTACTTTGTTTTCGAGCAAGTCAGGAATTTGGATGAAACAGGGCCACTGGACAGATGATGTTAAAACATTTAAGGGATAGTGGGATCACAGAGGGGGAGAATAAGTGAATTAAGGGATAGTAACGTGGCTGCAGTTTTTCAGCATTCTTCAGCGAAGGTGTGAATTTGGGATAAGCCACACACCAACACTGACTGAAGGACAGGGTGTTTATTTAATTGGAGAACCTTTAATTGCCTAGGGCTGATTTTTGCTCATTCATTATACATGACAAGATGTCATCATAAAACTTTTTATATGCTTTGATTCTATTCCTTTATATCAAATGACTTTTGTGTGTGTGTGTGTGTGTGTGTGTGTGTGTGTGAAGTCTTCAACATTTTGACATTATTATTTCACAAAAATAAAAATAATTTGGGGCGTCACAGTGAGTAGCACGATCGCCTCACAGCAAGAAGGTCACTGGTTCGAGTCTCGGCTGGGTCAGTTGGTGTTTCTGTGTGGAGTTTGCATGTTCTCCCTGTGTTGGCGTGGGTTTCCTCTGAGTGCTCCGGTTTCCCCCACAGTCCAAACACATGCGCTATAGGGGAATTGATCAACTAAATTGGCCGTAGTGTATGAGTGTGTGTGTGAATGAGTGTGTATGGGTGTTTCCCAGTACTGGTTTGCGGCTTGAAGGGCATCCGCTGCGTAAAACATATGCCGGAACAGTTGGCGGTTCATTCCACTGTTGTGAGCCCTGATGAATAAAGAAACTAAGCCAAAGGAAAATGAATGAATGTCCGAGGTCATGAAGCTTGAACACTGAACCCCGTCCCAAAATCTACCTCTCAGGCCGCCTTTTTACTGCACATAATATTCAGGAGGGAATTCCCCCTCCTTGTGGCCGTCGCATATAATTTTCAGTTTTTGTCGTGCACCATTCCCGCAGTGTCCGAAATAAAGGAGTGCAAAAGCAAGAGCCTTTATTCTCCGTGCTTTCACCAGGGTTGAATGAAAGAATATTAGAAATTCATAGACCACTAAAACACTTGGAGGAAATGTGGAGACAGCATTAGAAATACTGCTTTCATCACTCACTTATGAATAAAAATGGGTTTTTTTAGACTTTTTTTCTGATTTAAATAGTAACAAAAAACGACGAATAATTCTCATCTCGCGCACACAGGTGTGATTGACAACACTGGATGTGAGCGCTAGCAAGAGCATCAGAGCTGTCATCCTTCACATGGGGACGAACGACACCAGGCTGCAGCAGACGAAGATCCTGAAAAGGGACTTCAGGAGCCTGATCAAGACAGTTGGACGCATTTCACTTGCGACACAGATCATTGTTTCTTGACCGCTTCCTACTTACCGCCAAGGACATGAAAGATTAAGCAGACTTTTGAATGAATGGCTCTTAACATGGTGTAAAAAACAGAAGCTGCTCTTTGCCAATAACTGGAATCTTTTCTGGGAGCGTCCTAGGCTTTTCTGTGCTGATGGTCTGCACCCCACTTTATAGTATACAGTCTATTTTAACCAAGCTTAGGTCATGGGCCAGTTAGACTTGCGATCCAAAGGTTGCAGTTTTGAGTCCTGCCACCAGCAGGGATTGTAAAAGGGATTGTCAGGGATTGAAAAATCCACCTTAATACCATGGCTGAAGTGATTCCCTTGAGCAAAGCACCGAACTCTCAACTGCTCCCCGGGTGTTTTCAGGCGTTTAAGTTGCTCTAGATAAAAGCGTCTGCTGAATGAATAAATGTAAATGTAGTCAAATGTTTTAATGGACCCGCAGCTCAAATTGGATATGAATTTTTCACATATGGAGATGATCGGAACTCCACGAAGCTCCCGGACTACTCGCCATTGGAAATAAAGCATTTCAGGTCTGTCGATTGTTTGTGAGGCTTTACAGTGCTCTATTGAGTGCATGTGTCTGAGAGTGCATGTCTGAGCGTGCAAGTACAAGTCTAAAGCCAGACACTTCTGGAAAAGTGTCCTGCCATCTCCAGGTTGGAGGAGAATCCTTGCCCCAGGTGGAGGAGTTCAAGTATCTTGGGGTTTTGTAGAGGAGTGTGGGAAGGATGGAATGTGAGACTGACAGGCGGATCACTGCACAGCAGCAGATATGTGGTTAAAGCATTGGTCTGCGTGGTAAAGAAGGACAATATCATTAGTGATATTTCACGATTGGCTGGATTTACCACATGACAACAATCACCTGTGTTTCAACTTCCATCTGGCAAATGCTAACTATTTATGGCATCTCCATCTCATACCTATCATGTTTATTAAAAGACTATAAATATTTCACTGCCATCATCTTTTTTTATTGTTGTTAAATAGTTTGTTGATAAAGGTTAGATTGTGTGCATATAAGTTTATTTCCAAAATAAATCTAAAAAAATGTTTTTAAATGAATGTGAATGCTTGTTTTTTAATGATTTCTCCTTATAGACACTAGTTTTTCAACCCAGGCTCATTCTGAAAATGTACCCCTGTATACATTTGTAGAGAGCACCAAATATATCCCAGGAGGTACCTTTTTTTTTTGCAGTTTTTGTTTTTCAGGAATCCCCCAGAGGCCGCTGTGTATGCTTTTTCAGATCTCAAATTTCTCTTGCGAGTGCGATTCGCAACTGCTGTTCTCACGAAAATTCACCAGAGGCTGTTGTCGACTGACTGAGTGATCAACTGACCCACCCACCCCCTTCCCTAAACCCAACCGATAGTGTTTTCAAAAACACAGATTGACCAGAGCCCACCTCGTAGCTTAAACTCAACCGATAGTGTTTTGAAAATCCTTGCGGCACGTTTTCAGATTTTACTACATCCCATTATTTACTTGTGTATTTAATTTTTTGGCTTCTGTTTTTCTCTTACCTGCTTTCTGAAATCGTTCTTTGTTAGACTCAAACCCCATTGTCATGGTAAACTCCTCTCTACATGGCAAGCTACAGGACATTATGTTCAGAAACGCATTTAATTCAGTAGAGGAAGAAGCATGTGTCACGTTTACAACGTGGTTTTGGACACAATCTGTGAATAGCCCATACAGATTTAACCTGAGAGACACAGTACAAGCACTGATCTATAATAAATAAGTGATTACAAGACACGCAGGACGATTACAACTTATAACACACAATTAAACACATACTTTGCAAACTACACAAAGCGAGGCAACAATTTTAATGACACTTACATGTTCTGATCCGGAGGATGAAGAAACTGCTCCATATGAACTGTAACAGTTACTGACAAAGTCCCATAGTCTCTGCTGCTCCTTCCTCTAATAGCAAAGGTCGACAAATCCTGCATTGCAGCGTAGATTCTTGTATAAAAAAATCGAATAAATGACAGGAGCAAACACAGCATACAGTTGGCTATACTGTGGTGTTGTTGTGAAAATTAACTTTAACCCTTTATTCCCCGCAGCAGAATGTCTTTAATATATCCGCATAGTTCTCCAAACGAATGTCCTGTTATAACAGGTGTGCTGGTACAGGAGGATCTAGCAAGATATTTAAATATGTGAAATTAACAATATATATATATATATATATATAT